>JBBPBT010000686.1:126995-322376 GCA_037974875.1 Cicer bijugum
TTAATTTTTATTCGGTAAAAGTCGTTACAAAGACTAAAAACTCAATTTTTATTTGATTAAAATTTTATGATGTGATAGTTTGAGTGTTCAAGAAATTTTAGAAACTTTTTTGATGTTAAAAATAACAATGTTTCTAAAAATAATGAATGGGTTGAAAGTTGTTGTTACAATTATTTTTTTAGAATATTAAAGTTGTGATTTTTATGAGACAATTGTGTGGATGTTGTGTTGATTTATAAAATAAAAATAATGTTATGATATAGTTGTTAGTTTGTTTTGTAATAATTAAAATGAATTTTGTGTTGAAGTGTCACTAAATTTCATTGTTAAATTTTTGGAAGTGAACTAAGGAAGTCTTAGGAATTCTTGATGCTCGTTGTATTAGAATTTTGGTCCAAAAGAAATATTTGAAAAATAACATTTTTCCTTTATTTTATTGGATTTACAATGAGACACTAAATATAGACTCAAAATTTCTTTTTATTGTTACTTGTTTGTGTGCTTGCTAATTTGAGAGAATTTATATCTTTTAAAACAACTATTGAACTCATACCAATTGATGAAAGAAAACAACTATTGAGAATGATTGCCACCTTTGGTAACTTAAAAGATGCATTGGTTTGAATTAAACCCAAGCATTGCAATCACTGGACCAAGTGATACATTATGTTATTTAATTTTGCTACATTGATATAACTATTAGAGAATTCCCATTATATTTTGGTAATTTCCCTCACAACTTTGAAAATAAACTCATCCACCTTGTGATTATGATTTGAGAGAGATAAAAGTTTGGTAACACCTAATGTTGTTCTATTTTTTATGTTAAAGATTTGATTATTCCTTCTAATAAAAGAAAAACTACAAAACCATTAACCAATGGATAGATGTTGCAATTCCTCAATGTGGAAATATATTTTAAATTAGTAACAACTTAAAGTTAGTTATAATTGAATTTAGTTATGACAATGTTAGTTATAATTAGTTAAGAAATTTGTCTGTAACATAACATATAAAAGTTTGTTATAGCTTGTTAATAAGTAGTAGTTTGATTGCTAAATAGGGTGTTAGAGTTTGTCTGTTCGATATTAGTTAGTTTATCATTCGATATTAGTTAGTTTATCATTCGATATTAGATAGCTTATAGGTATATATAGTTCGTTGTATTAATTTTATTAGTATGAATTTTAATAAATGTATATCTCATTTTTCGTTTATCTCTTCCATCATGCTATTTTTAACATGATATGAACGACTTGGATGTGATTTAAGAATAATTGAATAATCTCATTTACATTTGGTAAAAATAAGAAGAGTATTATTATTGATAAGAATCATTGACATTTATTTTTCTATATTTATAGAGAAAAATTACTTAAGTAGGAAGAGGAAAAAAAGTAAGAGCTTGAAAAATATAAGAAATAGATTGAAATAGTATGAGGATCAAGACCAAGAAGCGACGTTGGCTAATGGGTGCTACGATCTAGAGAGAGAACAACATAATTGAGAGAAGATAGGGAGAACAATATGAGTAGAGAACCGAGAGAAGAGAAAGAGACTTAGAAGAGAGAGACAATGTCAGTTTTTCAAATTCGTAAAAAGGTTTAAGAGATATTTTTATAACCATTATTATTTTAATAAGAAAATGTAAAATTTAGATAAAATGCAAAGATAAATATATTTTTAATTTTCGGTGCGTACATTAAAAGATATTAAATAAATCCTCTAAAACCTCCTTTAATACAATTTTTTTTTTTAAGTTTCTCCAAATTTAGAGGGTTTTGTATAATAAAAAGAATAGACCCCAAATGATTTTCTTTGAAGCAGCAAACCATAATAAAGCATAAAGCAATAATGCAATTGCAAACATTTTCTCTTTAGTGTACCCCGATTCAATTTTATTAATTTTTACAATCATCTCCAAATGCAGAAACATAAACTTTACTTTTGAAGAAATTCATAAATAATAAAGAATTAAGAAAACTATAATGATAAAAAGCAAAACTTGCAATAACAAAATTTTGAGTTATACAATCTTAAAACAATATCTTACCCTGAAATTAAACAACCGTCATCAAAAAGAGAAACATTTCAAAATATAAAAATAAAAATTTCAATAGATTGTCAACATACCTGTGCAATTGAACTGACTCCCCCTCGATCATTGTTTTCTTTCCTTGTTCAAAAGTTTAATAAACTTCTGTATGCATTCAGCTAGAAACCATTTTCTATGATATTATTGTGACACTCTTATGCTCAATACATATTGGATGTGAGTTGATCCTATCCACCAACAAAAACAGAGAACATTGAAGAAAAAAAGTTGAAAAGGATAATTGAAGAGATCCAAACCTACTTAATTGTTAAACTATTTGATATGATATATTTTTTTAGCTTTTATGTTTGTAAATTAAATTTTTTATCATATTGTTTTTTTGGGTCGATGTATAGCATTAAAATTGTTATGTCTCTATATCATAGTTAAAAAATTGACGGACCCTTTGTCTGATTCTTATGCAATTTTTGTTTGTATATACACTTTGGGTTAAATATAAACAGTGCCCCCGTTTATTTAAGTTATATATAGTCAATTATTATATTATTTTATGATAAATTAATGATTAAGTATTTTTTATATAAAAATATTGTTAAATGTGTATTTTGTTAATTATTTAGATATTTGAATGTATTTTTTATTTATTAGTTTAGTTTTCAAATGTGTCTTTTATTAGTCAATTTAATCGATAAAATTATTTACAAAAGAGGAATTTTACAATGTGTTTAATTGCGATCCATTCAAGACTATGGTGGTCGCCAAAAATAAAATTTTACTTTTATTTAAATATTGAAGTTTTGGTCAAAACCTTTATAAATATTAATTCTCGGCTCCACCACTCCATCTAATGAATGCTCTAAGAAAAACATGCTTTAGTGTGAAGTTTTTACATCTGGACTCTAGAGAAGAAAATTCGTCTTGTTGATATAAGTAGAAAAGAAAATGCATCTTATTGATATAATAAGTAGTACCAATCAATTCTTATAAATTCTTCTTAAACCATATAATCTCATAGCTATAAGGTCACGAGAACTCTCTCATTCTAATATGAATTTGATTTATTCATGTACCGTTTTTCCAAGAAGTGTGCCAAAAGCTGTACATTGAACGTGTATTGTACAATAGCAGACAATTTCAGCCCTCGTCAGCCTCAAATATCACACTTTCTCTTTGAAAATGAGGTATATTATACCATTGATGCACTAAATAACATTCATGCACAAAAAAATACAAAACATTGTGAATGTCACCGTCGGTCGATCTAAGCATATAATATATAATATTGTATGCCTTGCGATATATTATAATATTCATTCGTGAATGATAGTTTGTTAAATCTAAAATATTGAAATAATTCATTCGTGTGTGTCTTGAAATTTTCAAATAATTATTTGACACGGTCAAAAAACTTCAAGTATGGTTGAAAAAAATTATAGGCAAAAAAGTTTGTAAATTTTTAAGACATAAAATTTCGAGTGAATAATGAAATAGTTATAAGTTATTAATTTCCAAATATTTAATATTATTCATTTTTTTCTGTTTCAATTATGATTTTTTTAATTATAATAAGAAAAAAATGATATGAGAGACACATTCAACATATTTCGTTTGCAATAATATTGATATATGATCTTGAAAATTAATTGACAATAGAAAAACAATATTATTGAAGTATCTGTGAACGTATGTCACACAAATAGTTGTAGTTTAGTTGCATTTCATAATGTCGTTATCATTGCTTGAACATAGAATTTACAAGAGTGGTTGAAAAATAGAAGATAGATCTTGATGTATGTATGTGGTCGAACTTGTATTGTAATGATTTAAAGATATTGGATGATTTATATTTTTTTTGTGAGTTATTGAAATGAAATTTTCTGAATAATTACAAGAGAGTGGTTGAAAAATAGAACATAGATCTTGATGTGTGTTTGTAGTCGAATTTGCATTTTGATGATTTGAAGATATTGAATGGTTTGTATTTTTTTTTTTTCTGTATGAGTTATTCAAATGTAATTGTTTATGAGTAATTAGAGCTTTTTAAGTATATTAATGAAAATAAAAGCTGAAATTGTATAATGTATGAAATAACTATAGTTGAATGAGCAATTGAAAATGTTTGCATTACATATTGGAGAAACAAAATAAAATGGAGAGAAGATGAAAACAATAGTGTGCTTTGGAATGTGCCATATCAAAAAGGATGTGACATAGATGGAGATGAGTTGTCGCAAATAAAATTTGAAATTATATTTTAATAGATTTATCAATCACACATATATTAAGAAAAGCAGTGGATTAAATGCGTCGATTTTGTGTGTTGATGTTCTTAAAATATTATTTATACATAAATGCATTCCCTTTGACTTTTTAGTTTCCAAGATAAATTTAAAAAATTATAATAAATATACCTATTAATTTGAAAGAATATTTAAATTTAAGAAGAATTTTTGGAATGACTTTTTAGTATCCAAGAAAAATTTAAAAAATTATAATAAATATACCTATTAATTTGAAAGAATATTTAAATTTAAGAAGAATTTTTTTTTTCTTTATATATACTTATACATTAGGGATGGATGTTGACCGAATTTTATTTTGGTTTGTTTGTATCCCATAATATAAATTTTATTTCAAATTCTTACATATATTTATTATTATTTTTTTATATTAAAAATTATAAAATTTATTTATTGTCAAAGTTAATCCTACTTGCCAATACATCATGGCCTACAAAATTTAGTTGTGACTCGCTTTGTTTGGTTGATTTTTGCATATAGTGCATATTTTTCCCGTTACTAGTGTATCTCGCGCCCCACATTTACCTTGATCTTCCTCCATTTTGGAGTGTGATAGTTCCCTCATCCACACAAGCATTTTCACTCATATTCAGTTAGTGGTTGTCAAAAATATAGAACACACGTCTTACAATTGAAAAGGTGATTTCCATGTACTTTTGATAACTTTTGACAATCCCACAACTCTTTAGAAGCTTCTTGGACTTGAGAAAGATTCTCTTAACTCATATTCTACTTCTCCTTATTCGTATGTCCTTGAGTCGGCTACTTAGACATCAATCAAATCTCATTCGACTGTTGACCGTTCTCTACTAACAATTTATATTATTTTTTATTGCAAACAAAGTTATATTTTTGTAATAATAAAAAAAATTAAATCTTCTTATGAGAACAACGTTAACGAATAGGTCTTAATTTGACCATCAGTAATAAATATAATACTAGACATTTATACTTAAAAAGAAATCATTTGCTAGTCTAAAATGACATGCAATTGAATTTTGGGGTAATAAAATTTCCTTTAGCCTAAGTAAGGTCGAGCGAACACACTTGTATTCTATATTTTTAACGCCATTACTGATCAACAAAGAGACAAAATTTGAAGAAAAACACTCACAATTTTTTCCAACAAGTCATGTCATGTACCAATAGGAAAGATGTATCGATCATTGAGTCCAATACATGGGGAATAAGTACCGCTTCCACACAGTCTCATTACCAATTGATCTTAATTGGAAGTGAGACTGTGTGGAGGCGGTACTTATGTAGCACCGCCAATAACTGTAATGGTTGGGGTGTTACACATATCTATCTTTTTTATCATTTCTTTTTTACTTTACACATAATTTAGTTCAATAACTCAAACGCAAACACAATGTCCTTAACACTATTTAGAATAGTTAAACAACTTTTAGCTGAAGAACAAAATTGTTTCCTTAGTGTAATCACTTAAAGAAAATGTAAGATTAATTATTAATTAAATAATTATGGATTGATACTAATTAATTATTAGAAATTATCAATAATTAAATTATGTGTTGAATTCTTGTAACTGAATTGACTGTGATACATTGGGTCACTACGCCAAAAATGTCATTTAATAGCGCTCATTTTACAACGATTACTAAATACAAGCGCTGTTGTAAATATATTTTAAAAATAACGGAGACTATCACAGCGCTTTTTTGACAAGCGGTGTGAAAAAAGCGCTGTTGTAGGGTCATATAGCATTTGCACATAATGTTATAAGGCTTTTACAGTGCTTTTCTCACAAGCGCTGTAAAAGACATGCGCTTTCAAATAATTTAACTACCTATTACAACGCTTTTTTCATAAGCGCTGTAAAAGGCATGCGCTTTCAAATAATTTAACTTCCTATTACAGCGCTTGTTCAAAAAGCGTTGTAAAAGACATGCACTTTTTTATAATTTAACTACCTATTACAGCGCTTTTTGCACAAGCGCTGTAAAAGACATGCGCTTTCAAATTAATATCATTTACTTTTAATTAAATAAAAACAAATTTAAAACAAATTTATGAACCCTCATCACTTCTACTTTGGGAACCCTCATATCCTCTACGTACTATGCGGCCATCTACGTTGTCTCAGGTACTTATTAATTTGTTTTTGTCACAAAAATCTTTAGTTTTTATTAATTGAAAACTAATATATTGTTATATATTAAATCTTTTTTTTTTTGAAATTTGTTGATCTGTTCTATTTTGAAATATTTTTTGTTTTGAAATTGTTATTAATTAGATATGTTGATATTAGATATGTTGATATTGGTTTCTTTTTGAAACTTGTTGATATGTTTTGAAAGCTTATTATTTTTGTAACTGCATTTATATAGGTCGTATAATATGGATAGGAAATGGATGTCTGCAAATCGATTGTCAAAAGAGTATGAAAATGGAGTGAAGGAGTTTGTTGAGTTTGTAGTGAAGAATGCAAAAGATCCAAATAGATTCGTTTGTCCTTGTTTAAAATGTTGCTTTGGAAAACACGTTAGAGAAGATGAATTAAAGGACATTTAGTATGTAATGGAATTGATCAAAGCTGCACATGTTGGATAAGACATGGTGAGAAAAAAAAAAGGAATCATTAATTTTGAGAATGGTTCGATATATGCTTCAACTGACTTCGATACTGATACATATGAGCCGAACCGAGTTGATGAGATCGCAAAAGCAGTTGAAGAAGATCTTCGAGGTTGTCCTAAATTGTTTGAAAGTTTGTTGAGTGATGCAGAGAAAGAATTATATAATGGTTGTACTAAACGAATTTTGTGTTCTATTGGCATCAGTTACGAGGAATGATATCGACGTATACTTGACTCCTTTAATTGGAGATTTAAAACTTATGTGGGAGACAGGTGTGGAAGTTTACGATGGGTATAAGAAAGAATGTTTCAATTTGAGGGCTATGTTGTTCGGCACAATCAATGATTTTCCAGCATATGGTAATTTATCAGGATATAGAATTAATGTTTAGTGTGCATGTCCTATATGTGAAGAGAGTACAAATTGGATGCGGTTGAAACATTGTAAGAAGAATGTGTTTCTTGGACATCGTAGATTTTTACCTTATAGTCATCAATATAGTGGGTGGAGAAATGCATTCAATGGAAAATCGGAGGAAGGTAAATCTCCTTTAGCACCGACTGGATATCAAATACTTGAAAAAGTACAAGGTTTGACAAATAAATTTGGCAAACCTTTTGCGGGAGAGCTGGTCAAAACTGGGTGGAAGAAAAAGTCAATTTTCTTTGAATTGCCATATTAGAAGTCATTGTATATAAGACATTTCTTCGATGTGATGCATATTGAAAAAAATGTATTTGATTGTGTTATTGATACGTTACTCAATGTTCCAAGAAAGTCTAAAGATGACATCAGCGCAAGATTGGACTTGCTCGATATGGGAATAAGAAATGAATTGGGTCCTGTAAAGAATGGAAATTGCACATATCTACCTCCAGCCGCTCATACTCTATCTAGAAAGGAAAAAATTGTTTCATTAAACTGCATGTTGAGCTTGTTTAAGATATACTGATACTGATATGTACTGTATAATGCATGTTTAGCTTGTTGATGTTATACTAAACTGCATGTTGAACTTGTTGTAGTTAAATGGATACAAACAAAGATTTAAAATGTCAAAATGAAGAAGTTGTCACCACTAAGACTTATGAAAATGAAGTCAAACGTGGTGCAACTATAATGCAAAAAGTCATTAAAGCAAGGAGCAATGGCATCAAGTTTGAGGTTATACTATACTATACTATACTATGTTTGTTGTGTATTTTTTTATCTTTTTTTTAATAGCATGTACTTACTATATGAGTTTATTAGGTTCGCTGGAATCAGAGTGGTCATCCAATTGACCCCAACAGCTCAATGTTTGTAAGTTACATTGGGGTTGTTGTTCGACAAAATATCCCAATTACGATTGATGATTGGAGAGATAAGGCGTTGAAGGATGCCAAAGATATACTATGTAATGACATTCAAGTAACTTTTTTGATCCACTCTTTTGTCATTTATAATTTTTTTCATTGAAATACTTTACTTAGTCAAACTATATCTTTATTTCGATTGCAGACTACTTTTGTTCTTGATGAGGGGAGAAAGAGTTATGTATTGAGAGTTGTTGGGAAAATCCACCGAGGATTTAGATCTCACCTCTCTAATTTCTATCTAAAAGATAGAGAAGGAAATACAAATGCTGAAGCTCCAAAAATATATAAACATTATATATCAAATGATGAATGGAGTGCATTTGTATCCAAACGTTCGGACCACGCATTTGTCGTAAGTGATTAACTTATTAGCATTTGTGTTTTATTATTGAAATTTGTAGCGTATTTTAAATTTTTACACAATTGCTATTTTTTTTATATAGAATATTAGTATGGTAAATCACGAAAGGGCAAGAAATCCAACCCACCCATACAAAAAATCACGTATAGGATATGCACGTCTTGATAAAAAACTTGTAAGTTATTAAACATCACTTTTATATAATGAAGTAATTTGTATTGTAAACTATAGTGTCTAACAAATATTTTGTTTATGATCTTAACGAATAGCAACAAGACACCCAATCAGATCAACCGTTGGGTCGTCATATATTGTGGAAGGAAGTGCGTGTAAATAAAGACAGAGTGGTTGACAATGAAAATGTCCAAAAAGTAATAGAACTTTGTGTAAGTATATTATCACTTTATTATATTTTAATATTGTATTTTATCACTTGAATATTTTTAAATATTGTATTTTATAAATGCTATTGAACTTATCTTTTTAATCTTACATGTATTTTAGGAGACTGTCGATCAAAGTTCTGAAAATCAAGAGGTCAACAAGGATAGTTGCAGGGACATTCTGGGTAAAGTGTTTAATGTCCCTGAGTATTCCGGTCGGGTTAGGGGAAAAGGATCTGGCGTAACTCCCAAAAGTTATTTTTCTCAAGAGAAGCGCCAAAAACCTTCCAATGAGGAAGTATTAGAGAAGCTCAAAATCCTTACAGAGCAAGTGGCACTTTTGGTGAAGACGAACAAAGACAAGCAACTTCCTGATCAGCTCCAACATGAAATACAAATGGAGAGTGAAACCGCGAGTTGCAACGTCGATCTCAAAAGTATTCCCGAGGTAATTAATTACTTACTTATGTAATTACTTATGTATTAAACAAACTTCTATATTAACCGTACTTATGTTTTAACTATTGATTTAGGGTGTCACTCCATGCGTGCTATACTTGTCCTCCCCTACTCATCGGAAGGTGGGAAAAGGAAAATTGTACAATACTTCGGGAGAAGTATTGCATAATACTCTGATCCCTGCGAGCCATGTCAAAGTATCACCTATTGTTGCTTTGGAGCTAACTGCACCGTTGCCGATACCGAACAACGAAGGAGATATGCAGTTATTGGGGGAAGCTATTGGTAGTTATGTGACATGGCCCACACATCTTGTTGCCCTAAATAAGGTATATTTAATTAATTGAAATGTATGTTTAATTGATATGTATATTTAATTGCTGATTTTTTTCCGCTCCTAACTTTAATTTCACATTTATATTTAGATGCTGAAAAAGCCTAAAGTGAATGATAAAAAGATTCCCAGAAACGAATCAATTACATCTCCCGAAAAGGTTTGTCACATTTAATCCCTAAGGTTTGTCATTTTTTCAGATTCAATAAACTAACATTTAACCTCATTTTTGTAGATCCAATTAAATAAACCACCCATACAGCCAAAAAAAGCTAGCAAACCTAAAAAATTGGAGGGTAATAGAGCTGGCAAACTTCAAAGGCTAGAGGGTAATAAAGCTGCTAAAGTTGCAGCAAGAAAACAGGATCGGGGAAAATCGGTCGCTGCTGCTGCTGCTCCTAAAATAAGTCAGCCATGCCTTGCTAAATATGGGGCGTGTCTTGACATCCAAGTAAAAAGGAACATGGGTAGCAACGACGATTCGCGCATCATACCCATTACTAAAGCTATATTCGGATATGAGTATGATGAATTTCTCAAAAAGGAGCACATTTACGAACTTCTCAACCATAAGGAGATTAGTGCTACTGTCATGAGCTTGTACATAAGGTAAAAAATACTTTTAATTGCATTTATTGGTAATTAATTAAATGTATTGATAATTAATCTAGTTTAAAATATTCATTGAAGGTTTTTGTATGAGAAGGTTGTGTGCACACGCAAATTGTCAAATAAATACTCATTCTTGTCTCCGCATAAGCTGTCGATGTGCAAACTCGATCCAGTAAATGTACAAAATTACATTGTAGATATGTTATTAGGAAATATAGAAAAGGATAAATTGTTCTTCGCATGGATCCTAATAATGGTTTGAAATATATGCCTTTAAATTTTCATTTACAAATATATGGCTTTACGATTAATGCACAAATATTTCATTGAATTATATGTTTTATTTTACAGTGCCCTCGTCAAACAAACAACATCAAATGTGGGTACTACGTATTGCGATTCATGAAAGAGATTGTTGACAAGAATAAAACTATTATCCCAGAAACGGTACGGTATTTTCATTATATGATTTTCATATATAAATTATCTATATATTTGATACTAATTTAATATGTTCAATTTTTATATTGCAGTACTTTGAATATTCCAGTCCATCATATTTTGAGGAAGATCTAATGGAATTAAAGGAAAAATGGTGTCAGTATGTGCTTGAAATGAAAATTATTTGATTTTCTGGGAAATAGCATGCTGCAAGGGATCTGAATATTATATGGTAGCTGTTATATTCTGTATATTCTGTTAGTTAATAATATGTATATGATTATAGGACACAATATATGAACATGTATATGAATATGTGTTGTTGTACAATATTGATTCAATGTATATGTAGTTAATTAGGTTGTAGATTAGGTTATATATATATATATATATATATATATATATATATATATATATATATATATATATATATATATGTATCTGAATGTAGTTAATTAGGTTGTAAATTATAGAATTAAGAGTTACATGTTAATTAAGTTATAGAGTTCTATTTTTTGTCTACTGATTGTGTGAACTGATTATGAATATGTATTTGAATATATGTTTTGTTGTTGTGTGAACTGATTCTGGATCAAAATAATTTTGGATAAAAAGCTAAAAGACAGCGCTTTCTAAAAAAATGCCATAAAAAGCTAAAGAGCGCTTTTCAAAAATTTAATTTACAACGTTTTAAAAAAAAATTGCACATTTTACAACGCTTTTTTGTAAAAGCGTTGTAAAATGTGCACTGAGTGTTCATTTTACAGTGCTTGTTTGAAAAAGCGTTGTAAAATATGCACCTATAATTTATATATTGGGTGTACATTTTACAACGCTTTTTCAAAAAAGCGCTGTAAAATGTACACCAAAAAGCGTTGTAAAATGTGCACCTATAATACATATATAGGTGCACATTTTACAGCGCTTTTTTGAAAAAACGTTGTAAAAGGCGCACCCAATATATGAATTATATGGGCACATTTTACAACGCTTTTTCAAATAAGCGCTATAAAATATGCATAATAATGCATATTATATGTGCGCATTTTACAACACTTGTTTGAGAAAGCGCTGTAACATGTGCATACAAGCGCATATTATATCTACGTGTTTTATAGCACTTTTTTAAAGCACTGTTGTACCTTTTACAGTGCTCGATTCCACAACGCTTTTTTTTTTGAAAAAGCGCTTTAAATGGATTAAAAAAAGCGCTGTAAAATCGTATTTTTCGCGTAGTGGGTCATTCTGTCAAGTCCCATTAAAGGTCTTTACCTTCAACTATTTAGCTAGATAATCCTTATCCCATCAAATAGTTAATTTAAATCCTAATCATGAAACTCTACAATTATAAAAGTAGTTCACCGCTCATATTCTACAGTCTCAATTTCAATTTATTTCGATTCCTAAAAGATACGTCATCCATATTTCTCTTAATAGGTAGATCAACTATAACATGAATATATTGCTAACATCAAATTCTAACAGAAAAGGGAATTGTAGTTGAGAATGTAATTTTTTTCTCAGTATAATTGATGTTAACTATAGATATATGTTATAGTATATGTGTTTGACTTGGTTTAGAAAATAATCTAAAAATGATCTTCTCATTGTTCAAGTATATGTGGAAAATTATTTTTGATTATAAGCTTGTACATATTGAGTTTGAAATGAGTATGATGAGGGAGCTAAATTTTTTTCTTGGAATTCAAATTCAACAAATCTCTAAAGGTGTTTACATTCATTTGACAAAGTATACAAAAGAACTTTTTAAGAATTTAAAGATGGATGAATACAAACCTATGCTTTTCCCATGAACCCTACTTGTTCTTTTAGTAAAGGGGACATAGATAAAAAGTTAGATCAAACAGTATACAAAGGGATGATTGGTTCCCTTTTCTGTCTCACTGCACCTAGACTTGATATTATGTTCATTAGACAAAGTATACAAAAGAACTTTTATAGAAGTTAAAGATGGATGAATGCAAACCTATGCTCTCTCTCATGAACCCTACTTGTTCCTTTAGTAAAGGAGACATAGGTAAAAAGCTAGATAAAACGGTATACAATTGGATGATTGGTTCACTTTTCTGTCTCACTGCACCTAGACTTGATATTATGTTCATTGTGTGTGTGCATGATTTCAATGAAAAAGGTATTACAAATCTCAGTTTGTTTTATAAGAAATCTCTAAAGTATAAGTTAGTAGGCTACTATGATGCTGACTATGCTAGAGACAAACATGAAAGAAAAGCATTAGTGGAAGTTGCCATTTCCTCGTTAAAAATATGATCTCTTCGTCCAACAAAAGACAAGGAACATTTGCTGTATCAAGTGAATAAATAAAATACATTGTAGCAACAAGTTGTAGTATAGAAATTTTATGAATGAAACATCAATCGGAGTATTGTAAAATACATGAGTAACATTTTATATCTTTTGTGATAATACTTTTGCAATTTGCTTAACCAATAATCCGATTTTATACTATAAAGAAAACATATAGAGATTATACATCATTTTATATAAGACTATGTTCCAGAGGGTATTTTAGACATTAAATTTATAGAAGGTGACGATCAATGGACATATATTTTTACAAAACCCTTGTTGAAGATAGATTAACCTTTAAAAAGAAGAATTTAATTATTCTATTTTTAGATGCATTAATTATTCATATGTCAATAATTAAATTAAAAATATGAAAAATATTTGAAGTTAAAAACTATGTTTTTACAATATTTTATTCCAATTTCATAGGTGTTAATCAATCTACATCATTTTATCATATGTCATATTATTTAAAACATATCATATTATCATTTTAAAATAGGGGGACCAATTTCGTGGATCAGTCAAAATAGGAGGACTAAAACTACAATCAAGCCATAATTTTAAAACTATTTTCTTAATTCTAATTTTGATTCTAACTAAGTCCAATTTTGTATTTTGCTCAATCTATCAGAACCTTTGACTTTCCATTATGGTCGTTGACTTTTCTCCATCAGAATCATTGAATTTGTTGTTGGAGTCAGCTGTTAAATACTTTGCTTTCTTGATTGTTAGAGGCAGACTGCGTGATTTAGAATTAGTGGTTTGGGAAAATCATATTTCTTTTGCATTATCTAAGTCAATGCAACTTCAGAGTGTGTTTCATATCACAAGCAACACTTTGGAACAATTTGCAGTCTTTAGAGTCAATAGATATATACTTCAAGTGCAGACTTTAACAGTGGCTTCAAACTTCAGAGGAATGCAAGACATATGTTCATCAGAGGCACAAAAACTCTAGAGGCTTGTTGAATCTTTAGAAGCATAATGGATCTTCAAAGGGAGACTGCACACTCATTAGAGGCATGCTAACCAAAACCACACAAGGAATTGTTTAAAGGACCAAGTTGGTTCCAACAATCTTCCCCTTTTTGATGATGACAAAATTGTACTTTTTATAGCAATTTATTCAAATAAAATAAAGTAAACAAAACAAATAAACATGCATATGGAACGTACTACAATGAAACAATCATGCCAAAAGGTAAGCAGATAACTTTAGAATCTAAAAACCGATAAGAAGCAACTATAACATAACTAAAATTGTTTTCAGAGTAAAGTGGAATCATAACTGATATCTAGGTTGTATTTCTTTAATCTTTAACTTTTATTTACCAGTTAACAAGGTTTATTGATGACAGTTGGACAAGACTCCCCCTAACTATGAGCAGTTATACAAAAGCTCTTTCTCCCCACATGCATATTCTTTCTCCCACAAATATGTAAACATTAATTAGTTCATATTATATTTGTAACACCCCATTTTTCTAAGCGAGGGTGTATTTTTTTTTCAAAAGAAATTAAAATAAACCAGGAAATAAATAAGGTAACACCTTTGGAGAAGTAATTAAGTCATTATAATTTACAAGCAGCGAAAAAGTTCACAAAATATGAATTCAAAATGTTTACGTAACAAAAGTGGTACAATCTTCCAGTTTAAAATAAAAGCAACCCAAAAGAAAGACATATGTTCCCTCTGTGTCAACCTAGTCTGATCATTTTACAAAACAACTATACACCCTGAGTGATCTCCACGCGCCCAGTGAGATCCTCCTAACGTAGCTCCAATCAAGCATTCTCATCTACATTCCCATCCGTAGGGTACGAACCAGTAGGGTCATCCTGGCTCTCATCTGAGGGCAAAGCCCAGATTTCCACAATAATTGTAAAGGGTCACCAACCGAAATTAACAGTTAACACATAACATTTAAGTTTTTAAATGCACAAAATATCCTCTCAACTAAGCATGCACCTTAAAAGGATTTTCCATATGCGAAATGTTCATATAATGCTTGCCAAATGTAAATGAAATCAAATAAAGTTCTCAATCCATCAAGTAATACATAGCTGACCAAAACATTGATAAATCAATTGAGCAATCAATTATCTAACACAAAATAAGATTTTCCATTGAGCCAATCGATTGGGCAAATCGATTTCCTAAATGTTTTGAAACAACACATTACCAAATCGATTGGGTAAATCGATTTCGTGAAAGACAGAGCCCCTGCATTGAAGCCAATCGATTAGGCAAATCGATTTCGAAAAAAATGGATGAGTTCTTGGATGGCCAAATCGATTTGGTCAATCGATTGCTTCAATGCATTTTCAAAATTCAAGAAAATAGGAGACATATCAATCGATTTCTAAAAGGGTTTTGAAAGATAAATTACAAAATCGATTTGACAAATCGATTTGATCAATTTAGAGAAGTCCCTGTAACTGATCCAATCAATTGGGGCAATTGATTTCCCTGCGTAATCTTCCAAAAATACATAAACTAACTCAATCACATTCATACATAATCCCAAATCTTAACACTTAGCAACTCCAACGCGATCACCACGACAAATTGGGCTTCAAAATAGTTTCTCAATCAAACATGCTATCACCAAATTCCAAAACATAACACTTAACACTTATAACACAATTACTACAACATCATGAGTTTCGAAATAGTATTGCAATCAAACATGCTATCACCAAATTCCAAAACATAACACTTAACACTTATAACACAATTACTACAACATCATGAGTTTCGAAATAGTATTGCAATCAAACATGCTATCACCAAATTCCAAAACATAACACTTAACACTTAAAACACAATACCCACAAGGACAAGATGAACCAACAAACCACATGGAATCATCTTGACGCGACAATCCCCACACAGACAAAATGAACCAACAATTCACAATTTACCAGGATGTAGTCTCTCACGGACAAACACAATTCACCTGGGCGTAGTCTCTCACGGACAAACACCTGTGCTGTAAGACCCTTAATTTTAAATCCTAATTTATACGATTTTAGGGTATTTTGTGTGGAATTTCTTAGGCTGTTAACCCAGTTTTTGATATTGAGTGAGTTAAATGCCAAAAATATATTTTTGGAAATTGGATTAAAATTATTTGTCGGAAAATAATTTATTTACGTTACGAAGGATTTAATACTGGGCAATTTTGTGAAAAATATCTCGGGTTGCTGAAAATTGTACCGGTCAATTGAGTTGCGACGAGAGCAGATATTTTTGTTAAATTAGATTACGAGGGGAATGAAATGATGGGGGTAAGAGTTGTTAGATAATTGTTGGTTTTGTTTTAATTATAATATATTAATATATAAATATATATTTATATATTGTAAGTTATATATATATATATATATATATATATATGTTTGTGTGGAGGGAAAAAGGAAGGAGATAGAAAGGAAATAGAAATAGGAAGAAAAGGAAAAGGAAAGGAAAGAAAAAAACAGAACTCTCTTCTTCCTCCTTCAGCCGCGCGAGACCTCTCTCCCTCCTTCTTCCATTTTCGTCTTTCTTGCTTCCTTTAAGTTCAAGAATTGAAACCCAAGGCTAGTGGGTGAGAAAGATCAAGTTCCCAACTTCTTCCTCCTTCTCGGATTCGAAAACGGAGATAGGGATTTCCAAAACCGTCAAACACAAACCTCCCCGTTTCACCTAGATCTAAGCTTTGTTTCGCGAAGAGATAGAAGGGAAAGTTGCTCACTACCACGCTACAGTGCTAGGGGACCAACTTTGGAAGCGGCGTTGCGAGCGGAGATTTTACCGGATTTGCTTGTGGTACTGTAATCGCACGTTACAGCTAACGTGAAGGTAAGGGCTCCTTCCAAACTTTTAGTTTGCATTTAGGGACTTACTTGTGGTTGTGTGAAAAAGAATTTGTTAGGGTTGAAGCATTGATTTGGGGAAAAACGAATTAACGCTTTATGGGTGAAATTCTAATGTGGGGTTTTGGTGATACTGATGAATGTTTCATGGAAAATGAATTTACCTCATGTATGTGTGATTTTGAATAAATGAAATTATTGTGTTGATTTGTGTTCAACGTACTTGGCGTGTTCATACTTGATGTTTGTTGATTGATGTGTTTTGGTGTGAATTATGGATTGAATGTGAAAGTATGTTTGAGTTTGTTCTGTGTGGGATTTGAAAACCATTAAGTTAAATAAGTATTAAGAATGGGGAATCTCTTAATGTCTTGTTTACTTAATGTGTGTTTGTTTGTTTGAAAATCGTTTAAGTTAACTGGGCATTAAGAATGGGGAATCTCTTAATGTCTTGGTTACTTAATGTTTGTTTTGGAAAACCGTTTAAGTTAAAAGAGTAAAAAGAATGGGGAATCTCTTAATACTTCTGTTTGCTTAATATTTTGTTTTGAAAATCGTTAAGTTAAATGAGTATTAAGAATGGGGAATCTCTTAATATCTGCGTTTACTTAATGTCGTCGTAAAAATGATTTTGTGGGGAAATGAATTGTTGTGTTTTGGCGTGAATTGTGTAATAAATTTGTGAATATGTTTGAGTTTGTTCTGTGTGGGATTTGAAAACCATTAAGTTAAATAAGCATTAAGAATGGGGAATCTCTTAATGTCTTGGTTACTTAATGTTGTTTTGAAAATTGTTTACGTTAACTGGACGTTAAGAATGGGGAATCTCTTAATGTCTTGGTTACTTAATATTTGTTTTGAAAATCGTTTAAGTTAAATAAGTATTAAGAATGGGGAATCTCTTAATGACTTATTTACTTAATGTTGTTTTGAAAATTGTTTAAGTTAACTGGGCGTTAAGAATGGGGAATCTCTTAATTTCTTGGTTACTTATTGTTTGTTTTGGTAAATCGTGCTGACCCGTGATAGATGGCACCTCGATAAACAGTACTGACCCGTGATAGGTGGTACGTTTACGATTTACGTTTGGTAAGTTGTGCTGACCCGTGATAGGTGGCACCTCGGTAAATAGTACTGACCCGTGATAGGTGGTACCTTTATGACTTACGCTTTTTCATTTGGTAAATCGTGCTGACCCGTGATAGGTGGCACCTCGGTAAACTGTACTGACCCGTGATAGGTGGTACATTTACGATTTACGTTTGGTAAGTTGTGCTGACCCGTGATAGGTGGCACCTCGGTAAACAGTACGGGCCCGTGATAGGCAGTACGTTTACGACTTACGTTTCTTGGTGAATTGTGTTTGTCTGTGAGAGACTGCACAGGTGTTTGTCCGTGAGAGACTACGCCCTGGTAAATTGTGTTTGTCCGTGAGAGACTGCACAGGTGTTTGTCCGTGAGAGACTACACCCTGTAAACCGTGCAGACCCGTGATAGGTGGCACCTTGGTAAACGGTACGGGCCCGTGATATGCAGTACGTTTATGGTTTACGCTTTTTGGTAAATTGTGCAGACCCGTGATAGGTGGCACCTCGGTAAACAGTACGGGCCCGTGATAGGCAGTACGTTTACGACTTACGTTTCTTGGTGAATTGTGTTTGTCCGTGAGAGACTACACCCTGTTAAATTGTGAATTGTGGTTCATTTTGTCCGTGTGGGTATTGTGTTATAAGTGTTAAGTGTTATGTTTTGGAATTTGGTGATAACATGTTTGATTGCAATACCATTTCGAAAACTCATGATGTTGTAGTAATTGTGTTATAAGTGTTAAGTGTTATGTTTTAGAATTTGGTGATAACATGTTGATTGCAATACTATTTCAAGGCTCATGATGTCGTGGTAATTGGGTTTTAATTGTCAAGTGTGGATGTTTTGGAATTGTGTGATAGTATGTTTGATTGCAAAACTATTTCGAAACCCAATTTGTCGTGGTGTTTTTGTGGGAATTGCTAAGTGTTAAGTTTATGTATTTTTGGAAGAATATGCAGGGAAATCGATTTGGAAATCGATTGCCATTAAGTCAGTGGCTCAACTATGCTTTCAATCGATTGCCCAATCAATTGCCCAATCGATTGCCCAATCGATTGAATTAAGCCCATAGTTCAAATCTCACTAAGAACCTTCAGGAAATCGATTGACGTTAAGTCAGTGGCTCAACTATGCTGTCAATCGATTGCCCAATCGATTGAATTAAGCCCAGAGTTCAAATTTCACTAAAAACCTTCAGGAAATCGATTTGGAAATCGATTGGCTTTAATACAGGGGCTCAGTTATCCATTCAATCGATTTCCCAATCGATTGGCTTAGTGGAAATTCTTATTTTGAGTTAGATAATCGATTGCTCAATTGATTTATCAATGTTTTGGTCAGTTATGTATTACTTGATGGATTGATAACTTTATTTTGATTTCAATTTTATTTGGCAAGCATTATATGAACTTTTCGCATATGAAAAATCCTTCTAAGATGCATGATAAGTTGAAAAGGTTATTTGTGCATTGAAAAGTAAATGTTATGTGTTAATTGTTAATTTCGGTTGGTGACCCTTTACAACTATTGTGGAAATCTGGGCTTTGCCCTCAGATGAGAGCCAGGATGATCCTACCGGTTCGTACTCTACGGATAGGAATGTAGATGGGAATGCTTGATTGGAGCTATGCTAGGAGGATCCTACGGGGCGCGTGGTGATTACATAGGGTGTATAGCTTCTTTTGGTAGAATGATCAGATTAGGTTGACATAGAGGGATCATATGTCTCTCTTTTGATTTGTGTTTATTTTTAAACTGGAAAACTGTGCCGCATTTTGATATGTAAATATTTTGGATTGATGATTCGAGAAACTTTTTCCGCTGCTTGTAAATTTTAAGGACTTATGTATATATCCAAAGGTTTTACCTTATTTATTTCTCTGTTGTATTTTAATTTCTTTTCAAAAAAAATACACCCTCGCTTTGAAAAACGGGGTGTTACATGTGCAGTCTCTCACGGACAAACACAATTCACTAAGAAACGTAAGTCATAAACGTACCACCTATCACAGGTCAGTACTGTTTACCGAGGTGCCACCTATCACGGGTCAGTACTGTTTACCGAGGTGCCACCTATCACGGGTCAGCATAATTTACCAAAATAAAATGCATGAGCATACATTGACTCCATCCACAACGATCGTTAAGTAAATGCAGATATTAAAAGATTCCCCATTTTTAATACTCATTTACTTAACCGATTTTCACACCAAAACATTAAGCAAACAGACATATTAAGAGATTCCCCATTCTTAATATACTTTTGACTTAAACGGTTTTCCACAACAAAACATTCAGTAAAGAAGACATTAAGAGATTCCCCATTCTTAATACTCATTTTATTGAAACGATTTTTCAAAAACAAAAATTAAGTAAACAAGACATTAAGAGATTCCCCATTCTGAATTCTCATTTAACTTAAACGATTTTCAAAACAACATTAAGTAACCAAGACATTAAGAGATTCCCCATTCTTAATGCCCAGTTAACTTAGACGATTTTTCCAAAACAAACATTAAGTAAACGAGACATTAAGAGATTCTCCATTCTTTATACTCATTTAACTTAACGATTTTCAAAACAAACATTAAGTAAACAGAAATATTAAGAGATTCCCCATTCTTAATACTCTTTTAACTTAAACGATTTTCCAAAACAAACATTAAGTAACCAAGACATTAAGAGATTCCCCATTCTTAATGTCCAGTTAACTTAAACGATTTTCAAAACAACATTAAGTGACCCAGACATTAAGAGATTCCCCATTCTTAATGCCTAGTTAACTTAAACGATGTTCTCAAACACACATTAAGTAAACAAGACATTAAGAGATTCCCCATTCTTATTACTCGTTTAACTTAATGGTTTTCAAAGTCCACAGGAAACAATCTCAAACATACTTTCTCATTCAATCCATAATTCACACCAAAACACATCAATCAACAAACATCAAGTATGAACACGCCAAGTACGATGCACACAAATCAACACAATAAATTTCATTTATACAAAATCATACATACGTGAGATAAATTCATTTTCCTTGAAACATTCATCAATATAACCAAAACCTAACTCTAAGATTTTACCCATAAAGCCTTAGATACATTTTTCCCAAAACAATACTCCAATCCTAACAAAATTCGTTTCCACACAACCACATATAAGGCCCTAAATGCAAACTAATTAAAGTTTGGAAGGAGCCCTTACCTTCACGTTAGTTGTAACGTGCGATTACAGTACCGCGAGCAAATCTGGTAAAATCTCCGCTCGCAACGCCGCTTCCAAAGTTGGTCCCCTAGCACCGTAGTGTGGTAGTGAGCAACTTTCCCTTCTATCTCTTCACGAAACTAAACTTAGACCTAGGTGAAACGGGAAGGTTTGTGTTTGAATCCCTAATACCGTTTTTCTTCGTTTTCGAAACAACGAGGAAGTATGGAGCTGAGAAATCTTTGCTTTCTTACCCCTTAAGCCTTGGGTTTCTATTCTTGAAGCCAAAGAAAGAAAAAGGAAGCAAAACCAACGAATGAAGAAAAAGGGAGAGGGAAGGTTCTCGCGGCCAGAGGAAGAAGAAGGGAAAATTTCGCTTTCTCTCCTTTTCTTTCTTTCCCTTGTTTTTCTCTCCTTTATATTTCCTTTCTTTTCCTTTCCATTTCCTTTTTCCTTCCAAACATATACTTATATATTACTAATAATAATATATATATATATATAATTAAACCTAAACCAATAAATATCTAACAACTCTCACATCCATCACTTCACTCACATCTCCAACTATTTTGATAAAAATATCTACTCTCGTCATAACTCAATTGTCAAATACAATTTTTAGCAACCTGAGATATTTTGAACAAAACCGCCCAGAATTAAATTCTTCGAAACCCAAATAAATTAATCTTCGACAAATAATTTTAATCCAATTTCCAAAAGTATATTTTCGACCTAAATACCGAAAACTGGGTTAAAAGCCTAAGCAATTTAACACAAAATACCCTAAAATTATATAACTTAGGATTTAAAATTACGGGTCTTACAATATTCAAACGTCAATAGTTCAAAATTAAATTGTTCTCAAAATCTCTTTCTCCCCCTTTGGTCATCAAGCAAAAAGAATTGAAAGTTGAATTTGTAAATTGACTAGAGAGTCAACACATATTTAGTAGATCGGATTTTTAAAGGACATAAACAATACGAAAAACAAAAAATAGGAAACACATACTTATTAAATCTAAACTATTCTAGGCATATCATATATGAGTCAAAACATTATTTATATATAAAGGTAAGGTTCATATTTTTCTTAATTAATTCAAATCTATCTTCTGGTAGTAGTGTAGTGAATATGTCAGCCTATTGACGATCAATATGAATAAATTGTATATTTGGCACATCTTTTTGAACAAAGTCTCTAATAAAGTAATGTTTTATATATTATGTGTTTAGCCATAAAATGCAAGATTGAATTCATAGTTAGGCAAATGGCATAAGTATTATCACAATTTAAGGGAATGTTACTCTCAAATATTTTGTAATCTTCTAGTTGATGTTGCATCCATAGTAGTTGAGAGTTGCATCCAACTGCTGAAATGTACTAAGCCTCTACTGTTGACATTGCAATTATTCTTTGTCTATTGCTTGACCGCGAGATTAAGTTTTAACCTAGAAATGTGCAATTTCTACTTGTGCTTTTCCTTTCAAGTTTGTCTCCAGTGTAGTCAACATCACAATAGCCAATTAACTTGTATCCAGTTGACATCTTATAGAACAAACCAATGTTAAAAATACCTTTCAAGTGTCTAAGGATCCACTTAACAACAATTAAGTGGGATTCCCTTGGATCATCCTTTAACCTAGCACACACACACACACTAAATAGAATATCAGGTATCGATGCATTAAGATATAGAAATGACCCAATCATTCCTTTGTATGTTTTTTGGTCAAACTTTTAGCCTGATTCACCTTTATCCAATGAGCAAGTAGGGTGCATTTGTGTAGCTATAGGTTTGCAATCATTCATCTTAAACTTCTTGAGAAAACATATAGTATACTTGCTTTGATGAATGTATACACCATTCTTACTTTCTTGATTTTGTATTCCTAAGAAGAACTTCAGTTCTCTCATAATGCTCATTTGAAATTCATCTTGCATTAACTTATCAAATTTTTGACAAAGAGTGCCATTAGTAGATCCATAAATAATATCATCAACATATATATGAATAACAAGAATGTCATTTTCTATTGATTTCCAAAACAATGTGGTGTCGACCTGACCTCTATTAAAACTGTTTTCAAGTAAGAAGTTACAAAACCTATCATACCAATTTTTAGGTGCTTGTTTTAGACCATATAGTGATTTCTTAAGCTTAAAGATGTGATTAGGAAACTCTAGGTTTTCGAATCTTAGGGTTGTTTTACATACCCTTCTTCATTAATGTAACCATTTGATAATGCACTTTTAACATCCATTTGAAACAAAGTGATATTATTATAAGCTACAAATGAGAGTAAGATACATATTACCTCTAAACTGGCCAATAAAGCAAATGTCTAATATAATCAATCCCTTCTTGTTGACTGTAACATTGTGCAACTAGTTTGGCCTTGTTTTTGACAACTTCTCCTTTCTCATTTGATTTTTTCCTAAATACCCACTTTGTTCCAATGGGTCTCTTATCCACAGGTATGGGTACTAGATCCTAAATAACATTTCTTTTAAATTCATTAAGCTATTCTTGCATTGCAAGTATCCAATCATTATTTGCCAGTGCATCATCAACATAGGTAGGTTCGATTGTTAGAGCAAACAAAATAATGTCGTGTCCTTTAGTGATGATTTGGTCTCAAATGATCATTTGCACTTCCAATAATTAGATTGTCTGGATGAGATGTCTTGCATTTCCATCCAGTTTTAGCTACTGAATTGACTTTATTGATTCTTACTTGATCAAATTCATCTTGTGATGTTTTGTCAAGTTCCTTTGATTTTATTGTATCTTCTAATTTTTCTGGTTCTTTTGATTTGTCTTTGTATTCTGATTTATTAGTTTCTTATGGTTCCTGTAAACCGACAATATCCTCAACTTGCTTTGACTTTTTACGGACAAGTTTTTTGTCATCAAACTTAACAAGTATTGATTCCTCCATTCTGTGAGTGTCCCTATTGAACACTCTATATGATTTGGATCTTTTAGAGTATCCAAAGAAAGTGTACTTTTGTGAATGAGGGTCAAACTTGCGAAAGTTATCTTTAGTATTTAGAACATAGCATACACAACCAAGTTTATGAAAGTAAGAAATGTTGGACTTTTTAAATTTTTCCACTTCATAAAGAGTCTTATTCATAATAGGTCTGATACAAACTATGTTCTAAATGTAACATGAAGTATTGATTGCTTCTGTCCAAAAGTGCTTAGCAACATTTGTTTCGTACATCATAGTGCGAGCCATTTCTTGAAGAGTACGATTCTTTCTTTCCGCAACTCCATTATGATGAAGTATTCTAGAGGATGATAACTCATTCAATATACTACTCTCTTCACATAATTGCTCAAATTGTTTGTTCTCAAACACTCCACCATGGTCACTATGGAAAATTACTACAAAAATTTTCTTCTCATTTTTCACTTGTTTGCAAAAGGTAGTGAACATCTAATAAGACTCATCCTTGTGTTTAAGGAACATAACTCATGTTCGTCTAGAGTAATCATGAAAAATGACCAATCCATACCTTTTTTTACCATTCAATGAGGTAGTTTTAACTGGACCAAAAAGGTCAAAGTGCAGAAGTGTAACACCCCGTTTTTCAATGCGAAGGTGTATTCTTTTTTTCAAAAGAAATTAAAATACAACAGAGAATTAAATAAGGTAAAACCTTTGGATAAATAATTTAGTCATTATAATTTACAAACAGCGGAAAAGTTTTCCAAAATATAAATCCAAAGCATGACCTGATGTCCACAATAGTACATGTACATCCTTCAAACTTAACATAAAAGTAGCCCAAAAGAAAGACATATGTGTCCTGGGTGACAACCTAGTCTGATCATTCTATACATAACAAAAAAACTATATGCCTTGAGTAATCTCCACGCGCCCCGTGAAAATCTCCTAACGTAGCTCCAATCAAGCACTCCCATCCACATTTCCCTCCAGAGGGTACGAACCAGTAGGATCATCCTGACTCTCATCTGAGGGCAAAGCCCATATTTCCACAATAATTGTAAAGGGTCACCAACCGAAATTAACAGTTAACACATAACATTTAAGTTTTTAAATGCATAAAATATCCTCTCAACTAAGCATGCACCTTAAAAGGATTTTCCATATGCTAAAAGTTCATATAATGCTTGCCAAATGTAAATGAAATCAAATAGAGTTCTCAATCCATCAAGTAATACATAACTGAACAAAACATTGATAAATAAATTGAACAATCAATTATCTAACTCAAAATCAGCTTTTCCACTGAGCCAATCGATTGGGTAAATCGATTTCGTGAAAGACAGAGCCCCTGTATTGGCCAAATCGATTGGGCAAATCGATTTCGTGAAAGACAGAGCCCCTGTAATGAATCCAATCGATTTACCAAATTGATTTTCATAAGTGGTTTTGAAAAACATATTACAAAATCGGTTGGGTAAATCGATTTTTGGCAAGGGAAGCCCCTGTAACTCATCAAATCGATTGGGTAAATCGATTTCCCTGTATGTTATTTCAAAAATACATAAACTAACTCAATCATATTCAAACACCACTCCAACCATAACACTTAACAATACCCAAACAATCACCACGACATTATGAGTTTCGAAATCGTTTTACAATCTAACATGCTATCGTACAAATTCCAAAACATAACTCTTAGCAAAATCAACACAATCATAATTTGAATCAACCACGACTCGTGTGCCAAGCACCCTAATGCAATGCGTATATGCCAAAATGCATGGACTCGGAATTCCAAACCAAAACCCTCCATGAAGGGCCGTAAATCATAATTGTACCGCCTATCGCAGGCCAAAGTACCAATTACCGAGGTGCCACCTATCACGGGTCAGCACGATTTACTAAAAAACGTAAACCGTAAACGTACCACCTATCACAGGTCAGTACTGTTTACCGAGGTGCCACATATCACGGGTCAGCATGATTTACCAAAAGAAAAACGTAAGTCGTAAGTGTACCGCCTATCACAGGCCAAAGTACTACTTACCGAGGTGCCACCTATCACGAGTCAACACAACTTACCAAAAAGTAAATCGTAAACGTACCACCTATCACGGGTCAGTACAGTTTACCGAGGTGCCACCTATCACGGGTCAGCACAATTTACCAAATGAAATGCATGAGCATACACTAACTCCATTTACAACAATCGTTAAGTAAATGCAGATATCAAAAGATTCCCCATTTTTAATACTCATTTACTTAACCGATTTTCACACCAAAACATTAAGCAAACAAACATATTAAGAGATTCCCCATTCTTAATATACTTTTGACTTAAACGATTTCCACAACAAAACATTCAGTAAACAAGTCATTAAGAGATTCCCCATTCTTAATACTCATTTAACTAAAACGATTTTCAAAAACAAACATTAAGTAACCAAGACATTAAGAGATTCCCCATTCTTAATGCTCTGTTAACTTAAACAATTTTCAAACAACATTAAGTAACTAAGACATTAAGAGATTCCCCATTCTTAACGCCTAGTTAACTTAAACGATTTTCAAAACAACATTAAGTAAATAAGTCATTAAGAGATTCCCCATTCTTAATACTTATTTAACTTAAACGATTTTCACAACTCACATTAAGTAAATAAGACATTAAGAGATTCCCCATTCTTAATACTCATTTAACTTAATGGTTTTCAAATTCCATACAAAACAAACTCAAACATACTTTCACATTCAATCCATAATTCACACCAAATCATTTTTCCACACAAACCACACGAAACACATCTCAAATTTCATCAGTATCAATTAAGAACACGTCAAAAACAACGAAAACAATTCAACACAATCCACCACTCAAACTAACAAGTTTCATTTACTCAAAATCATAAATAAATGAGTTTAAATCCATTTTCCACGAAGCATTCATCAATATAACCAAAACCAAACTCTAAGATTTTACCCATAAAGCCTTAGATACATTGTCTCCAAATCAATACTCCAACCCTAACAAAATTCTTTTCCACACATCCACAGATAAGGCCCTAAATGCAAACTAAAAGTTTGGAAGGAGCCCTTACCTTATCGTTAGCTTTAACGTCAATTTACGGCGCCCCTATCAATTCTGGTAAAAACTTTGCTCGCGACGTCGCTTCCAAAATTAGCTCACTAGCACCATAGTGTAGTGGTGAGTAACTTTCCCTTCTATCCCTTCGTGAAATGAAGCTTTGATCTAGAAGAAACGGCAAGATTTGTGTTTGACGGTTTTGAAATCCTTAAACCGTTTTTCTTCGTTTTCGAATCAAAGAGGAAGAGTGAAGTTGAGTAGTCCTTGTCCTATCACCCACTAAGCCTTGGGTTTCTATTCTTGAGTAAAAGGAAGCAAAGAAAAGCAAAAATGGAAGATGCGGGGAAAGGGGTTCACGCGAGGCTGAAGGAGGAAGATGGAAAATTCCGTTTTCTCTCTTTTCTCTTTCTTTCCTTTGTTTTTCTTTTCTTTCTTTTTCCCTTCTTTTTCCTTTCCTCCCAAACATATATTCACTATTTTTAACAAACATCACCAACTCTTTAGATATTTATTAAATTACTCTTTTACCCATAACGCATTAAACTATTCGTAAAAGTTTCACCGCAGTTAATTTAATTTATTTATCGACGAGTAATTCTAATCGGGCATTAAAATACCTTTTTGATTATATAAACTCCAAAATATTAATAACTTGACTAAAAAGCCCCTGAGTTCAATACCAAAATCCATTAATATACATAGGGAATAATTTAAAATTATGGGTCTTACAAGTAGCTCCAAAGATGTGCTTGTGGAAACAATATTCTTTGATGCAAAAGAACTCTTAACCAGTTGATTTGATCTTAATGAAGGACTTTTGATTTGAACTTTAGATTTGGCAAACCCCTAACAATTTGGAATTTTTATAATTTTGAGATTAACCTCAAATTGGTATGGTCTAATCTCTTGTGTCAAATCAACTGCTCATTGCTCACAGACATAAAGCATCTAACCTTTTGTTCTGCTAAGTTAAGAAGGTTGGCGTTATAAAGGTTCCCTTGCCTCTGACCAGTAAATAGAACATAGCCATCATTTTGAATTATAGCTCTATTGGACTTTTGATTAAAGACAATGTCATAACTCCTATCACTTAATTGACTTGTGCTAAGAAGGTTATGTTTTAGTCCATTTACAAATAGTAAATTATTTATAGAAGTTAAGGACTTTTAACCAACAATGTTGTGTCCAATAATTGGGCCTGCATTGGAAAACATACCTTTCTCCTGTCATATGTCGCAAACATCCACTACCCATGTACCAAGACAAGTGTTTCAACATGGCTGTTGAGAACATCTACAACATAGAAAACATTATCTTTGGGTACCCACATTTGGTTGGGGCTTCGTTTGTTAGCCTTGAAAGATTTCTTTTCTTTCCTTGTGGTTAGCATATGACAAGATGTTTTGCCTTGATGGTTGGGGCCTGTTTTGGGTACCCACATTTTAATGTTGACAATACATAAATCATCAGAGGCAATAAACTTAGCTTTATATTCTATTGTTTGAAATCCTTTTCGTTTTTCGCCATTTCTACTAACACCATAAATCATAGAGGCAAACATACTACTTTCTAAACTATAAGCCAGAAAATCTTGAAAAGCTACATTATATTTGTCAGAATTACATGGCACATTTTCAGTTGATGTTGAATTATGATTACTTTTTAGATTAAGATTTTCAGTCTTTAGTTCAGTGTCAATTTTATCATTCAAATTTTAATTTATTTTCCTAAAGGCTTTCAACTTTATAGTGATGTTGTATTTTTATTTAAAAAATCATTAAAATAGTAATCAATTCATGACAAGTCACATCAGAAAGTACCCCTATTTGTTCATCTACATACTCACTTCCAAAGTCAAATTCAAGGCCTACATAAGCCGTCAGAGCCATATTTGTTTGTTCTTTATCATCAGAGTCATCCCATGTAGCCATAAGAACTTTCTTCTTTGACTTTGAGTCTTTCCTTTGAGAGTGCTTGAACGTTGTGATCAATAGAGGATTGACTATCTTCTGAGCATAAAACTAGAGCACAAGAAAATCTATTTTATTATCAATGGTAGGCAAATCAGAGCGAGAGTTGAGATGATTTGACTAGAGTCACAAAGAGACGCATTTATCAGAGTCTTGAAATCAATTTGCATAGAGAATAGAGTTTTTTTACTCAAAAAAGTAATTTTAGAGCTTGTAAAGTATGCACACTTAGACAAATACATTACAACATAAATTGTGTCTAACATATATATTTGTTCTCATCAAAACACAATTAAGGTTTATTGTTAATCAAACCACATTGGTACTAACCATTTCCCCTTTTTTGATGATGACAAACACTTAAAAAAATTAAATGTAAACAAAGTAAACATATATTAATGTTCCCATTACGTAAGAGCATGAGTGAGTTTTGACAATATGTGAGCATTGGTATTCATTAACATGTGCGCATTTTTCTTTTGGAAAAAGTTAAGAGCATTCAAATGTTTTCTAAACAAAATATCTTCCCCATTTTCAAATAAATCTCAAATACTTCTCATAAAGCAAAAACTTGTTTTCATATTCTTTTTGTTGGAACCAAGTTGATTTTATACTTAGAGTTTGAAGATATCAAAAATATTTTATGAGAACCATATATTTGACTTAAAAGAATATAAAAGAAGATTCATGTTTTTGTATAAAATCTAAAATAAGATTTAATTCAAATTTGTTATTGAAGAAAATCTTTGACCAAGTTGTAAAAAAGATATGGTCTAGATTTGAAGAAGATTCGATCAAGATTTATCTACAACAATATATGATCATATTCAATCTCAAAATTTTACAAATGTGATCTGAAAAAATTTCCACTTAATCAATATGAAGAATTTACAAACTCAATCGAAACAACAATAGAAACATAATCTATATGAAGAATTTACAAACTCAATCTAAACAAGATACAATTCATAATTATACAAGGACTAAATTGAAGCTCGGATTTTATTTTTAAATAGATACTCAAGGCTGAAGAATAAAATAAACGAAAAGAAGAAAAAAGTAGAAGAGCTCAAGCTCAAAATTCCAAATTCATCATAGAGTTTAAAGAGAGAAACACTTGTTCAAGTTAGAAATATTTACTAAGTTTTTTTTCTTAGAGTGTGAGAGTTATTATTATTATTATTATTATTATTATTATTATTATTATTATTATTATTATTATTATTATTATCATCATCTCTATTAGAAGCAAACATTTAAAGTTCCAATCTTTAGTAACCAACCTGATTGTGATTTAGTTCCTTCTTCAATCTGGGGTTGTTAGGTTGTTAGGAGAAGACTTGGCTTATAGGGTCAATGTTGTTAGTTCCTCAAAATGATGGGTTGTCGGGCTGTTTGGGAAGATAGGTTTGGAGGGTCAAGTTCTTTGTATTTCATGGTATTCGAATTAGTGGATTAAAGTCATCTGAATGAGGGGACTAGAAGTAGCCAAGTTAGTGGTGAACCAAGTTAAATCTATGTGTCCAATTATTTATGCTTTCATTATTTGCTGCCTCTGAACCCGATTTCTTCTTATATAAGTAATCCATAAAAACCAACAACCTTTATCAAATTCGCAAAAAAATGATCAACTTTGGCAAACAAAATTGAAGCTCCCTTCTCGTGTTTGCATCTTCAATTGACATCAGAGCTCGGTCTCTAGGCTGAGCACTTTATAGTGTTTAAGGAAACATTCAAGGGTTCAATATGTATGGATTTAGTGAACAAGAAATGAAGAAATTAAGGTATTTTTTGAATTTACTCGATCAAATTAATCAAATAATACAAATAATTTTTAAAATATGAATAAAAAATTATCTTTAAAACTAAAAACACTTAGGACAAAATATGCAAATGTAATCAAAAAAGTATTGAACATAAAACAGAAAATGAAACTTTGAAAACTGATATTACTGAACTTAAGACAAAGAATGCAAATTGAAAAACTGAAATTGCAAATCTTAAGGCTGAAATCTAACTTTGGAAAATAATTATAGTTCAATATCAATTGAAAATACCGCATGTAACTCTAATAAGCATGAAAAAGTATTTCAAGATCATCTTGATAATGGTATGGATAGAAGCAAGTACGCATCTACGATTTATGGTGTTAGTAGGAATGGTAAGAGAGGAATAAAATTTCATAAAATAGTAATTGAACTTAAGTTTGTTCCCTATGATGATTTAAGTATTGTTTTCTATAATAATGGTCACACTAAAATATCTTGCCCTATTCTAACAACATGGAAAGGCAACAAACTTAAGAACTAACAAACTAAGACCCAACCTAATTTGGGTACCAAAGGATAAAATTATTTATGTTGCAAATGTTATAAGCAACTAAATTGAAACACCAATTACGGTGCCTGGTCAATGAATGCTTGAAATATATCAAGGGAAAATGTCTATGTTCTAAGACTTAACAAACAAAAGCCAACTAACTCTTGTGGAAGAAGGACTGGTCAACACAATACCTATCACAACTAGAACCATATGATGAACCATTAATATCAGAAAAATATGGAGTATCAACACAATCAAAACCAACAGAGAAATCACACATGTCAACAAAATCAAAATTAGTAGAGTAATCACACATATCAATAGAAATCACACATTAGTTCTAAAGTTACCAGAGGAACTTGATACGTCACTAGAAACAGAAATGTCAGACTAACAATCAGAATCAAGAGACTTCTTTGAACATTCTAATCAAATTAATTAAGACTACAAACCTGGATAGAAATGGAAATCCCTTTATCCTGACCCAATAATAAGAGAATATGTAGATTCAGAATCTGAAAACCAGAAAAGAAGAAATAAGAGGGTTTCCTTTGTATTTCTTTGACTCCCCCTAACTTAGGGCTCCCCCTATATCTAAGTATCATTTTCTCCCCACTTTATCAAATATATTTCTCCCTCTTTTGTCATTAGATAAAATGACTTGAAAGTGAGTTATTTTTTCTTTTTCATTTATTTATTTATTTTCATCTTTTTTTGTTTTCGTCTTTTTTTTCAATCTTTTTTTTAATAACATGAATATAACATAGTACTAGAAAATATAAAAACTAATGTAAAACTAAACTACTTTAAAGTTATAACAACATCAGTCAAGTATGAAGGTAAGGTTTAAGTTTTTATGTATAAAGTCAAACCCATCTTCAGGTAGTGGTTTGGCGAATATGTCAACTGTAAGACCCATAATTTTAAATTATACTTTATGTATTTTAGTAGATTTTGGTATTGAACTCAGGGGCTTTTTAGCCAAGTTATTAATATTTTAGGAGTTTAAATGACCAAAAAGATATTTTGATGCCCGATTAGAATTACTCGTCGATGAATAAATTAAATTAACTGCGGTGAATCTCTTACGAAGAATTTAATGCATTATAGGTGAAATGGTAATTTAACAAATATCGAGATGTTTTGAGATATTTGTTAATTATAATTAATATATATATATATAAAGAAAAGGAAAGGAAGGAAATAGAAAGAAGAGAAATAGAAAGGAAGGAAAAAGAAAGAAAGGAAAAGAGAAGGAAAGAAATAAAGCATTTTCCATCTCCTTCCTCTCACTGCCTCGCGAAGCTTTCTTTTTCTCCCTCCCTCCATTTTCGTTTTCTTTGCATCCTTTTTCTCAAGAATAGAAACCCAAGGCTTAGTGGGTAAGAAAGCATGGATTTCTCAGCTACATACTTCCTTGTTGTTTCGTAAATGAAGAAAAATGGTGTTAAGGATTTCAAAACCGTCAAACACAAACCTCCCCGTTTCATCTAGATCTAAGCTTCGTTTCGCAAAGAGATATAAGGGAAAGTTGCTCACCGCTATGCTACGGTGCTAGGGGACCAACTTTGGAAGCGACGTTGCGAGCGGAGATTTTACTGGATTTACTCGCGGTACCGTAATCGCACGTTAAAGCTAACGTGAAGGTAAGGGCTCCTTCCAAACTTCTAGTTTGCATTTAGGGACTTATTTGTGGATGTGTGGAAAAGATTTCGTTAGGGTTGAAGTGTTGATTTGGGGAAAATGAATCTAAGGCTTTATGGGTAAAATCTTAGAGTTAGGTTTTGGTTATATTGATGAATGTTTCATGGAAAATGAATTCAAACTCATTTATGTATGATTTTGAGTAAATGAAACTTATTGTGTTTGAGTGGTGGGTTGTGTTGATTTGTGTTCGTCGTATTTGACGCGTTCTTAATTAATATTGATGAAATTTGATTTGTGTATGGTTGGATTTTGTGGAGAAATGAATCGATGTGTGTTTGTGAAAATCGTATAAAATGGGGAATCTCTTAGTGTCTTGTTTACTTAATGTTTGTTTTGGAAAATCGTTTAAGTTAAATGAGTATTAAGAATGGGGAATCTCTTAATGTCTTGTTTACTTAATGTTCATTTTGAAAATCGTTTAAGTTAAATGAGTATTAAGAATGGAGAATCTCTTAATATTTTTGTTTGCTTAATGTTTGTTGTGAAAATCGTTTAAGTTAAATGAGTATTAAAAATGGGGAATCTTTTAATATCTGCATTTGCTTAACGATTGTTGTGGATGGAGTCAGTATATGCTCATGCATTTTCATGCCTTTTGTAAATCGTGCAGACCCGTGATAGGTGGCACCTTGATAAATAGTACTTTGGCCTGTGATAGGCGGTACATTTATGATTTACATTTTTGTAAATTGTGCAGACCCGTGATAGGTGGCACCTTGGTAAATAGTACTTTGGCCCGTGATAGGCGGTACATTTACGATTTACGGTTTGTTGTAAATTGTGCAGACCCGTGATAGGTGGCACCTTGGTAAAGAGTACTTTGGCCTGTGATAGGCGGTACATTTACAAGTTACGTTCTTTTAAGTAAACCGTGCAGACCCATGATAGGTGGCACCTTGGTAAACGGTACGGGCCCGTGATAGGCAGTACGTTTATGGTTTACGCTTTTTAGTAAATCGTGTAGACCCGTGATAGGTGGCACCTCGGTAATTGGTACTTTGGCCTGCGATAGGCGGTACAATTATGATTTACGGCCCTTCGAGGAGGGTTTTGGTTTGGATTTCCGAGTCCATGCATTTTGGCATATATGCATTGCATTAGGGTGCTTGGCACACGAGTCGTGTTTGATTCAAATTTATGATTGTGTTGATTTTGCTAAGTGTTATGTTTTGAAATTATGTGTAAGTGTGTTTGATTCAAATTTATGATTGTGAAGATATTACTAAGTGCTATGTTTTGGAACAAATTGTGTGTAAGTGTGTTTGATTCAAGTTTATGATTGAGCGTTTGAACTTAAGTTGTCGTGGTAATTGGGTTTTATTTGCTAAGTGTTATGTTTTGGAATTGTGTGATAGTGTGTTTGGTTGCAAAACTATTTTGAAACTCATGATGTCGTAGTGATTGTGTTATAAGTGCTAAGTGTTATGTTTTGGAATTGTGTGTAAGTGTGATTGATTGTAAAACAATTTCGAAACTAAAGTTGTTGTGGTGATTGTGTTATAATTGCCAAGTGTGGATGTTTGGGAATTGTGTGATAGCGTGATTGATTGCAAAACCTTTTCGAAACTTAAGATGTCGTGGTAATTGTGTTATAGTCGCTAAGTGTTTTGTTTTGGAGTTGTGCGTAAGTGTGATTGATTGCAAAATTGTTTCGAAACTCAAGATGTTGTGGTGATTGCGCTATAATTGATAAGTTTGATTGTTTGGATTTGTGGGTAAGTGTTGATTGATTTTGAAACCCTTAGAAAAGCTGAAAAATGCTGAATTTTGTTGTTTTTCTACTGGCTGTCTGATGTGTATTCGAATACAGCAAGCTGTATTCGAATACAAACAAGTTGTTTTGCCTATGACTTATTATGTAGTCGAATACATACTGTTGTAGTCAAATACATACATGCTGTTTGTAACACCCCGTTTTTCAAAGCGAGGGTGTATTTTTTTTTCAAAAGAAATTAAAATACAACAGAGAAATAAATAAGGTAAAATCTTTGGATACATATATAAGTCCTTAAAATTTACAAGCAGTGGAAAAAGTTTCTCGAATCATCAATCCAAAATATTTACATATCAAAATGCGGCATAGTTTTCCAGTTTAAAAATAAACACAAATCAAAAGAGAGACATATGATCCCTCTATGTCAACCTAATCTGATCATTCTACCAAAAGGCTATACACCCTGAGTAATCACCACGCGCCCCGTAGGATCCTCCTAGCATAGCTCCAATCAAGCATTCCCATCTACATTCCTATCCATAGAGTACGAACCGGTAGGATCATCCTGGCTCTCATCTGAGGGCAAGGCCCAGATTTCCACAATAGTTATAAAGGGTCACCAACCGAAATTAACAATTAACACATAACATTTACTTTTCAATGCACAAATAACCTTTTCAACTTATCATGCATCTTAGAAGGATTTTTCATATGCGAAAAGTTCATATAATGCTTGCCAAATAAAATTGAAATCAAAATAAAGTTATCAATCCATCAAGTAATACATAACTGACCAAAACATTGATAAATCAATTGAGCAATCGATTATCTAACTCAAAATAAGAATTTCCATTAAGCCAATCGATTGGGAATTCGATTGAATGGATAACTGAGCCCCTGTATTAAAGCCAATCGATTTCCAAATCGATTTCCTAAAGGTTTTTAGTGAAATTTGAACTCTGGGCTTAATTCAATCGATTGACAGCATAGCTGAGCCACTGACTTAACGTCAATCAATTTCCAAATCGATTTACTGAAGGTTCTTAGTGAAATTTGAACTCTGGGCTTAATTCAATCGATTGGGCAATTGATTGGGCAATCGAGTGACAGCATAGCTGAGCCACTGACTTAATGCCAATCGATTTCCAAATCGATTTCCCTGCATATTCTTCCAAAAATTCATAAACTAACTCAATCACATACACACACCACTCCAAACCTTAACACTTAGCAATACCCATACAATCACCACGTCATTATGAGTTTCGAAAACGTTTGTTACAACCTAACATACTATCACACAATTCCAAAACATAACTCTTAGTACAATCAACAAAATCACATTTTGAATCAAGACACACTTACACATAATTTCAAACCATAACACTTAGCAAAATCAACACAATCATAATTTGAATCAACCACGACTCGTGTGCTGAGCACCCTAATGCAATGCGTATATGCCAAAATGCATGGACTCGGAATTCCAAACCAAAACCCTCCTCGAAGGGCCGTAAATCATAATTGTACCGCCTATCGCAGGCCAAAGTACCAATTACCGAGGTGCCACCTATCACGGGTCTGCACGATTTACTAAAAAGCGTAAACCATAAACGTACTGCCTATCACGAGCCCGTATCGTTTACCAAGGTGCCACCTATCACGGGTCTGCACGGTTTACTAAAAAGAACGTAAATTGTAAATGTACCGCCTATCACAGGCCAAAGTACTCTTTACCGAGGTGCCACCTATCATGGGTCTGCACAATTTACAAAAAACCGTAAGTCGTAAATGTACCGCCTATCACGGGCCAAAGTACAATTTACCAAGGTGCCACCTATCACGGGTCTGCACAACTTACAAAAACGTAAATCATAAATGTACCGCCTATCACAGGCCAAAGTACTATTTATCAAGGTGCCACCTATCACGGGTCTGCACGATTTATAAAAAGCATGAAAATGTGTGAGCGTATACTGACTCCATTCACAACAATCGTTAAGCAAATGCAGTTATTAAAAGATTCCCCATTTTTAACTCTCATTTGACTTAAACGATTTTCACGCCAAACATTAAGCAAACAGACATATTAAGAGATTCCCTATTCTTAATATACTTTTGACTTAAACGATTTCCACAACAAAACATTCAGTAAATAAGACATTAAGAGATTCCCCATTATTAATACTCATTTAACTGAAACGATTTTTCAAAAACAAACATTAAGTAAACAAGACATTAAGAGATTCCCCATTCTTAATTCTCATTTAACTTAAACGATTTTCAAAACAAACTTCAAGTAAATAAGACATTAAGAAATTCCCCATTCTTAATTCTCATTTAACTTAAACGATTTTCCAAAACAACATTAAGTAACCGAGACATTAAGAGGTTCCCCATTCTTAAAGCCCAGTTAACTTAAACGACTTTCAAAACAAACTTCAAGTAAATAAGACATTAAGAGATTCCCCATTCTTAATTCTCATTTAACTTAAACGATTTTCCAAAACTCTCATTAAGTATACAAGACATTAAGAGATTCCCCATTCTTAATACTCGTTTAACTTAATGGTTTTCAAATCCCACACAAAAACAAACTCAAACGTACATTCACATTCAATCCGTAACTTACACAAAATCATTTTTCCACACAAGCCACACAAAACACATCTGAAACATGTTATCAAATTCCATCCAAATCAATCAACGATTCACACCAAATCACATCATTCAACAAACATCAAGTATGAACATGCCAAGTACGATGAACACAAATCACGAATTCATAACACTCAAATACATCAAATTTCATTTACTCAAAATTATACATAAATGAGTTAAATTCATTTTCTCTAATTCAATACACCAACCCTAATCAAATTCTTTTCCACATAACTACAGATAAGGCCCTAAATGCAAACTAAAAGTTTGGAAGGAGCCCTTACCTTCACGTTAGCTTTAACGTGCGATTACAGTACCGCGAGCAAATCCGATAAAATCTCCGTTCGCAACGCCACTTCCAAAGTTGTTTCCTTAGCACCGTAGCGTGGTAGTGAGCAACTTTCCCTTCTATCTCTTCGTGAAACGAAGCTTAGATCTAGATGAAACGGAGCGATTTGTGTTTGACGGTTTTGAAATCCCTAACTCCGTTTTTGAATCCGGGAGGAAGGAAGAAGCTGTAAATTTGTTCTTACTCACCCACAAGCCTTGGGTTTCTATTCTTGAAGCCAAAGAGCAACGAAAATGAACATGAAGGGAGGAAATAGAAAGAAGCATCGCGAGGCAGAGGAAGAAGATGAACTTTCCTTTTTTCTTTCTTTTCTTTTTCTTTCCCTTCCTTTTCTCCTCTTTCTCTTTCCTTTCTATTTTTTTTTTCCTTTCCATTTCCCTTTCTCCTATTTCCCTCCAACCATATATATATATTTATATATTAATATATTATAATTAAAACAAAACCAACAATTATCTAACCATTCTCACATCCATCACTTCACTCTCATCTCAAACTATTTTGATAAAAATATCTACTCTCGTCGCAACTCAATTGTCAAATACAATTTTCAACAACCTGAGATATTTTGAACAAAACCACCCAGAATTAAATTCTTCGAAACTTAAATAAATTATTCTTCGACAAATAATTTAATCCAATTTCCAAAAATATATTTTCGGCCTTTAACTCACTAAATACCGAATACTGGGTTAAAAGCCTAAGCAATTTAACACAAAATACCCTAAAATTTTATAACTTAGGATTTAAAATTACGGGTCTTACACTGTTTTGCCACTGACTTACTGTGTAGTCGAATACAGACTGTTGTAGTCGAATACAGTCATGTTGTTTTGCTGTTGAATGCTGAAATAGCCTAGTATTCGAATACAAAGATGATGTATTCGAATACAACAGTGTTGTTTTGTTAAAAACTTCATTTTTCAACTTTGTTTATGCATGTTTGGCATATAGAAACCCTTTTAAGGTGTATGCTAAGTTGAAATGTTATTTTGTGCATTTAAAAACTTCAATGTTATGTGTTAATTGTTAATTTCAATTGGTGACCTTTTACAACTATTGTGGAAATCTGGGCTTTGCCCTCAGATGAGAGCCAGGACGATCCTACCGGTTCTTACCTTACGGATGAGAATGTAGATGGGAATGCTTGACTTGAGCTATGTTAGGAGGATCTTATGGGGCGCGTGGAGATCACTCAGGGTGTATAGTTTTTTGGTAGAATGATCAGATTAGGTTGACATAGAGGGAACAAATGTCTTTATTTTGGATTGCGGTTATTTTAAATTGGAAAATTGTATCTTTGCTAATATTGTCAGCATGACATCTTATGTTAATGAATTCCATGTATCACTTTTGATGTGTAAATACTTTGGATTTATATTTCGAGAAACTTTTCCGATGCTTGTAAATTATAATGATTTAAGTAATTATCCAAAGGTATTTCCTTATTTGTTTCTCTGTTTTATTTTAATTTCTTTTGAAAAAAAAAATACACCATCACTTTGAAAATCGGGGTGTTACATTGTGGTATCAGAGCTTTGGTTTGGTTTTCTTTAGGGGCTGTGGAACCTTTGGTTATAGATTGTAGATTAACCTGTAGGTTGGAAGTTGTTATCTGATCATGCGTCGGTTTAGGTGGTTTGAGTTGTCAAGTCCAAAATAATTATTATGTGTTGATGTGGTCGTAAGTTAGTTTTGGGATTATTTGAAGTAGTGTTAAGACTCTACTTGATGATGGTTTTATAGGAAAACCATGCCGCCAAGAAGGAATGACGCTCCGAGAGCCAATACTAATAGGGATGATCGAATGGCGGAGGCCATGAATAATATGGCTGCTTCTGTTGCTGCACAGACTGCTGCCAAGACTCAACGTGATCTCGAAAAGAGGGAAATAGAGATCCGTGTTGCAGAGTCAAGAGGATTAGAAGACTTTCGATGCTACAATCCTTCCAAGTTTAAAGGGGATGAGAATTCAGAGAAAGCGGATCAATGGATCCAAGAAGTGGTGAAGAACTTCGAAATGATTAACTGTCGGGCGGAAGTGAAGGTCAATTATGCCACTTATATGCTATTGGGGGATGTTGAGTACTGGTGGAGGAGTGCAAGATTGTTGATTAGATCAGCTCACGAGGAGGTGAACTGGGAATCATTCAAAAGGAAGTTTTTAGACAAATACTTCCCGATGAGTACCAAGACTAAATTGGGTGATGATTTCCTGAAACTGCATCAGGGGAACATGACTATGGGCGAGTGGTTCGAAGTTTCCGATGTGGGGAAGAGGGAGATTATGCTAATGCTTGTACCCCTAATATTCTCATCTGCTACAATTGTCAGAAGCCAGGACACATGGCGAAGGATTGTGTTGGTGTATGTGACCTCTGATTTTTTGAAGAATTATACAAAATGATATCTAATCTAATATGAATGCACAGCGGATTAATAAATTCAATTTTTATTTCACACCAAATTGAATACGGTCCCTAGTTCACAATTCTAATGAATATCAAAACTATATGGATCATGGTAACTATGGAGAGATGCATTAGACAAGATTGATTGTTATGAATGCTGATTTACATGCAATTATTATCAAGACAATTAATCAATATTCAAAATGAAATAATTGCAGAAATGTAAAAAGATAAGGGAAATAGAAAAGGTGTACGCAGGATTTTATACTGGTTCAGCCGTCCCTTGACGACCTACGTCTAGTCCCAAGATCCAACAAGATCTTAGCCTTTCCAATAGAACTCTTTAGATTCAGTTTACAGATTTTCACAGTGTGCCTCGCACCAATCATAAACTAATCTCCTAGTTCTATCTTTTCCCTTCCCTGAATTCCCAAGTTTAAGTCCCATAAACTTGACCAAGAATTCAGTCAAACGTCTCCTTGTTGACAGCCCTCAACCTCGAAGAACGCCACCAGTCGCAGCTGGATTTTTGTAGAGTAATTTGTTACAAAAGAGTATTACGGAATATGAAACATATCAAATATACAAATTTCTGAATCTTGCTTCTTCTCAAAGTAATCTTTCTCAAATCGGTCTTTTCCAATCTTCAATGATCACAAGTTGTTTGTCCATGATTGAAAAAGGATGTCCAATTGATATTGGTTGAGAAAGAGTTATCTCATGTGTTGTAGCTCTGAAAAGAATTATCAAAGTTATTATGCTGGTTATTGTGTATTGTAACATTCTTGAGAAGAAGAGTATGAAAGCAATTTATATAGTTTCAGGAAAAACAACATATGAATCGATTTGACCAATCCATTCATTAAAGTTATAAAGCACACTAATCGATTTATACAATCGATTTCGCGAATCTTGTTTTTCTTGAATCTTGAAACTGCACAACATAATCGATTTAATTAATCGATTCTTTTAACTGAGTTCTTCAGACTTGGATGAATGTTTTTAATTGAATCGATGTTCACAATCGACGTGGCGGGTTTTGTTCCAACAACGAGATCAAAACAATCGATGTACTTGATCGATTCAACCAATTCAGTCATCTCTGTTTCCAAAATATTTTGTACCAATCGCTTTAGTCAATCGATTACACTGGTTCTAGGGACACAGTGATTTTCAACAATCGACTTGCCTAACAGATTGAAAAATCAAGTCTGAAGCTCATTACAACCAGTTGGTTCAGTCAATCGATTTACCACGCCGATTGATGCCAACTTCAATATAACAGAAGTAAGTAAGTAGATTGAGCTAATCGACTATGGATGTTCCAAACCAATGTTATTTTTTTTTTAAACTCTACAAAATCGATTTTCCTAACCGATTTAGTGATCATTGGTTTAGCTCTGGGACATTCATATTCGATTTGGTCAATCGATGTAGACAAAACATTACAAAAAAAAAATTGAATAATCGATTTGCCAAACCGACTAGTTTGCAAGGTGAGCTACTGACTTGCGCATTTAAATTTTAATAAGTGTTCAAGTCGATTTGTCTAATCGATGTAAACCATCTGTTCAGTCTTGGTGATTTAACCAATCGATATGCGTAATCGATTTGTGGCAAATTAGCTCTTTGACTTGCACATTTTGTTTTCTAATAAATGTACCAATCAATTTGCCTGATCGATTGATAGCCTGTTTGATTTTTCATAAAGTGTGCAAATCGATTTTGCCCATCGATTGATTAATCCCAGGCTTAATAAAATCATCCAACCCTTTTACAGAATCGATTTTACTAATCGATTTGCTTGTAGATCTTCAAGGTTCTGTTGATTTCTTAAGTTCCAAGCAATGGTTTCAAGTTGGTAGGATTGAATGGATGTTCCTGAAATTTTCTCAATTCACACTGTTAGATTTATTTTAAAGTGTTTGTTTGTCAATAACTTCAAAAACAAGTGAACATATGTCAGACAATTATCCATATGTCAAACAGATTGCACGGCTCCGAAGGTAGAACCAGTGGTGAATGTGACTAGGGTTTCTCGTCCTACTGCTAGAGGACGCATTTATTGTGTGAGTGATGAAGATTGGAATCCATCTGGCAATCTGATTCAACGTGACTGTGAGATTGCAGGTAACACTCTAACTGCACTTTTAGATTCCGGGGCAACCCATTCCTTCATTGCTATGGATTGTGTGAATCGTTTGAAGTTATCTGTGTCTGCTTTACCTTTTGATTTGGTTGTCTCTACACCTGCTAAGACTTTGACAGTAAATTCTGCATGTTTACATTGTCAAATAACTATTCATAATAGGGATTTCTTGGTTAATTTGATTTGTTTACCTCTACAATCACTCGAGGTCATTCTCGGTATTGATTGGATGTCTTACCATTATGTGATCTTGGATTGTGCTCGTAAATTGGTTCTTTTCCCCGAACCAGGAGTTGTTAAGTATTTAGCCGCTAACAAACTCCGAGTGTCGCTAAGTGAAGGGACTCATGAGTTTTTGTCTCTGGCTATTGTGGAGGCAAAGATAAATGTGAACATAGAAGATGTGATGCTTGTCAATGAGTACCGGGATGTATTTCCAACGGAAATTCTAGGATTGCAGCTAGTAAGAAAAGTGGAATTTTTCATTGATTTGCACCCAGGAACGGGACCAATTTCGATTGCGCCGTACCGAATGTCGCCATTGGAATTAAATGAGCTCAAAGGCCAAATTGAAGATTTGTGGAAGAAGAAATTTATTAGACCAAGTGTATCGCCATGGGGAGCTCCAATTTTACTAGTTAAGAAGAAGGACGGAAGCTCGCGGTTAGGTGTGGATTATAGACAGCTTAATAAGGCAACTATTAAGAATCATTATCCTTTGCCACACATTGATGATTTAATGGATCAATTGAGAGGGGCCGCGATATTCTCGAAGATTGACTTGAAGTCGGGTTACCATCAGATTCGAGTAAGGGAAAGAGATATTCAGAAAACCGCTTTCAGAACCCGTTATGGGCATTATGAATATCTGGTTATGCCGTTTGGAGTTACCAATGCACCAACTATTTTCATGGACTACATGAACAAAATCATTAATTCATTCCTTGATAAATTTGTTGTGGTGTTTATTAATGATATATTGATTTATTCAAGAACTGAAGAAGAGCATGGAGAACACTTACGTCAAGTTCTTGAGATCTTATGCGAGAAGCAATTGTATGCCAATCTGTCAAAGTGTGAATTTTGGCTAGAAAAGGTGAATTTCTTGAGACGATGGATGGAGACTCTCAAGGATTTTGATTTCACCCTGCAGTACCACCTTGGGAAGGCCAATGTAGTGGCTGACGCATTAAGTAGAAGAAGTGTATCGGTGTCTTCCATAATTATGGCTAGACAACAAAAATTGTGGGAAGCTTTTAGAGACCTACACTTGAATGTAGAGTTTGCACTGGGGATTTTGAAATTCGGAATGATTAAGATTTCGAGTGGACTACTTGAGGACATTGCAAATTCTCAAGATGATGTCTTAATTCAAGAGAAGAGGAACCTAATAGTGCAAGGGAAGACAACTGAGTTTATGATTGGGTCAGATAATATTTTGCACGAAGCGTTGCACGAAGCGTTGGGAACGAAACTACGATTGAGTTCAGCTTACCATCCACAAACGGACGGACAGACTGAAAGGAAGAATTAGTCCCTTGAAGATCTGTTGAGAGATTGTGTATTAGATGATAGAGGAAGTTGGGATGATGTACTTCTGTTGATTGAGTTCGCCTACAATAATAGTTTCCATGCAAGTATTGGAATGGCACCTTATGAGGCTTTATATGCGCGCAAGTATCAAACGCCCTTATGTTGGTATAAGGACGGTGAAAATATGATTGTCGGACCAGAGATCGTGGAACAGACTACCGCTAAGGTAAGGAAGATCAAGGAGAAAATGAAGACTTCACAAGATCGTCAGAAGCGTTACGCGGACAAGCGTCACAGACTTTTGGAATTCGAACAGGGTGACCATGTATTTCTAAGAATCAGACCTACTACCGGAGTTGGTAGAGCTTTGAAATTGAAGAAGTTGACTCCGAAATTCATTGGACCATATCAGTATTGACCCGTGATAGGTGGTACGTTTACGATTTACGTTTGGTAAGATGTGCTGACCTGTGATAGGTGGCACATCGGTAAACAGTACTGACCCGTGATAGGTGGTACGTTTACGACTTACGTTTCTTGGTGAATTGTGTTTGTCCGTGAGAGACTGCACAGGTGTTTGTCCGTGAGAGACTACACCCTGGTAAATTGTGAATTGTTGGTTCATTTTGTACGTGTGGGTATTGTGTTATAAGTGTTAAGTGTTATGTTTTGGAATTTGGTGATAACATGTTGATTGCAATACCATTTCGAAACTCATGATGTTGTAGTAATTGTGTTATAAGTGTTAAGTGTTAAGTGTTATGTTTTGGAATTTGGTGATAACATGTTTGATTGCAATACTATTTCGAAACTCATGATGTTGTAGCGATTGCGTTATCAGTGCTAAGTGTTAAGATTCGGGATTATGTATGAATGTGATTGTGTTAGTTTATGAATTTTTGAAAGAATACACAGGGAAATCGATTTACCCAATCGATTTGATGAGTTACAGGGGCCCTGTCTTTCACGAAATCGATTTACCCAATCGATTTTGTAATATGTTTTTCAAAACCACTTAAGAAAATCGATTTGCCAAATCGATTGGATTCATTACAGGGGCTCTGTCTTTCACGAAATCGATTTTCCCAATTGATTGGATTCATTACAGGGGCTCTGTCTTTCACGAAATCGATTTGCCCAATCGATATGGCCAATACAGGGGCTCAGTCATTCTCGAAATCGATTGCCCCAATCGATTGATGCAAGTTCAGAGTTCAGATTTCACTAAAAACTTTCAGGAAATCGATTGGCCCAATCGATTGGCTCAGTGGAAAATCTTATTTTGAGTTTGATAATTGATTGCTCAATTAATTTATCAATGTTTTGTTCAGTTATGTATTACTTGATGGATTGAGAACTCTATTTGATTTCATTTACATTTGGCAAGCATTATATGAACTTTTAGCATATGGAAAATCCTTTTAAGGTGCATGCTTAGTTGAGAGGATATTTTGTGTATTTAAAAACTTAAATGTTATGTGTTAACTGTTAATTTCGGTTGGTGACCCTTTACAACTATTGTGGAAATCTGGGCTTTGCCCTCAGATGAGAGCCAGGATGATCCTACCGGTTCATACCCTACGGATGGGAATGTAGATGGGAATGCTTGATTGAAGCTACTTTAGGAGGATCTCACGGGGTGCGTGGAGATCACTCAGGGTGTTTAGTTGTTTTGTAAAGTGATCATACTAGGTTGACACAAAGGGAACAAATGTCTTTCTTTTTGGTTGCTTTCATTGTTAAACTGGAAGACTGTACCACTTTTGTTATGTAAATATTTTGAATTCATATTTTGAGAACTTTTTCCGCTGCTTGTAAATTGTAATGACTTAATTATTTATCTAAAGGTGTTACCTTATTTATTTCTCTGTTTCATTTTAATTTCTTTTGAAAAAAAATACACGATCGCTTTGAAAAACGGGGTGTTACAGTTTTAGAAACTACAGCTATCCCTAGACTACAATATCATGAATGTCTCATCTCAAACATTCATAAAGTCCACTTCCTTTTCAAAATACGAATCGTAAAACAGTTTATAGTTGATCAAGAAATAAAGCATTAAGCACAAAGATGACAAAAATAATTCAATAAACTCATTCATATAACTAGAAATCAAATCAGAAAAAATAAGGGTGTCATCTAATTTCACTCATCCCTAACAATTATGGTTTAGTTACTCATGATAGAGATACAAAAGATAGAGATTAAAGAAAAACTACAAGAAAGGTACATGAATGATTTTTGATAAAACTCCTTCAATGACAATAGAACCAGCCATCTATGAGTTTCTCTACTACGTCACAACTCTCCAAACTACAAAATAGCCAAAAAGCTACCTAGAAAGTGAGAAAACACATTTTTATGCATTTTGCAATGTGCCATACGTCTCAGGCCCAAGCATTTGCGCTCTAGGCGCATCTTGACAGAGATAGGATGTGATAATTATAACACCCTAAATTTTATGATAACCTATTTTATTAATTAAATAAGATTTCAAATAATTAAATTGATGTTTAAATTATTATAAAAAATATATTAATAAACGTTGTGATTAAATATATATATATATATATATATAGTATGATTTAGTAATTAATATAAAGTGTTGATTTTATACTGATTTATTTTATAATTTTAAATATTCTCTAATGACGATAGTATTTTAATGTGAGTATTTAAAAAAAATATCATTAGGGTAATTTTTTTGAATATAAGAGTTTTGATTATTAGCATATTTTAGAAGATTAATTACTTTATTTTATAAAATATTAGTTTTTAAATATTAGGAATATTTAGTAATTAAATTATGTTAAAAAAATGTTAAAACATTGGTTTTAGTAATTATTTGTTTTATCTAAAAATAAATAAAGGGACCAATGGGTTTGACCCATGTGTGAACCCTAATTGTTAATAAAATAAAACAACCAAATAAAAAATAGGGGAATTGGACGGAGCTGCTCTAAAACCAATGAGAAACACAACAACAACAACAACCTATCGTTTAGCACCAGTGATCGATAACTGTTGCAGAAAAGTTTCTCCATTTTTGTCCAAAATTCAATATGTTATTTTACTCATTTAACTAGTCAATTAAACACAATTTTCTAGATTTTTAACAACCTCAATTTCTCTCTAAAATACTCGATTAATCTGTTTGTAGAATTCGTTATTTTGTACCGTTCTCCTTCTCCGTAAGTCCGATTTGAGTGAAACCAATGCCAAAACGACCGTGTGAAAAGTGGATATATTTTCAACTGATTGGTTTTTCGATTCATGGTAATTTTCCTTGACTGAATTTCGAATTTAGTTTTTAGAGTATCTTCTAATAATTTATTTTGACGTTTACCCATAAACTGTGGAGTTAGATCGATTAAAGGAAAAAGAGACAAAGAACAAAGATTGTTTGCTCCTGGAATCGCATTCGTGTGTGAAAGCATCAAAAAAAGGTAAGGGGTGAGAGAGCGTTTGAATTCATGAGTATAATATATTGTGAGATGAACAAGAAAACCGTATTTCCGAACGATTCATCCGGTGCTCGCTACGTACTGCAATAACCCTTTGAGAGATAAATTGATTAATGTGAAATATGAGAATTTTGAGATTAAAATATGAAATAGAAATTTTTATAAGTGTTGATTGATTTAATTTTTGATACTTGTGTGGTAGTTGATATTTGTTATTATTGTGATGTTATATGTTGAATGAAATTATGTGTACATGTTTAATTAGAAGAATTTATGTGATGTGATAATAAAATATGGATGCATGGTTTGATATATGCTTACGTGACGATAGTGATGATTTTTGATTGATGATAGTAATGTTATAAAATTGTGATGAAAATATTGAAGTACCCTATACTTGATGAGATAGTTATGATTCCTAAAGACGGTGCTCTTAATGGAGTTGTAACACCCCAAATTCTCATTACCTTATTTTAAATCGTATAATGATACATTACTATATTTTTTAATTTTTATATATGAGTGTTAATATGTGTTCTAATTTCTTTAGGTGTGTCTTGTGTGTTTGTCGTAGTAATCGAATTAACTCATTAACAATAACTATATTTAACTTACAAAAAAAAATAAAAAAAAATAAAATAAAAACAAGGAGTAAAATTGTGTTGCTACATTAATTTATTACTTTAGCACTAATAGAGTGAATTAATAATAATAATAATAATAATAATAATAATAATAATAATAATAATAATAACTCTAATAGTGAGACGAGAGTACTAGCAGATCAACCATATGAGAGGCCCGTATTTCAATAGATCATAACCTACCAAAAAGAAACACCAGAAGAAAAAGAAAAGGAATATAAAGGATTAGCGCTTCCTGCCTACAACCAATCATAATCAGGTATAATTTCCTAATTCCACCAATTGGATTTTGATAATAACATGGAATTTGATGGTAGAATAGAATATGTCATATAGCTGAAATTGATACACAAAGAATGACAACCTGTGAGCTACCTCTGAACTTGATTATTATGATAAGGATCCGATTATCTATTTTCTTAGCGTGCCTAGTGGAAGAATGATAATTACTTTAGGTGTTTGAAATTTTACCATTAATATACGAGTGATCTATAGCAAACTTACTATTTGGTGGATAATTTGGGGAAGTACAACTGAATAAGCCTGATCGTGGAGGGCTACAGTCGAACTGTAAGGTAAGACTGATAGACCTTGGGGGTACATCTAGTGGGGAATTCCTAAGTGGATTAGTGGGTTATTCCCTAAGGCCGGGAACTACCGTGCAACACAAGAATACCCCGACTGTCGCGTATATGTGTCTCGGGTTGAGTCGAGGGGATCTATGAGGACTTGGCCATTCATGAATTGTACGTCCACTCTTGTAGTGGCATAGTATCAGGCCTCCTAACCAAGTACTTCAGAGTAGAATGATACCAAATGATGGAGAAGTATAGAGTATAGGACATGCATAGCATTTCATCCTTGTGACTGTTTGATTGTGATTGAATTAGATTAACCTTTGATATGATGTTCTTGAATGTTTCTCTTTAATTGTGTTGTTTTGACTACTTGCGTGTTCTCCTTGTTTATCTTATACTATTACATAATTTCGAAATTCACCCCTCGTTGTTTGTGTTTGGCGTTTGCGATGAACGCAGACGAGTTGCAAGCTGCAGGTGATGACTTGTTCCATCAAAGTGGCGGAAGTCGTCCTGTCTTGAAAACTTTTATTATATGTTTTGTTGTTAACATCTTTAGTTTGGGAATTCCCGCTCTGATAGTGACATCGGGTTCGGACTACATTTACATTTATCATTAAACTTATGTATGTGTGCTTCAAAAAGAATTTTGTTGACTACTGTTATGATTTCGTGTTGTTAAGTTTGACGAAAATTTTGGATTAATGTGATATGTTCATGATTACGTGATACTCTTTACCCTTTAAGAGAAATATTTGAAAGTTTATTTATTTATTTATTTAGAATTTCATTATTTTAAAACTAAAATTTGAATTAAAAAGTTACTATTAATTTTGGGTTTAGGGTGTCACAATAGTGGTATCAGAGTTGGTATGTCCAATCAAACCGTAAATGTGTTATGTGTTCGCTATGTCTCCTTGTGTACTCTGTTATGTATTTTGTGGTTATGGCCCTATTGTGTTAGTGTTGTAGAACTAAGTTAGTTTCTCACTTCCCTAAGTGTCTCACCATTCGATTGGCTTATCTAATTGATGTAGGTAGTGATTGCTAGTGGAAGGAACGATGTTGCGATTGCTGAGGCTCTAGAGTCCATGGCAGGAGTTACAGTACAGGCTCTCCAAGCTTTGGCTGAATGTCAAGCTACTACACAAGCCTCTGCACAAGTGGCTACCCAAGCTGCACAGATTGCTGCTCAAGTTGTTGCTCAAGCTACTAGCTACAATGGTGGCCAAGGAAATGTGCAAATAAATGAATTCATGGTGATGGATCGATTCCACAAGGCTAACCCCCCATCATTTGAAGGTCACTATAATCCCGAATGGAAGTGGGATAGCATCTCTATAGACTTTGTGGTAGGCTTACCTCGAACCCCGAATGGAAGTGGGATAGCATCTCTAAGTTTGCTCACTTTATTCCAATAAACATAACTTATTCTATGGAAAGGTTAGCTGAAATATATATAAAGGAAATTGTGAAGTTGCATGGAATCCCATCAAGTATAGTCTCAGACAGAGACCCTAGGTTTACCTCTAATTTTTGGCAAGGTTTACAAAGCGCTTTAGGTACGAACCTTAGGATGAGTTCAGCCTACCACCCACAGACAGATGGTCAAACTGAACGAACCAATCAATCCCTAGAAGACTTGTTGAGAGCTTGTGTGTTGGAACAAAATGGAAGTTGGGATAGCTTTTTGCCACTTATAGAATTTACCTATAACAATAGTTTCCACTCTAGCATTGGAATGGCCCCTTTTGAGGCTTTGTATGGGAGAAGATGTAGGACCCCTCTGTGTTGGTTTGAGACAGGTGATAACCTTGTGTTAGGACCTGAGATTGTTCAACAAACTACCGATAAAGTAAAAATGATTCAAGAAAATATGGAGCATCTCAAAGTAGGCAAAAGAGTTACCATGATAAAAGAAAGAAAAACCTCGAATTTCAATAAGGTGATCATGTATTTCTGAGAGTTACTCCAACAACTGGGGTTGGTCGGGCATTAAAAATGCGAAAGCTTACACCTCGGCTTATAGGACCTTACCAAATTCTCAAACGTGTCGGTAACGTAGCATATGAGATCGCGTTGCCTCCATCTCTTTCTAATCTTCATAGTGTCTTTCACGTGTCTCAACTTCGCAAGTACATTTTTGATCCCTCACACGTGATTTAGTCAGACAAGGTCCAAATAAAAGAGAATCTAACTTTTGAGACCTTACCGCTACGGATTGAGGACCAAAAGACCAAAGAATTATGGGGTAAGCCTATTTCATTGGTTAAGGTTGTCTGGGGAGGTGCTATTGGTGAAAGTGCTATGTGGGAGATCGAAAGCCAGATGCGCGATTCTTATCCAGAACTATTTTCGTTAGGTATATTTCGAGGATGATGTAAGCTAACTGAATAAGCCTGATCGTGGAGGGCTACAATCGAACTGTAAGTTAAGACTGATAGACATTGGGGGTACATCTAGTGGGGAATTCCTAAGTGGATTAGTGGGTTATTCCCAAAGGCCGGGAACTACCGTGCAACACAAGAGTACCCCGACTGTCGCGTATATGTGTCTCGGGTTGAGTTGAGGGGATCTATGAGGACTTGGCCATTCATGAATTGTTTGTCCACTCTTGTAGTGGCATAGTATCAGGCCTCCTAACCAAGTACTTCAGAGTAGAATGGTACCAAATGATGAAGAAGTATACAGTATAGGACATGCATAGCATTTCATCCTTGTGACTGTTTGATTGTGATTGAATTGGATTAACCTTTGATATGATGTTCTTGAATGTTTCTCTTTAATTGTGTTGTTTTGACTACTTGTGTGTTCTCCTTGTTTATCTTATACTATTACATAATTTCGAAACTCACCCCTCGTTGTTTGTGTTTGGCATTTGCGATGAACGCAGATGAGTTGCAAGCTGCAGGTGATGACTTGTTCCATCAAAGTGGCAGAAGCCGTTGGTCTTGAAGACTTTTATTATATGTTTTGTTGTTAACATCTTTAGTTTGGGAATTCCCGCTCTGATAGTGACATCGGGTTGGGACTACATTTACATTTATCATTAAACTTATGTATGTGTACTTCAAAAAGAATTTTGTTGACTATTGTTATGATTTCGAGTTGTTAAGTTTGACAAAAATTTTGGATTAATGTGATATGTTCATGATTACGTGATACTCTTTACCCTTTAAGAGAAATATTTGAAAGTTTATTTATTTATTTTTTTAGAATTTCATTATTTCAAAACTAAAATTTGAAATAAAAAGTTACTATTAATTTTGGGTTTAGGGTGTCACATGAGTAGTCTAAGCTAACGGGGGGAGAAAATAAATATTGAGAATTTGAGAAGTGAAGATTATTTTGTCATCATATAGGAAGGGCCTAACAAGCCTAGTGATTCCGGGGAAGTACAACTGAATGAGCCTGATCATGGTGATCTGTTGTCGAGCCTTAAGGAAAGATTGTTAGACCTTGGAGGTATAAGGGTGGGGAATTCCTAGGTGACTTGGAGGAAGCACTATTTCATATTTTAATCTCACAATTCTCTTATTTTTATATTAATCAATTTATCTCAAAGGGCTATTGTCGTACGTAACCCCGAATGAATCGTTGGGAAATACAGTTTTCCCATTCATCTCACATTATATTATATTCATGAATTCAAACGCTCTCTCACTCCTTACCTTATTTTGACGTTTTCACGCACAAATACAATTCCATGAGAAAACAGTCTTCGTTCATTGACTCCTTGTCCTTCAATCGATCTAATTCGACAATTTATGGATAAATGTTAAAAATAAATTATGAGAAGGCACTCTAAAATTGATTTCAAAATTTGGTCAAGAAATCTTACCATAAATTAGAAAACCATTTAGTGGATAATATAGCCATTTTTCACACGATCGTTTTGGCGTTGGTTTCACTTAAATAGGACATACGGTGAAGAAGAATGGTACAAAATAACGAATTTAGTAAACAGAGAAGTCGGGCATTTTAGAGAGAAATTGGAGTTGTTTGGGACAGTTATCGATCACCGATGTCAAATGATAGGCTTGCATGTTGTTGGTTTCCTCTTTGTTTTACAGGTGGTTGTTACTTTCATATTCTTCTATTTTATTTTATATTTACAATTTAAATTATTTACACACATGGGTCAAGCCCATTAGTCTCCTTTTAGATTTTACTATTACTATTTTTATTTTATTTTTTTAAAACAAAATTTCATTAATAAAACATTACTAATATTTTAAAACTAATAATTTGTAAAATAAAATAATTAATCTTTTAAAATACATTAATAACCAAAACTCTCATATTCAAAATAATCCCTATAATAATACTTATATTATCAAATACTCAAATTAAAATATTACCATCATTAGAGAATAATCAAAATTATAAAATAAATAAATATAACATCAATATTTTATATTAATTACTAAATCTTAATAAATAAATATATATAAAATCACAATGTCATAACAAGTATATAAAAATAAAGGAAATCAAACACAATATCACTACTATCTCAAGATAATTATTTATAAAAACGACTAAATTACATTCGTGGTCCCTTAACTTAATTTCAGGTAATGTTTTAGTCCTTTATCTTCTTTTTTTTTTCCCGAGTTGGCCCTTTATTATAATTTTAAGTGATAATTTGATATTTTATGTTTTAAAATTTCAACAATATTGTCCTATTTTTACAAAAATTCTAAAAAGTCATCAAATTTTTCAAACAAAACCCATAAAATTCATTATCATATTCAATAAAATACAAATTTATAATCAAATTAAAATCTTAAATCTTGAAATAAACTCATATTTTCATTTTTTAATTGATTGTTGGCGACGAAAATATGAGTGTATTTGAATATTTGAGTTATGGATTTGATAAAATTTGCATTATATTGAAGATGATTATTAATTTTATGGATTTTGGTTGAAAATTTTGATGACTTTTTTGAATTTTTGTATAAAAAAGGATAACATTGTTGAAAATTTAAAACATAAAATATCAAATTGTTACTTAAAATTAAAATAAAGGACCAACTCGGGAAAAAAAAAGATAAATGACTAAAACTTTACCAGAAATTAAGTAAAGGGACCACAGATGTAATTTAGCCTATAAAAAAATAACTAAAAATAGAAAACAGTTATAAATAATTGAAATATAACTACGTGCATACTTAACATCAGTCAAGCGCACATAAAAGTATTGCATTAATTGGGTGTACGTATATACACGTAAAATCGCATAAAATCATTTTATTTAAAATATATATTACACTAAAATACTATTATTTTTTTAAAAAAAAATATCAAATAATAAAATATAATATTTATTATTTATATAGCTCATGTAATCTAATATTTATAAAACTAGAGCTTCATAGAAATCACCTATATAACGAAAATTAGTCAGAAAATTTATCATCGTATATTATAAAACAATTTTAACATTAAATTAATTATTTAAAATCATACTTAACTAATAAAATAGTTTAATATAAAATTTAAAGTATTACACTATACATATTTGACTAAATGAGTGATGTAAATAATAAATGTTATATTTTTATTATTTTATACATTTGTCAAAAAAAAAACAATAGTATATTAGTGTAAATATTTTAAAGAATAAGATTTAGACGATTTTACGTGTATATGTGAGTTTTGATCATTAATATCATATTTTCTTGTGTGTTTGATTAATATTAAATATGCACTTAATTATATTTAATTATTTCAGAAGATATCTTATTTCCATCATTATTTATTTTATAAATAATCATCTTGAGATAGTAGTAATATTGTGTTTTATTTTCTTGATTGGAAGTGAAACTGATAAGGATCTCAAGAGCATGAAGATGATTCATATTTTAATAAATTAGCATAAACTTTATTTATTTTAATTTGGTTTGTATTAATTCTTAGTTTGCTTTGATTTGGAATTGTAATAATTTTATTATTGATTTAGTTTTTGTTATGTGTAAGTGAAGATACTTTACTTACATTAAGTTTATTTTAGAGAAAAAAATAAGATGTAAGACCAATATGGGCCTAGAGAATGGTGTCACTTATGACTCATTTAGGTTTAGAGATAGACTTAGTATAAATAAGGATTTGTAACCTCATGGAAGGCAAATTTTTGAATATTAATTTTGTGAGGCTTTGCTCTCTAGAGTTCTTGAAAGAATTCACCTAGAACTTATCAAGGTTGTTAACCCTTGTGGCGTTCTTCTTGGTTTATCAATCCTTAGATTGTGGCACCATTTTCTTCTTGGTTTATTTGTTGAATAATAATATTGAGTTTCCTTTACATCAAACCCTAATACCCCAATTCTTCCAATTTTCGTGATCAGTAACTTATGTTCATATCTCGAGTTCTATATACTATTTTTGGGTGATTCAAAAGCCTAACTTGCGTTTCAGAACGTCATCTTTCACCTCGTTTTGGAATCGGCCGAATCGGAGTTTCGCAGCGCCGTTTATCACATTCTGCAGCTTTACGGGATTTTCATTCAAATATGAATCATCTTCATGCTCTTGAGATCCTTATCAGTTTTTAACCAATCTTGTGCATCCAAATTAAAATAAATAAAGTTTATGCTAATTTATTAAAATATGAATCATCTTCATGCTCTTGAGATCCTTATCAGAAACAGATTCCACAAACCCTTCGACCATTAGGTCCTTCAACCATCCTTCATCAGCAGCGTCGGCTTCGGTGCTGCCGTCAACCGAGTTTCCAAGGTAGGGAAGTCCCGACAAGTTCGAGAACTCCTCATAAGACATGGATATTTTCGTCCCCTTCACCATCGTTTTGAAGCCTGTATCCGTCATCTTGAATGTAGTGTAGAATGCTTGAATCAGATTCGGATAAGTATCAAGTGAGCAGGACAAGAAATCTTCCAATCCATGAAACCGAAGATGGTTTTGAAACGAAAAACCATCGTTGTCGAAGTATGTGAAGTCAAGTACACGAGCTTCGTGAATTTTCCTTTTGATGAACGTCGGAGGAAGTTTAAATTCCTCAGCTTGCTTGTTTTGAGGAGTAGGAGGTTTCTGTTGCGGTGTTATCTTCTTTTGAGGGGTTGTCTTCTTCTGTGGTGTTGAAGAAGCACTCTTTTTCTTCTTCTTCTTTTGCGATACGTCCTTCATCGCATCTGCCATTAGCTTCTCAGTTGGGGGCTCTTTCCTCTTCTTAGTTTTTCCTTGCTCTGTTGCAACACCTTTGCCCTTATCTTGTGCTGCAAACTTATGAGTGGGAATGGCAACCCTTTTGGAAAGAGTGGGTAGAGGAGATAGGGTTCTTCCACTTGAAGAAGATGAAGTGGAGGGAGTAGAGGGAGAAGTTCTCTTTACTCTTGCCATAGTAGGTTGATTTGAGAATGAATCTGAAGTAGTATGAGCAAGATTGTAGTTGGTATGGATCAAAAACAGAGAAAAATTAGAGATTTGCAGAGGTTTGGACGCTGAAGTAATGAGAAATCGATGTTGGGGTTCGATTGCAACTGTTCCTTTTATACTGCTGGGTATGTAAATCAATTGGTCCAATCGATTTAGTTACCGTTGCTGGGGAAGATCAAAGAACGGGTGTGTAACGGCTAGTAAAAACACGTAACGGTAATAAAGTCAGTCGATTACCCAAATCGATGTCCATAGTTACCTAATCGATTGTTACAATCGATTTCGTATCAGTTTAGAAACTTCAAATAACAGACCAGACAGGAATCCATCTCAGCATCGATTTCCCACATCGATTCTTTAAGTGAAACTCTCAATACAGTTCTACCAATCGATTTCCCAAATCGAATTTGAATTTGCTTAGAGATATTTCATATCAGTTCAGAAGCCAACTTGTCTCAGCATCGATTATCCAAATCGATCCTTTAAATGAAAATCTCAAACCAATTCTGACAGTCGATTTTCCAAATCGATTTCGAGCTTGTTCAGAAATCTTTCATATCAGTCCAGAACCTAAGTTGTATCAGCATCGATTATCCAAATCGATTCTTTTGAATGAAGATTTCAAATAAATTTAAAACAATCGATATTCCAAATCGATTTCGAGGCAGTGTCAGGAGGAATTCTTCAACTTTGAAGTCTGGGTCTAAACTAATCGATTTTCCAAATCGATTCTTTAACCACTAAAACATGAAGTCCGTCGAATTCCATAAATCGATTGAACTGGGAAAGTAAGTACATCTGAAGCTTCCTGGAAATGTCAAATCGATTCTCCAAATCGATTTCGAGTGAAAAACTTGAGAAAATAGACATATTATAGGTCAAGTCGACTAGGGCAATCGATTATATAAAGACACTTTCCTGTGTATCCACAGGATAATCGATGTACCCAGTCGATTAGACACATAACTCAGATCTGACTAGGATCTATTATGCCCAGTTTCATCCTAATGTGATGGAAGCTATCCTTTGGCAATGCTTTGGTGAAGATGTCTGCTAACTGCTCAATTGTGTTGACGTACTCTAACTTGATGTTTCCACACTGAAACTGATCTCAGATGAAATGATGGCGAATTTCGATATGTTTGGTCCGGGAATGCATAACTGGGTTCTTAGTGATACTGATCGCACTTGTGTTGTCGCACAAGATGGGAACAGTTCCTAAGTCCACACCAAAATCTAACAGGTGCTGCTTCATCCACATGATCTGGGCACAACAACTTCCAACTGCAATGTACTCAGCTTCAGCTGTTGACAAAGCAATACTGGTTTGTTTCTTGCTGAACCAAGATACAAGTAAATTGCCTAGCAAATGACAAGTACCTGAGGTACTTTTCCTATCCAGTTTACATCCAGCAAAATCTGATTCCGAATAACCAACCAAAGAACAAGTTGATCCCTTAGGATACCACAATCCAAGGCTCCTAGTCCCAACTAAATACCTGAAAATCCTCTTAACTGCACTAAGGTGAGACTCTTTAGGATTGGATTGATATCTCGCACACATGCAAACACTGAACATAATGTTAGGCCTGCTTGCTGTGAGATAGAGCAATGATCCTATCATGCCTGTATACTTAGTAACATCCACTGGTTTTCCTATTTCATCTCTATCTAAAAGGTTTCCTTGGCTCATTGGAGTATCAATGGACTTTAAGCTATCAAAGGAGAATTTCTTTATCAAATCATTACAATACTTTGTTTGACTAATGAAGATACCTTGCTTGCTTTGGTTAATTTGAAATCCCAAAAAGTATGATAGTTCACCCATCATTGACATTTCAAATTGACCTTTCATCAAATTTTCAAAATTTTTGCACAATTTTTCATTTGTGGATCCAAAGATTATGTCATCAACATAAACTTGGACCAGCAAGATATCCTTTTCATTAGTTTTTATGAAAAGTGTCTTGTCAACATTTTCTCTCAAAAAGTTTTGTGAAGTGAGGAAATTGCTAAGCTTCTCATACCAAGCTCTAGGAGCTTGTTTCAACCCATAGAGGGCTTTTGTTAGCTTGTACACATGATTAGGAAATTCTGGATTTTCAAAACCAGGTGTTTGGCTAACAAAAACTTCCTCTTGGATCTCACCATTGAGAAAGGCACTTTTCACATCCATTTGATAAAGCTTAAAGTCCATTATACATGCATAAGCAAGGAGTATTCTAATGGCTTCTAGTCTAGCTACATGGGCATAGGTTTCATCAAAATGTATTCCCTCCTCTTGGTTGTAACCCTTGGCTAATAACCTAGCTTTGTTTCTAGTTATGACACCATTCTCATCTAGCTTGTTCCTAAACACCCACCTAGTTCCTATGATGTGCTGGTTTTCTGGTTTAGGTACTAGCTGCCACACTTTGTTCCTCTCAAATTGGTTCAACTCCTCTTGCATAGCAAGTATCCACTCACTATCTAGTAAGGCTTCCTTAATGTTCTTAGGCTCAATCTGAGATACAAAGGCTGTAAGGTTACAAAAGTGTCTAAGGTTCCTTCTAGTTGCCACTCCTTTTTAGATGTCACCTATGATGTTATCTATGGGATGGTTTCTATTGAACTTCCATTCCTTAGGTAACTCATCTATTCTAATAGGTTCAACACAGTCACTATTTTTTGGAGGTGTAGGTTCCTTTGGGTCTAAAGGTTCAGATTCTATAACTTCATCCAAAGAAGCATCAACAATAGAAGGAGTGTTGTTCAAGATTTCTTTAGAAAGTTCATCAAATTTCACATGAACTGACTCTTCTATTGTTTTTTTTCTCTTGTTATAGATTCTATAGGCTTTGCTAGTTTGGGAATAACCTAGAAAGATACCCTCATCTGCCTTGGGATCAAACTTGCCTAGGTGTTCTTTACCATTGTTCAAAACAAAGCACTTGCAACCAAACACTCTAAAGTAGGAAATATTAGGCTTTCTACCCTTGTAAAACTCATAAGGAGTTTTTCTAAGTATTGGCCTAATCAAAACCCTGTTGACAACATGCGTAGCAGTGTTAATCGCATCAGCCCAGAAATACTTGTGAGTATTTGAATCTTTCAGCATGGTCCTAGCTAACTCCTCTAAAGACCTATTCTTCGTCTCCACTACACCATTTTGCTGTGGTGTCCTAGGGGCTGAAAACATGTGATGTATGCCATTCTCTTCACAGTAAGTATCAAAAGAATCATTTTGGAATTCACCTCCATGATCACTTTTGAAGGACATAATTTTCTGACTTGTTTCATTTTGAACTAAGTTTGCAAACTTTTTGAAAACAGAAAATGTGTCACTTTTATGTGTATGAAAATAAGTCCAAGTGAATCTAGAATAGTCATCGATTAACACAAATCCATATAGGTTACCTCCAAAACTTCTCACTTGGGATGGTCCAAACAAATCCATGTGGATGAGTTGCAAAACCCTATTGGTTTTGACCATATCTATTGGGGGAAAAGAAGACTTGACAAGCTTACTTTTCTCACAAGAATCACACAGCCTATCCTTAGAAAACTTTCTATTGGGAAGACCTATGGCTAACTGCTTGCTAACAAGTCTATTCAAATGATCAATATGAATGTGTGCAATGTGTTTATGCCATAACCATGTCTCATCAGCATTTGATAATAAGCAACAAACAGAATTAGCAGGCATAGCAGTCAAATCTAGCATATAAATGTTATTAACTATATCACCTACTAATTTCATACTCTTATCATGCTTGTTCTCAATTATGCAAGAAAGTGGTGAAAAGCTTACTTGAAAACCGTTGTCACATAGCTGACTTATACTTAGAAGGTTATGTTTCAGCCCTTCCACATATAAGACATTTTTAATTATTGCAGTTAATTCGCTGCCAATGTTACCTTCACCGCATATCTTGCCTTTGTTATATCGCCGTACTTTACAAATCCACCTTCTTTTAGATTTAGGGACAGAAACATTGATTTGTCCCCTGTCATATGCTTTGAGCATCCACTATCAAGATACCGTTGGTGTTTAGTGGATCTCAAGCATACCTGCAATAAACTCAGAAATTCAATTTAGGTCCCCAATTTAAATTGGGTCCTGGGGGGTCAGTTTGAACATCTTGTGTCTTGACTTTTCAAATCTGTTTACATCCTCTATTGGCGAGTCTTTTTAATTTGCAATTGTACACAAAATGTCCTTTTCTACAACAAAAATGACAAGTAACAGCAGAGGATGCATATTGTTTTGGTTTGTCAAAGACATTATGCAAGTGGCTAGGTTTCACAAAATTCTAGTTATGCTTAACTTTACCATATCCTATGCCATGTTTAGTCCTTTTCTGATTAGCATGCATATTCTAGTTAAAACCAAGTCCAGATTTTATATTGACATTTCTCTGGTTGCTAAGAATATCATTCAGTTTACCCTTGCTACTAGAGAATTTCAATAAATCAGACTTCAATAAAGCAACAGAATTCTCAAGTTCAATGCATTTGGCAGATTTATCATGTGAGTCCTTTTTTAATTGTTCACATAAGTCCTCAATCTTCCTATAATCAGTTTTCATTTGATCATGCAACATACATTGTTGTTCAAGCATTTTCTTAGTGCTAACTAACTACTTAACAGATTTAACATATTCATCATGCAGTTCATTAAATGCATCTTGCAGTTCATCAAAAGAAGGATTATATTGAAAACTTACCTCACTTTCTGATTCAGAATCTGTGTTAGCCATGAGGCACAGATTTACTTCTTCAGTTTCTGAAGATGTGGAGGATTCTTCATTGTCATTCCATGCAATATATGCTTTTCTGTTTTTCTGAGTTGGTTCCTTGCCTTTAGTTTTAGAATTTCTGTTTTTGTTCTGCAGCTTGTAACAATCAGCCTTGATATGACCAGTTTTTCCACACTCATAGCATGTGATTGTCTTACTGTCATTGTTCTTTGAGCTGGATTGTTTTCTGAATTTACTGTCTTTCTTTTTCCGAAATTTCTTAAACTTCTTGACAAGTAATCCAAGTTCAGGTTCCTCATCATCTTCACTGCTTGATTCATCTGAGCTGCTCTCATGTTCAGATTTAAACTGTTGTGTTTGGGATTTCAACGACAATCTTTTTCGTTTTCTGTCAACTTGCTCAGCTTCATTGAGTCTATGTAGTTCCATTTCATGCTGCCTCAGTTTTCCAAACAATGTAGCTATTGTCATGCTTCCTAGATCTTTCGATTATCCAATGGCAGTGATTTTTGGTTGCCATTCCCTAGTCAAACACCTCATCACCTAGCTAATTTGCTGATCATTATCAAGCTCTTTGCCAAAGGCATTTATGTTGTTGACTATGTGTGTAAACCGGGTCTGCATGTCGTTCAGTGATTTTTCTTTCTTCATGCTAAACAATTCATACTCGTGCATGAGGGTATTTATTCGAGCTCTCTTTACGTTTGTGGTTCCTTCATGTGTCTGCTGAAGTGTGTCCCACATCTGTTTTGCTGTCTTGCAATTTGAGACTCTGAAGAATTCATCATGACTCAAGACTGCAGTGATAATGTTCTTGGCTTTGGCGTTGTACCCAACTTTCTTTTTGTCATCCTCAGTCCAGTCACTTTTAGGCTTTAGGATTGCTGATTCACCTGTACCTGCTATGGTTGGCACAAACGGTCCATTTTCTACAACATCTAGAATGTCAATACCACTAGCTTCAAGAAAGATTAGCATGCGTTGTTTCCAATACATGTATGCGGCTCCGTTAAAAGCAGGAGGCCTAGCTAATGATGCACCTTCTCCTAGGAAATCAGAAGTCATGATCCTTTTTTTTGAGAAAAACAACTCTTTTTAAAAAAGGCAGGCTCTTGATGCCAATTGTTGGGGGATGTGACCTCTGATTTGCGGAAGAGTTATGCAGAATAATGCTTATTCTAACAATATGCGCAGCAGTTTAATAAATTCGAAATTTACTAAACACAAGAATGAATAAGGTCCCTAATAAACAATTCTAATGAATGTCAAACTATATGGATCATGGTATATATGGAGAAATGCACCAGAAAACAATTATTATCCAAGATGTTGATTTTCATGCAATTATGTCAAGACAATTAATCATGTGAATTCACTTAACATAGAATCTTTAACATGCATTCAATCAATATCAGAAACGTAATAATTGCCAAAATTTAAACGAGATAAGGGAAAGAAAAGTGTACGCTGATTTTTATACTGGTTCAGCCGTCTCGTGACGACCTACATCCAGTCCTAAGATCCAACTAGATCTTAGCCTTTCCTATAAAACCTCTTAGAATCAGTTTACAGATTTTACACAGCGCCTCGCACCAATCTTAAACTATTCTACCTGTTCTATCTTTCCCTCCCTAAATTCCCGAGTTTAAATCCCATAAACTCTACCAAGAATCCAGTCAAGCGTCTTCTTGTTGACAACCCTCAACCCCGAAGAACACCACCAGTAACTACTAGATTTTCACAAAGTAATTCGATTACAGAAAATGATTTATAGAATTTGAAACAGATCAATTATACAAAGTTCTTGATCTTCATTCTTCTCAAAGCTATCTTTCTCAATTCAGTCTTTTTCAATCCTGATTGATCACAAATGTTGATTGTTCATTGCTGAAAAAGATGTTCAAAGTAATATCAGTTGAGAAAGATTTAGTGGTAAATTGTGTTTTTTGAAAGTTATGAAAAAAACAGTTATGTCATATGTGTTATGAAGGTTATGTATGAAAGCAGTTTATATAGTTTCTGGAAACACAACATATGAATCGATTTGTCTAACCAATTGTGGACTTAAGTCTGAAGCTTATTTCAACAGTTGGTTCATTCAATCGATTTACCAAGTCGATTGATGCCAAACTTAATTCAACAGAAGTAAATTAGTAGATTGTGCTAATCGACTGTGTATGTTCCAGACCAAGGTCATTTTGAAACTTATTTTAGGAAATCGATTTGCCTAATCGCTTTATTAAAAAAAAATTTGGCTCTGGGACATTCACACTCGATTGTGTCAATCGATGTAGACAAACAAAAATAAAGATTTGATTTGATCAATCGATTTTCCAAATCGGTTAGCTTGCAAGGCATGCCACTGACTTGCACATTTTAATTTCAATAAATGTACCAATCGATTTGTCTAATCGATGTAAACAATCAGTTCAGTCCTGGTGATTTAAACAATCGATCTGCCTAATCGATTTGTGGCAAACTGGCTCTCTGACTTGCACAATTTATTTTCTAATAAGTATACCAATCGATTTGCCTGATCGATTGATAGCCTATTTAATTTTCCATAGGATGTGCAAATCGATTTTGCCCATCGATTGATTAATCCCAGACTGCATAATATCATTCAACCCTGTTACATAATCGATTTTACTAATCGATTTGCTTGTGGATCTTCAAGCTTTTGTTGATTTCTTGAGTTCCAAGCAATTGTCTCAAGTTTGTAGGATTGAGTTGTTGTTCCTGAAATTTTTCTAAGTTCACAATGTCAGATTTATTTCAAGATGTATGTTTGTCAATAATATCAAAAACGAACATATGTCTAACAAATACTTCTAAAGCATTATCAAATAAATGTGATTATTAGCATTAACAAACACATTATATATATATATATATTTATATATATGTAAGAAATAAATGTATAAATGAATACAATACCTGAAAAGTGCGAAGAAATACGTAGGGTTCATAGGGTTACGATTTCGTTTAAGAAGGAACAACGAGAATGTGCAGAAATACGAATGGTTCGTAGGACAAAGTAGGGTTTGCAATATGACAAGTACGTAATAATGTTCGAAGGGATACTAACAAATATGAAGATGATTTGCAATGGAGATGGTTAACAATATGGTTCGTAGGGACAGTAGGGTTCGCAATGAGAAGGATAATGAAGAGGAGAAGGACACTGAAGCGTAGTGAAGTTTATGTAATAAAGAGGAAACTGAAACGATTTACTGTTATATATAAAATTCTATTACAACCGTTTTTTAAATAGTGTTGTAAAAGACCTCCTCAGAAGCCTATTACATCGCTTTTTTAAAGAGCGTTGTAAAAGACCTCCTTATTTTTTTTAAAAGCCTATTATAGTGCTTTTTTAAAGAGCGCTGTAAAAGACCTCCTTATTTTATTTTTTAAAAGCCTATTACAGTGGTTTTTTAAAGAGCACTGTAAAATACCTCCTTATTTTACTTTTAAAAGCCTATTACAACACTTTTTTAAAGAGCGTTGTAAAAGACCTCCTTATTTTATTTTTTAAAAGCATATTATAGTGCTTTTTTAAAGAGCGCTGTAAAAGACTTCCTTATTTTATTTTTTAAAAGCCTATTACAGCATTTTTTTAAAGAGCACTGTAAAAGACCTCTTTATTTTATTTTTTGAAAGTCTATTACAGCACTTTATACAGGCTTTATAAAGCGCTTGTCCAAAAGCGTTGTAAAAGACTTCCTTAGTTTTTTTAAAAGCCTTTTACAACGCTTTTTCAAAAAGCGCTCTAATAGGTCCTTTAATTATGTAAAAGTGCAAGTCTTTTACAGTGCTTGTCAAAAAAGCGTTGTTGTATCCTCCGTTATTTTTAAAATATCATACAACAAAGCTTGTATTTAATAAGCGCTATAAAAGACACGCTATAAAATGTTATTTTTGGCGTAGTGAGGTAGCACTCCAAACGTCGGTAGCTACCATGCTACACACGTTTACCTTGACCGTTGCATATATGTGTCTGAGGTTAAGTTGAGGGGATCTATGAGGACAGGGCTGTTAGACATTTGGTTGTTTTTGATATTATTGACAAACATACATCTTGAAATAAATCTGACATTATGAATTGAGAAAAATTTCAGGAACATCAACTCAACCCTACAATCTTTAGACAATTGCTTGGAACTCAAGAAATCAACAAAAGCTTGCAGATTCATAAGCAAATCGATTGTTACAATCGATTCTGTAACAGGGTTGAATGTTTTTATTCAGTCTGTGATTAATCAATCAACAGGCCAAATCGATTTGCACGATCTATGAAAAATCAAACAAGCTATCAATCGACTTGACTAATCGATTGGTACACTTTTTAGCAAATAAATTGTGCAAGTCAGAGAGCTAGTTTGATATAAATCGATTTGGCACATCGATTATTCAAATCACAAGGACTGACCTGATAGCTTACATCGATTAGACAAATCGATTAGCACTTTCACTGGATTGAAAAATGCGCAAGTCAGAAGCATGCCTTGCAATCTAATCGATTTGGCAAATCGATTAATCCTATCACTTCTTTAATTTTAGTATATCTACATCGATTAGCACAATCGAGAGTGAATGTCCCAGAGCCAAACCAATGACTACTAAATCGATTAGGCCAATCGATTGACTAAAATAAGTTTTGAAATAAACTTGGTCTGGAACATACACTGTCGATTAGTACTATCAACTATTTTACTTCAGTTGAATTAAGTTTGGCATCAATCGACGTGGTAAATCGATTGAATGAGCCAACAGTTGAAATAAGCTTCAGACTTGAGTTTACAATCGGTTAGGCAAATCGATTTGTGAAAAACATTGTGTCCCTGGAACCAGTGAAATCGATTGATGCAAAAAGTTTTAGAAACAGAGATGACTGTATTGGTTTAATCGATCTAGTACATCGATTGTTTTGATCTCGTTGTTGGAACAAAACACGCCAAATCAATTATGAACATCGATTCAATTAAGTACAGTTATCCAAGTCTGAAGAACTCAGTTAAAATAATCGATTCGTTAAATCGATTAGTGTAAGCAGTTTCAAGATTCAAGAAAAACAAGATACGCGAAATCAATTGGTTATATCAATTAGTATGTTTTATAACCTTAATGAATCGGTTAGCCAAATCGATTCATACGTTGTTTTTTCAGAAACTATATAAACTGCTTTCACAACTTTCTTCATATACAATATATATGATAAGATACACATACACATTTTACACATCTGATGATAACAATCTTTTACCACAATATCTTTCTCAACTGACATTACTTTAAACATCTTTTTCAGCCATGAACAATCAATGTTGATGATCAATGAGGATTGAAAAAGAATGAATCGAGAAAGAAAGCTTTGAGAAGAATGAAGATCAAGAACTTTGTACAATTTATTTGTTCTTAATTTTTGCAAACCATATACTGTAAACAAATTACTTTGGTACTGTGAGAAAATCCAGTCTTTACTGGTGGTGTTCTTCGGGGTTGAGGGTTGTCAACAAGAAGACGCTTGACTGAATTCTTGGTCAAGTTTATGGGATTTAAACTTGGGAATTTAGGGAAGGGAAAAGTTAGAACAAGGAGAATAGTTTAAGATTGGTGTGAGGCACGCTGTAATAATCTGTAAACTGATTCTAAGAAGTTCTATTGGATAGGCTAAGATCTTGTTGGATCTTGGGACTGGACGTAGGTCGTCACGAGACGGCTGAACCAGTATAAAATCCTGCGTTCATCTCTTCTTTTCCTTTATCTTGTTTTACATTCTGCAATTATTTCGTTTCTAGCATTGATTGAGAGTCTTGATAATAATTGCATGTAAATCAGCATTCATAATAATCATACTTGTCTAATGCATTTCTCCATATCTTCCATGATCCATATAGCTTGACATTCATTAGAATTGTTAACTAGGGACCGTAATTCAATTTGGTGTGAAATATAATTGAATTTAATAATCCGTTGTGCATCTTTGTTAGACTAGATATCATTCTGTGTAAGTCTTCTGAAAATCAGAGGTGATATACACCAACAAGGGCCAATTTGAATTGTCCGTCCACCGAGATGGTGGCATAGTATCAATCCTCCTAACCAAGTACTTCAGAGTTAGAATGGTACCACATTGTGAAGTAGAATATAAGCTCACACATTGAATTGCATTTTCTTGTGATTGTTTTGTTGTGATTAATAGGTATCATGTGTGATAATAATTTATCTTAGATAATTTGATGTTATAGTGAAATGCATTGATTTTACTTGAGTGATTTTAACTTTATAATATGATGTTTTTCCTAGAACAATTTTTGTGTTTTGATACAATGTATTATGATTGTTTATGTGTTCTTATTACTTATATTATACTATTAACATGATTTCAAAATTTACCTCGTTCGTTGTTTGTGATTAACTGACTGGCTTGGCCATGCGTTTGTAAAATCGTAGTTATTACAAGTTAATGAGTCTTGAAGTTCAAGTTTGGGAGGAACCCCGCTCTCGTAGGTGATACCGGGAATAAGGGTTTTAATTTGTATTTTACTTACTTAATTTGAAACAAATTTTTGTATGAAAACCTTAGAAGTACTAGTAAGTTTGTAAAATTAAATCAAGTAATTATACTTAAATCAAGCTTATCAAGATTGTACTATTTTAATGGAGAAAATAAGTTTAAAGTGTTCTTTTTATTTTTGAGAAACGTGATATCCTAATTGAAAATAAAAGTTTTTATTTTCTTAGAAATAGATTTTTATTAATGTGTTGTAAATTTTATAGCAATATGATATAATTTATTATATATATTATTTTGGGGTTAGGGTGTCACAGATGTCAGCCGTGGATCCTTAAAACCCATTCATCTTTAGTTAGAGTTAATGATCAGTTTAGAGTTTTATTTAAGAATTTTATTTATTCCCCCTTTCTTATTGCAATGCTGGTTGCACAATGGAATTTGCTTATTTGAAATAATTGTGATTTCTTTTGATCAATGTGAATTGTTCGTTTGTAGGTAAGTTCGTTGTGTCGAAATCATTTTATATAATGCAATAATGATTATAATCATCACTTTTGGAAACAAATTTTACAATTAAATATTTTACTATGGTTGAAATTACAATACGACTATGAATATTTTATCCAAAAATGTTTAGTTGTTTTAAAAAAAAATTTACACTATCGTTGTTAAAAATTTGGGTGTTACAATACTCCATATTATTGTATCGTGAGTTTGAAGGGAGATGTTAGATAATATTATTATATATTAGTAGTAAGGGTATTTTAGACTTTTATATCATCTAATATATATATATATATATATATATATATGTGTGTGTGTGTGTGTGTGTATGTGTGTGGAAACTCTATTACTTCTAGCTTTTTATTCATTTTGGTTATGAAACCATAGCCGAGGGTTCTTTCTCTTCTTTTTCCTCCCTTCTATGTTTATGTTATATTATCATTGTTAACACTTAATGTTATTTAGAATAGTTAAGAAACTCATAGTCGATGAACAAAATTGTTTCCATACAATAATCGTTTAAAGAAAATATAAAAATTAATTATTTAATTAATCAATTTTGGATTGACAATAATCAATTATTAGGAATTATTATTAATTAAATTATGATTTATTAGTATTAAACATTGAATTGTGTGTTGGAGTTTTCTTACTGAATGTACCGTAATAAATTAAACCATTTTGTCTAGTCTATGAAAAATATTTTCCCTCAACTGTTTAGCTATATAATCTTTATCCCACCAATTGGTTAATCTTAAGTCTAAAATCATAATCCTGAAATTCTAGAGGGTAACATGGGTAGTTAACCGCTCATATTCTACGATCTCAATTTCAATTTATTTTAAATTTATATTGGTAGATATATTATGACATGTATATGTAAACATCAAATTCTAACGGAAATGGAAATCATAATTGAGAATATAACTTAATTTGGACTAAAAATATATTTAATTTTTTTTACTAAATAATATTTTCTTGTTATCCCTTATAGACACACTCTCTTTTTTAATTATTTATTAAAATTACTTTTTTGTTAATTATATATATTATTTTTTGTTTAAATTTCATTTTCGTTCTCTCAGTTTTTTTTTATAATAACTTTTATTACTTATCTTTTATAAGTGATGCAATTTAGTCCTTTTTACAATCACAAAAAAATTATAAAAATATCTAATTATTGGAATCTTTTGTAACAATTATTAATATGTGGCTACTATAATATTCTTTCAAAAATAATAATCATTTTACACAATAATAGATTTGTTCTTGAAAAATCTCCATGCATGTTTGGAAATAGATATAAACACTGAGTTCTCTCACTAGTAGAAATTTACATTTTTAAGTCGGTTAAAATGTACATTTTAAGTCAGTTTTGTGTCTGAGTTAACAACAAACGACTTAATAAACACGTTATTTTTTAAGTCGGTTAAGTTGAACCGACTTAACAGAGCTTCGTCTTTTTAAGTCGGTTCAATTTAATCGACTTAAACATTTGTTTTTATTAAGTCGTTTGCTGTTAACTCGGACACAGAACTGACTTAAAATGTACATTTTAACCGACTTAACAGAGCTTCGTCCTTTTAAGTCAATTCAACTTAACCGACTTAAACATCATAAATTCAGTTCAACAAGTCATCGTTTTAAGTCGGTTCTTTTGATCAACAGACTTAATAGATAGAGTTAAAATATATTTCTTTTATAATAATTTTATCATTTTTTTATGCTCATACTCCATACATACATAAATACAATATTTCGTATTAAATTTCAAATTAAAATTTTATACTTTTAACCACAATTTTATATAGCTATATAATAGCCAAAATATACCGTAATAGAAGTTCATACAAAATATAGAGTACAAAGAATGTCTATCATTTCTGATTACTCTTGGCAAGACGAAAAATCATTTAGATGTTAATTAATAAATTTATATATCACATTTAGCAATATTCAATAGACATATATTCAAGCACTGTCATTTTCTTCAATTAATTCCAAAATAAAATCCACACACTACAACATTTTTTACTTTAGGCCACAGATCACCCAACCACGGCTAAAAAACTGTGGCAAAAAATAAAAATAGACAACGATTTTTAAGTGTTGTTTATAATTTACTTATAGAGTACGCTTTGTGGACTTCAAATGAAAAACCGAATGAAATGATCTCGAGTCGTCAAATATCTGGAAAAAAAAAAACTCAATCAATAACAACATATACTTTTTTATCATACGAACATACAAAAACACAATCAATAACAACTTTTAAGAAATTTACATACTTGCATCCATGAATCAACAATACAAGTTGTTACAATGTTCAACATATGTAACATGACATAATAGCCACACTCATAATTTGAAGCTTGTCTTTGACTCTAAAATTGAAATATAAAAAAAATGTTAAATGCATAAAATTTTTATAATATTATAAATAAAGTTTTTATTTTTAAACAACTTACTATAGGAAAACTCTATGTTATCTTCGGTTTAACTCTTAAACCTAGCAACTTATAATAACCTTCAAAAGCTCTACAAAATAAAAATAATTATTGAAATTGTGTTATAAAATATATTACAATAGTTATGAATAATATAAATAAATTAAATACTTACAAATCAACAATTTGACATATTTTTTTATCTGGCTTCCTTCCCAATAAACATATAAAGACTATATTGCGCTCCTTATGATTGATAATAAGCAATTGTCAATGACGACTACAATACACAATTAAATATATGTTTTATTCAATTTTCTCTATTATAAACGATGACTATAATAGAAAATACTTACTTTATGAGATAAGGTGCTAGGTAACAAGTTCTTTTTTCCTCGTACAACTTCTTTTGAATTGGACTTGAGCATTAGTTGAATAATTTTCACTTTGGGTGAAATATGGATCAATGAATCCATACACTTCACTCTTTCCTAAGTCAATACAACGACGATGTAGATACCTAAAATGTGAAACTTAATTTTCATTATAAATGAAATTCATAATTTGGCAAAATTTACAAATTTACAAATAAAACATACTTACTTTAGCCAAACTTGTAAAATGGTGATGCATATCTCTTCTTTACCCATACACAACTCTATAACATCAATTCTAAAACAAAAGAACGTTGCAATCCCTCCATTCTAAAACAAACTCACCCTAAAAATATTCATGTCTAATGTCTTTAATACATAAAATAAAGTACTACGTTTATAAGTTTACACCTTACTATCTATATGCTTTCTATATAAAATACTATTGTTTTGCTCCCTATTATGTCCACACACAAATTCTAAAAAATGAAATTTCTAAAAAATAAAATATGTAATTTAATTTGAGAATCAAACCTGTCTTAATGAATTGATGAACGATAAAACGACAACGGTTGTAAAGTTGAATCCAAGTTGTAGGTGCTTCACGATACAGAGGTTAGGAATAGAAGGAAGACGTTTAGAGCGCAGATATTATGGGAGCGGGAATATAAAACGCTAAATACATGACATCTTTTTTTCTTTTAACCTGCCTTAAATCGATTATCAATATAACCGCATTAAATAAGTTTTAAATATTTACAAAATTGCCACCGCCTCATTTTATTAAATGGCATAAATATTTACAAAATTGTCACCGCCTCATTTTATTAAATGACGTTTTATCTTTAAGTCGGTTATCAATATAACCCGTTAGACAAGTGTTAAATATTTACAAAATTGTCACCGTCTCATTTTATTAAATGACATAAATATTTACAAAATTGCCACCACCTCATTCTAAACGACCATTAACCTTAAGTCGGTTATCTATATATCCGCATTAAACACGTTTTAAATATTTACAAAATTGTCACCGCCTCATTTTATTAAATGACTTTTATCTTTAAGTCGGTTATCAATATTGATAACCGCGTTAAATAAGTTTTAAACACGTGAAGTCGGTTGTCAATCTAACTGTGTTAATAGTGTTCATATATTTACAAAATTGCCACCACCCTCATTTTGTTAACTCGTTTATATGGACAACCGACTTAAATATACATCCGCTTCATTTATTAAGTCTGGTGGCACATAACCGATTTAAAACTGCTGAATTAAAAACTCAATTTTTTACTAGTGTCTATGTTTTTATCTTATCCTTGTTAAATTTGGGCATTTAACTTTATAATTGATCCAAGATTAGACCTTTATGGTTCATTACAGTAATCATATGACTTTTGAAAGTGTTATGATGAAAAGCATTAACATTTATTATTTATAAAAGATAAATTAAAAAATAAAAGAACAAAAAAGTTTAGTAAAAGACAAAGGACTAAATGTATATTTAAGTTTATTATAGTAAGACACATAGTATGTTAATTTTATGTTAAACATAGGTGTTGTTTCAGAAAATTCTTTTGAAAAATAACAATGCCACCGATTAAAATTACTGGGTTGAGTCGCGGACTAGGTCGCTCTCTTTAAGACGTTTTGAGACACTGCCCAAATTGTGCAAGGCAAACTATCAACCACGAAGTCCCCAGGATAAAGCAGCCCAGATCACTATATCGGAGTTCTACTGCACTGTAGAAAACCGATCTAGAATTACACCCTCTGTAAGGCAGTCGAATGAATGACACTCGTAATATAGCACTATGGCTACTCAAGAAAATAGAAGAAGAAGAAGAAGAAGAAGAAAGAAGGGGGAGAAGTGAGAAAAGCCTCAGATACAGAGAGCTTTTGGTGTGCCTTTCCAATTGAGGTGAACTCTCTATTTATATAGGAGTTCAGCAACTGGATTTGAGAAAATGGGGGGATCCATGAAGCACGAAGTCCATCAGCTGGCTACTAGAAGAGTGCCTCAGAAATAGGAAACATGATTTGACTAGGCTTCTTGATCGGGCAATGAATAAAACGTGGGAAAGACTCAGCTTTAGGGTTTTGACCGGGCAAAAACAAAAGCTTAGTCAAATTAGGGTTTTGACTGGGCAAATAACGGAAGCTTAGTCAAATTAGGGTTTTGACTAGGCAAATAACGTAAGATTAGTCTGTTTAGGGTTTGACTGGATCAGAATATTGATGTTGACTCGGTGGAGGGCAATTTCGTAATTAACGCACCAATTTGTGACATAACGCAAGCATATAATTAATTAAAATAAATAATTAATTTTTATATGTTTAAAAAGTTAATACACCACATAGCCAAGCCAAGTGTGATATTTCCACCTTATAAATGCTATTAATTAGTGTGTTCCCTCCTATGTGGGACTTCTCATTTTTCAATTCACAACATTAAATGCCATCATCAATTCCATTTATCTTCCATCGTTTCCAACAATCCCCCACTTGAATTTAAAAATAGGTTCTTGAATAGCATCAAACGTTTCTATAAGATAATGCGTAAACAAAGGTGTCTCTCGACTTGAACCTTTGTGTAACAAGATTCAGACTCAACAAGAGTGACTCGTAGTCTTGAACTCTATCTCTGACATCAAACCCAGACATAACCTTTTCATTGGGTGTATTCTCAAAAGCCCGTGCATTTAGGGCCATGCACGTGTATCCTAGTGTAGTGAACGCTCTAGGAATTCTGCCTTAAAATTCCATAGGAAGCGGCCCCCACTTCCACATTCACATATGTGAGTCTATCAAGAGTACTCCTGTAGCTAGGTACTCCACTCCACATAGAGTATAGATCTCATTAAGAGTTTCTATTATCTCATCCTTTCATTGCTTCAGGACTCATGCTTCCTTCATATATTATGTAGCATGTTCATCTTATATCACTATGACTTGTTATTACCCATTGAACCTAATTCTTGGGATCTCCAGTCTTTTAGGTCGGGTTACCATCATAGGTGGCTCATTAATCTATAGACAATAGTCCCATCCTTTTGGATGTATTTAGGAATTTCTCTCTAGCTAATCCTTTCGTCAAAGGATCTGCTAAATTCTCATCAGTGCGCACATGATCCACTATAACAGCTCCTTTATAAATTAATTCTCTAACTGTATTGTGCTTACAACGAATTTGTCTTCTTTTACCATTGTAATAACGGTTCTCAATTTTTGCAATAGCCGCGGTACTATCGCAGTGGATCAACACAGCTGGCAATGGTTTTTCCCATAAAGGGATGTCTGCTAGCAAGCATCTCAACCAACTTGCTTCTTCACTAGCAATAGCTAGTGCTATCATTTCAGATTCCATAGTGGACTGAGCCAATATAGTTTGTTTCTTTGATTTCCACGACACAGCACCACCAGCTATATTGAAGATATAGCCACTGGTTGCTTTGGAGTCATCTGATAGGGTGTTTCAATCAGCATCATTGTATCCTTCAAGGACGGCAGGAAATCTTTGATAGTGTAATCCGAGACTCATGGTCCTTTTAAGATATCTCAAGACTCTTTCAATAGCATGTCAATGCTCCATACTAGGTCTACTAGTAAACCTGCACAACAATCCAACGACATAGGCTATGTCTGGTCTAGTGCAATCAGTGGCATACCTGAGGCTGCCAATGACACTTGCATATTCAGTTTGTCTAACACCTTCACCAGCGTTATTGAAAAGTTTTACACTTGGATCATATGGTGTACAAGCAGGTTTACAGTCAAAGTAATTATATTTCTTTAGGATCTTTTCAATGTAATGAGATTGATCCAAAGAAATTCCATTTTCTGACCTAGTAATCTTAATTCCAAGGATTACACTAGCTTCTCCTAGGTCTTTCATATCAAAGTTGTTACTCAACAATGATTTCACTTTATTTACAGCATGATCATTTGATCCAAATATGAGCAAGTCGTCTACATATAGACATATGATAGTGCAAATGTTATTTTCATATTTGTAATAGACACATTTGTCACTTTCATTCACTTTTAACTCATTCGACAAGATTAAGTCATCAAATTTTTCATGCCATTGCTTAGGAGCTTGTTTAAGACCATACATAGATTTATCTAACTTACAGACCTTGTTTTCTTGTCCATGAATTACAAAATCTTCAGGTTGTTCCATATAAATTTCTTCTTCCAAGTCACCATTTAAAAATGTTGTTTTAACATCTAGCTGGTGTATCACCAAGTTATGTATAGCCGCAAGTGATATTAGCACTCTGATGGATGTTAGTCTAGTGACTGGTGAAAAAGTGTCGAAGAAATCTATATTTTCTCTTTGTCTAAAACCTTTGGCTACACGGCGTGCCTTGTATTTATCAATAGATCCATCGGGTTTTAGTTTCTTTTTCAAAATCCATTTACAACCTATAGGATTGCAACCAGGAGGCAAGTCTACTAAATGCTAGGTCTTGTTAGACTCTAGAGAATCAATTTCATCATTTATAGCTTCTTGCCATAAATCTGCATCCAAAGATGACAGAGCTTCTTTAAGATTTGCAGGATCCTCTTCTAGATTATACGCCATATATTATGGTCCATAATCTTTAGCAACTCTTACTCTCTTACTCCTTTGAGGTTCTGTTTCGTCTTGTTTGTTGCTTTCAGTATTTCTTATCACCAGGACTTGACTGGGTTCGCTACCCCCACTATTTCTTGATTTAAAATGGAATTTATTTTCGTAGAAGTCAACATCATTTGACTCTATGATCACTTTCGCATTTAGATCATGAAACATATACGCTTTATTGTTTACAGCATATCCTATGAAAACACATTCATATGCTCTACTTGCGAGTTTAATTCGCTTGGGATCGGGGATTCTGACATATACCAGACAACCCCATGTTCAAAGATAAGACAAGTTGGGCTGTCTTTTCTTCATTATCTCATAAGGAGATGTTTTGCTTTTAGATTTTGGAACTCTATTCAAAACATAGCAAACCGTCAAAATAATTTCCCCCCACCAGTGAGATGCAGCACAAGAATTAAGCATAATAGCAACAACTAATTTTGTAAGAGTCCTATTCTTTCTTTCAGCTTTACCATTCATTTCAGGTGAATACGGTGCGGTAGTTTCATGTATAATTCTATGGGTTTTTGTAAAAGTCAATAAACATACTAGAATCATACTCTATTCCTCTATCACTACAACACTTCTTAATCTTTTTATTAAATTGATTTTCAATTTCATTTACAAAGATCTTAAACATGTCAAGCGCTTCACTTTTATTTTTCATAAGATAAACAAAAGTAAAATCAGAACAATCGTCAATAAAAGTTATGAAATAACGTTTTCCATTTCTAGTTAGTGTTCCATCAAGTTCACATATATCAGAATGTATTAATTCTAGGGGTTTAGGTTCTCTAATTACTGATTTATGTGATTTCTTTGTTATCTTAGCTTGACTACAAAAATCACATTTTTCGAAATCCTTTGGGGATAACTTTGGAATTAAACCTAAATTACTTAAGTTTGAAATAATATTTTTGTTCATATGATAGAGTCTAGCAAGCCAAATATTAAAATCACACAACATGTAAGCAAAAGGAGACATTTTATTCAATTCAACATTCAATTTAAACATGCAATCAGTGGCGTACCCTTTCCCTACAAAAATACCATTTTTAGAAATGGTGTACAAATCTGCCCTTATAGATTGAGTGAACCCTGCCTTCTTGAGAAGAAACCCCGAAACCAGATTCTTCCTTATTTCTGGAGTATGCATGACATCCTTCAGAATTAAGGTTTTTCCCGACGTGAATGTTAGTTCCACATCTCCAATATCAGCAACATTAGTGGTATGAGAATCTCCCAACAACACTTTCTTATCTTCAGCGTCAGTGTATGTTTTAAACATAGCACAATCATAATAGACATGGGGAGAGGCGCCAGTGTCTATCCACCACCCATCTGATCCACCTACAAGGTTGATCCCTGTTATCATAGCAACGAATTGCTCTTCTGCCAAGTTAGCCTGATTAACAGGGCTTGGCTTATTCCTGCACTTGCGTGCCATGTGACCCTCTTTCCCACAATTGAAGCAAGTAAACGGGAGAGGGCCATTTCTAGGAGGTGGTTGCTGTCTAGCATTAGGGACCTTTGGAGGATTCCCGTTCTTGTTGCTTTTCTTGGAGGAGCGATTCTGAATCTTTAGTTGTTTGCCATTTGGTTTCAGAACTGCTCCGATGAATTTCTTTTTCTTGTTATTTGCCACAAGAAGAACTTCATCTTTCTGATCTTGCTTTCGAGATTCCTCCTCAATTCTAAGGCGAGTTATTAAGCTTTCTAGAGAAAATTCTTTGGTTTTGTGCCTGAGAGAATTTTTAAAATCTTTCCAAGCAGGGGGCAGTTTGTCAATAATAACAGCAATCTGAAACTATTCATTTAGGGACATAGCTTCAGAGATTATCTCGTGAGCTATTTTTTGGATTTCGTGAGACTGAGCATCCATCGATCTGTCATATGTCATCTGATATTTGAGGTAGCGACTAACAACATACTTTTTAGCTCCAGCTTCCTCATTATCATAATTCTTCTTTAGAGCATCCCAAACCTGTCGAGCAGTATTGCTGTCTGAACTGTAGTAATCATACAAATCATCAGCTAGTCCATTAGGAATATAATTCTTACATAAGTAATCATTATGTCCTCATCAGGTTAATTCAACAACTATTCTATCCAGTTCTGGTTGTTTAGCACATGCTTTTGGAACAATAGGGATATCATCCTTCAGAACGTAGGCAACCTTTTTTGTGGTTAGAAAAAATAACATTTTTTGTTGCCATTGTTGCCATCGTTTCGAAACGGTTTGTTGAAGTCAGAAGCAGAGGAACCTGGCCTAGTAATTTCGTCGGCAGACATGGCAGTTTGAAAAACGTCTTAAAATTGTTGTTTCAAAAAATTCTTTTGAAAAATAACAATGCCACCGATTAAAATTACTAGGTTGAGTCGCGGACTAGGTCGCTCTCTTTAAGACGTTTCGAGGCATTGCCAAATGATGAAGAAAAAAGAAGGGGGCGAAGTGAGAAAAGCCTCAGATACGGAGAGCTTTTGGTGTGCCTTTCCAATTGCCGAGCCGAGCTGGCCGGACAGCGGTGGCGCGCGTGTGGGGTCCATTTGCTTGCGTTCTCCCTCCTTCACAAAATTGCAGTGCCCCTTGGGGCCCAACCCAAGTGTGATATTTCCACCTTATAAATGCTATTAATGAGTGTGTTCCCTCCTATGTGGGACTTCTCATTTTTCAATTCACAATATTAAATGTCATCATCAATTCCATTTATCTTCCATCATTTCCAACAGTAGGAGCCAAATAATCTTGTTGAAGTAGAAGATTATGTTCCGGCAATTTCTATTGTTGGCAGACCAAATGTTGGCAAAAGTAGCATTTTGAATGCACTCGTTGATGAGGACAGAACAATAGTTAGCCCTATTAGTGCACTACACGTGATGCTATTGATACATAATTTATCAGAGCAGATGGCCAGGGTTTTTTCTTTTGGTGACTAACCAGTAACTATTTGGTCTGTAGTACCATAAAATAACTCAGTGACTACTTCAAATGTGTTAGTATGTGTTGCGAGAAAGAAACTTTGAAAAAGATTAGTTGATAATAATGTTTTCTCGTCCAAACTTTGTTGGTTTATGGCTATATATTTTTGGACGATACCAGACTATAATAGTGGATTGTATCTTTTATTATTCGGATCCGTATGATAATTGAATGAGTGGGAATTTAAGATCGTTAGAATTTATGAATAAGAATTGCATTTAATTGCTGCTATGTTTGATGTGCTTTCTATATGTCTAGGTCCAAAAAATTGACTAATTGCTTGCAATTGCATATTCATTTACCCAACATATTGGATGCTTTGTGCTTAGGGTATGTCTATATTAGACTATTAGTTAATGTAATTGAATTGAATTGAATGGTTTACTTGAAAGAAATTGTCTCAGCCTCATGGATTTATATTCATAAACATAGATTACTTGTTTAAAATCCCTCAATTTTAGAGATTGATATATCAGTCTTCAGAAAATACATATTTTGTTTCATATTCAAATGTAATGGCAAAGGACATCAAACAAAGCAAAGAATATCAACACTTCCCCAGAGCTGGTACATAAATGTATGCATGAAACTTGTTACACATGTATTAACTTGAACCCGAAAGAAACTTAGGGAGAAACTTGTTACATATGTTAAACTGATTTAGGTTTAAGCATGGTTTTAAAAATGGTATGTTATCACACTTATGGTCTTATTACCATAAATGAGTCTTCGTCAATCATATTTGATTGTGATTCTCAAAAGTATCAAACATTCTCACTTGATCGCGATTCTGAAATTTTGTGTTTAAGTGGTGTCTTTTTTTTATGATTTTTGTGACATATATATATATATTTTTTATTGTGTGACAAAGTTTTAGGAGTTGGTTTATCAAATCTGAAATATTTCTCATAAGAAAATGTTGTAGGACAAAGAATAATAGAAATGGTAAATAGAGTCCAAAGATAGATTCTGAAAACAAGAAAGGAGAAATTTAAAATAAAGTGTTAGGATAAGTCGAATTTAAAAATGTTGAATATTTGTATCCATCAAGACTAGAAAGTGTAATCCTAAAAGTTTCATCAAGTAAAATATTGACATTAATTCATGGAACTGGTTATGAAAAATCAACTATTATATCACTTTTGCAAAGATTTTATGATCTAATTAATGGATAAATATTTGTTGATGAAATTTCTATTCATAAGCTTCTATGGCTCATAATTTCATTTCAATATTGCGAGAAGGATATGATACTCATGTTAGTGCTATAATTAAAATGTTAGGGATGCAAGAAACATACATTAATGGAATTAGTATAATTAAATTATATTTAATAGTAATTTTAGCTCACAACATGGTTAGGTCCTTTTTATCATGAAATTATTTTCTATTTTTATTTTTCTAAAAGTTGTATTAGTTTAACTTATTAACAAGGAGACAATAGACTTTTGAAGTAAACAATGATCAATATTTATTGAAATAAAAAATGTTAAAAAAAATATAATCATTTTTTAAAATACATTCATTAATTGATATTACATCTTTTGTCTATAAGAGTGGCTCATTTCTAAAGTTTCTCATTAAGATAAAATAAATATAAATTCTAATAAAAAATAATACAAATTTTTTCACAAAAACAACAAAACTTTAACTTTAAACGAGTTTGTTTTCAAATGCAATTTGGCAAGATGAGATTAGTCTTTAATAATTAACATTGGTGCTCTTATTGGGCAAATGAATATATGTGCCCATTCCCATATATTAGTGTTAGGGAAATTTCCAAAATATATTTGGATTTTTCTAATAGCTATATTAATGTAGCAAAATTAAATAATTGAATGTATCACTTGGTCAAGTGGTTGCAATGATTGAGTTTAATTCAAACCAATGCATCTATTAAGTTATCAAAAGTTGCAATCTTTCACCAATTGGTATGAGTTGAAGAGTTGTTTTCTTTCACCAATTGGTATGAGTATCTCTATAAATAGAGATATTTTAGAGGCAGAAATAACAGAAGGAAATATGAGACACAAGGTCTTATCAAATGTGTCATTTTTATAATTCGATCAATGGTGCCGAGATTTCATGTGTAAGTTATGCACACTTGTTCTAATGAATGGTTGGTTCAAAGCTTGTCTACCAATCTATTTGAGGATGAGTGAAAACATAATTTACTAAGTAATGGTTCAAATCGTAAGATACCTTTATCTGAAACCATGAGATTTCCAGAATAACGGACTTAGATATATTTTGAAAATGGTGGGGGATTGTTAGGGAAATTTCCAAAATATATTTGGATTTTTCTAATAGCTATATTAATGTAGCAAAATTAAATAATTGAATGTATCACTTGGTCAAGTGGTTGCAATGATTGAGTTTAATTCAAACCAATGCATCTATTAAGTTATCAAAAGTTGCAATCTTTCACCAATTGGTATGAGTTGAAGAGTTGTTTTCTTTCAACAATTGGTATGAGTATCTCTATAAATAGAGATATTTTAGAGGCAGAAATAACAGAAGGAAATACAAGAAAAAACAACACAAATTCATGTTACATAAGTCAAAAATATTTATGAGTCATTTCTTCTTTTCTCTAGTGCACGAGAGTAAACGAAGAAACTTTATTCTGTAAAACACCGTTGATCGATATGCTTGATGTGGATGTGCAATTCACTTCAAGGATTCTAAAGTATCCTGAAGGGGATTCGCCGGTTAACCCATTTGCATCCAATATATATAGATTGGTGGGGGCGAATCGAACCTAAAGCTTAGTGTGATACACACGCTTTGGAATTTATTTGTGCAACCTTCATCGTCATCGAGTTCATCATCTACTTGTTCATAATTTGCAGCATACCCCCAATAAATGATCCAACAGTTTTTGCGAATGACCGAGACAAAAGTTAATTTGACGCAATCAATATCTATATTGACGACCAAATCTAAGAAGGAATTGACGTAGGTAGCCATATTTTGAAATTTTTTAATACTGGCCAAATCAAAATAGGATTCATAATAATCGCTACAAATAGTCTTTAGAGAGTAGTAAAAGAAATTTAAATCAAAATTTTATGATTGGAACAGACTCGGTTGGAAGTGCTTATCGTTTCTGCATAACAGAGCTAATTGACACAACAAATGTATGTATGTGGAAAATGAAGGCATCTACGGCGAACTAGAATTCCTTTGAAGGTTAAGGACTTACTTTGGTTCATATGTCGAAATTGCATTCCAACTCACTGTTCGATTGGGTAAACGTGTTAGCTTTTCGAGTTGTTGTTTGGATTGTAAGAAAACAGAAAAGTGTTTGGTATTTGAATGAATGAACTTATTCAGTGATTCAATAGACTATGTATTTAAACATGCCGTTATTCTCATTTATTCTAACTAACTAATAGAATGGTTAGTTTATCATAGGAAACTAATGTCTTACTTGAATTACAAGTTATCTAACACTTTTCCTTAATTTAAGTATCTAGGTGATACTATAACTACCATTTGTCTTAATTCTTCAAATCTATTTGTCCTCAATGTATTCGTCATGATATCAGCCAATTGTACTTCAGTTTGACAATATATGAGTTTTAGCTTGCATCTTCCAACTTGATCTCTTAAGAAGTGAAACCTTCTTCCAATGTGTTTGCACTACGCGAAAAATAGGATTTTACAACGCTATTTTTAAGCCAATTACAGCGCTTTAAAAAAAAAAGCGTTGTAGTATCTAGCGCGGTAAAAAGATACAACATCGCTTTTTAAAATAAAAAGCGCTATAAAATAGGTAGATATATTGCACGCTTTTTCAAAAGAGCACTGTAAAAGGTGCATTCAATAGATGCATTATTATGCACCTTTTACATCGCTTTTTGAAAAGAGCGCTATAAAATGTACATTCAATAGATGCATTATTATGCACCTTTTATAGGGCTTTTTCAAAAAAGCGTTGTAAAAGGTGCATTCAATAGATGCATTATTATGCACCTTTTACAGTGCTTTTTCAAAAAAAACGCTGTAAAAGGTGTATTCTTATTTTAGTTTTATTAAAAAATGCTGTAAATGGAATTTTAAAAAAGTGCTTTTTGGTTTTTTATGGCATTTTTTTAGAAAGTGTTGTCTTTTAATTATATTTCCAAAATCATTTTCATCCAGAATCAATTCACAATCAGTTCACACTATAATTTCACAATCAGTACACAACAACAGAACTATATAATTTAACTTTATAACTTTACACAATCAGTTCACAACATATTCATATACATATTAACATATTGACAATAGCACAAAACTATATAGATATTCATATAACTACATATTCACAATTTTTCAAATGTGTCCTATTCATATACATATAACTATCAGAACTACACATAACAAAACTACCATATATTCACATAATTATCCCTTGCAGCATGCTATTTCCCAAAAAATCAAATAATTTTCATTTCAATCACATACTAACACCAATCTTCCTTTAATTCAATTAGATCTCTTTTAGAGTATGTTAGACTGGAATTGTCAAAGTACTGTGCGATATAAAAATTGAACATAAATAAGTTAGAATCAAATATATACATAGTTTATATATGAAAATCAAATAATGAAAATAACGTATCGTTTCTGGGATTATAGTTCGATTCCTATCAACAATCTCCTTCATGAAACGCAATATATAGTACCCACAGTCGATGTTGTTAGTTTGACGAGGGTACTATAAAATAAAATATAAGTCAATAAATATTTGTGCATTGATTGTAAATGAAATTTTAAAGTCCTATATTTCAAACATTTATGGGAATCCATGTGATGTTATTTGACTTTTGCTTCGACACTGTAGCACTTCTTTGAGCTCGAAAAACTTATAAAACATTATTGACTAAATAAATGTGATTATTATAGTATTAACAAACACATTATATATATATATATATATATATATATAAGAAATAAATGAATATTTCTTACGTGTCGAATATAGTCTTTATATCAGAGTGATTGTTGTAATTGCAGTGCAAGGGATCTAAATAGTATATAACTTCAGAGGTCGCATTGATTGCAAATAGCACCCAATGTGCCCTACAACAACAAAATTTGTTTGGAAATTTTGTTTATACAACTAATAAATTAAGATCTCATAAATTAAAAAATATACAAATAAATAATATATAATTATGTACCCTAAATCATATGGTGCAATGAACAACTTATCCTTATCTATATTTCCTAATAGGATATCTACAACGTATTTATTTACATTCACTGGATCGAGTTTAAACATAAAAAATTTATGCAGAGACAAGAATGAAAATCTATCTGACAATCTGCGCGTGCACACCAACTTCTAATACAAAAATCTTCAATGAAAATTTCAAATTAGATTAATTACCAATAAATTAAATTAAAAGTAATTTTTACCTAATGTATAAGCTTATGGCAGTAGCACTCAGCTCCTTTTGGTTGAGAAGTTCGTATATGTGCTCTTTTTCAAGTAGTTCTTCATACTCATCTCCGAATATAGCTTTATCCATGCCTATGATGCGTGAATCGTTGTTGTTGCCCATATTTAGCAAGGCATGGCTGAGATATATTATGAGCAGGAGCAGCAACTGATTTTCCCTAATCCAATTTTTGAGCAGCAACTTTGGCAGCTTTATTACCCTCTAGCTTTTGAAGTTTGCCATCTTTATTACCCTCCAATTTTTGAAGTTTGCCGGCTTTATTTTAACCACGAACATTCAGTTGTGGTGCAGCAGCTGGTCTATTCTGGCAGTTGGTTTGCTGTGCGAGTGGTTTATTTGATTGAATATCAAAAAACGTGGTTAATTAGTTTGTTGGTTTATTGAATCTAAAAAAATGACAAACCTTACAGAATAAATGTGAGAAACCTTTTCCAGCGATGTAACTGACTCGTTTCTGGGAATCTTCTTACCATTCCCTTTAGGCTTTGTCTGAATCAAAATAAGTGTGAAATTAAAGTTAACAGCGGAAAAAAAAATCAGCAATTAAATATAATCAATCATAATCATATACCGTGCAATTAAATACACATATAAATTAAACATACATTTCAATTAATTAAACATACCTTTTCAAGGGCAACAAGATGTGTGGGCCATGCCACGTAACTACCAACTGCTTCGCCCAAATACTTCATATCTACATCGTTGTCCGGTATAGGCATCAATGCATTTGGTTCCAAAGCAATAACTAATGATACTTTGACATGGCCCACAGGGATCGGCGTGTTGTGCAATACTTCTCCCGAAGTATTCTACAATGTTTCTTTTCCGACCTTGCGATTAGTAGGGAAGGATAAGTATAGCACGCAAGGAGTGAAACCCTAAATCAATGGTTAATACATAAGTACGTGAAACAACTAGGTTGAATGAATTTCTTATTTTATTAAGTAATTAATTACCTTGAGAAGACTTTTGAGACAAATGTTGCAACTCGCGTTTTCACTCTCCATTTTTATTTCACGTTGGAGCGGATTCAGAAGTTGCTTGTCTTTATTCGTCTTCACCAAGAGTGCCACTTGCTCTTATAGGAATTTGAGTTTCTCTAATGCTTCATCATTAGATGGATTTTGGCGCTTCTCTTGTGAAAAATAGCTTTTAGGAGTTACGCCAAATCATTTCCACCTCACGCGACTAGAATATTCAGGAACATTAAACACTTTATCGAAAATGTCCCTGCAACTAGCTATGTTGTCCTCTTGATTTTCTGAACTTTGTTCGAGATTCTCCTAAAATACACGTAGGATTAAAAAGATAAGTTCAATATCATTTTTAAAATACAATATTAAAAATATTAAAGTGATAATATACTTACACAAAGTTCTATTAATTTTTGAACATTTTCGTTATCAACCACTCCATCCTTATTTACACGAGCTTCCTTCCACAAGATATGACGAAAGTGATGTTGTAGCTATTCGTTAAGATCATAAACAAAATATTAGTTAGAAACTATAGTTTATAATGTACCACATTATATAAAAGTGATGTTTAATTACTTACAAATTTTTGCTCTAGACGTGCATATCCCATACGAGATTTTCTATATAGGTGCGTCGGATTTTTTGCCCTCTCGTGATTTTCCTTACTTATATTCTATATAAAAAAAAATAACAATCGTGTAAAACTTTAAAATACGCTATAAATATGAATAATAAAACAAAAATGCTAATAAATTAATCACTTACAACAAACGTGGGGTCTGAATGTTTTGCTACAAATGCGCTCCATTCTTCATTTGATATATAATGTTTATATATTTTGGGAGCTTCAACATTCATATTTCCTTCACGATCTTTTAGATAGCAATTTGAGAGGTGAGATCTAAAACCCCGGTGTATTTTCACGGCAACTCTCAACACGTAATTCTTTCTCACCTCGTCAATAGCAAAAGCAGTCTGCAAACGAAATAAAGATATAGTTTGAGTAAAGTATTTCAATGAAAAAAATTATAACTAACAAAAAAGTGGATCCAAAAAGTTACTTGTATATCAGCCCACAATATATCTTTTGCATCCTTAAACGCCTTATCTCTCCAATCGTCAATTGTGATGCAGATATTCTGACGAACAATAGCCCCAATGTAACTTACAACATGGAGCTGTTGGGGTCAATTGGCTGACCACCCTCATTCCATCCAACCTAATAAACTCATTTAGTAAGTACATGCTTTCAAAAAAGATAAAAAATAAACAACAAATAAAGTATAGTATGTTAGACATATGGGAGATTGTTAGACATATGTTCGTTTTTGATATTATTGACAAACATACATCTTGAAATAAATCTGACATTGTGAACTGAGAAAAATTTCAAGAACAACAACTCAATCCTACAAACTTGAGACAATTGCTTGGAACTCAAGAAATCAACAGAAGCTTGAAGATCCATAAGCAAATCGATTAGTAAAATCGATTCTGTAACAGGGTTGAATGATATTATGCAGTATGGGATTAATCAATCGATGGGCAAAATCGATTTGCACATCTTATGAAAATCCAAACAGGCTATCAATCGATCAGACAAATAGATTGGTACACTTATTAGAAAATAAATTGTGCAAGTCAGAGAGCTAGTTTGCCACAAATCGATTAAGCAGATCGATTGTTTAAATCACCAGGACTGAACTGATTGTTTACATCGATTAGACAAATCGATTGGTACATTTACTGAAGTTAAAGTGTGCAAGTCAGTGGCATGCCTTGCAAGCTAACCTTGGTTTGGAACATACACAGTCGATTAGCACAATCTACTAATTTACTTCTGTTGAATTAAGTTTGGCATCAATCAACTTGGTAAATCGATTGAATGAACCAACTGTTGAAATAAGCTTCAGACTTAAGTTCACAATCGGTTAGGCAAATCGATTTGTGAAAATCACTGTGTCCCTGGAACCAGTGAAATCGATTGACTAAAGCGATTGGTACAAATAGTTTTAGAAACAGAGATGACTGAAATATGTGGATCGATTGAGTACATCGATTGTTTTGATCTCGTTGTTGGAACAAAACATCCCAAGTTGATTATGAACATCGATTCAGATATGAACATTCATCCAAGTCTAAAGAACTCATTTAAAATAATCAATTAGTTAAATCGATTAGTTCATGCAGTTTCAAGATTCAAGAAAAACAAGATTCGCGAGATGGATTGGGATAAATCGATTAGTGTGCTTTATAACTTTAATGAATTGATTGGCCAAATCGATTCATATGTTGTTTTTCCTGAAACTATATAAACTGCTTTCATACCCTTCTTCTCATAACTTTGATACATAACTAATAATAACTTTCACAACACACATGAGATAACAATCATATACCACTAAATCTTTCTCAACTGATATTACTTTGAACATCTTTTTCAGCCATGAACAATCAACATTTGTGATCAATGAGGATTGAAAAAGACAGAATTGAGAAAGATTACTTTGAGAAGAAGGAAGATCAAGAACTTTGTATAATTGATCTGTTTCAATTTCTGTAAATCATTTTCTGTAACCAAATTACTTTGAAAAAGTCCAGTTGTTACTGGTGGTGTTCTTCGGGGTTGAGGGTTGTCAATAAGAAGACACTTGACTGGATTCTTGGTCATGTTTATGGGACTTAAACTTGGGAATTCAGGGAGGGAAAGATAGAACAGGGAGAATAGTTTAAGATTGGTGCGAGGCTCTGTGTAAAAATCTGTAAACTGATTCCAAGAGGTTCTATAGGAAAGGCTAAGATCTAGTTGGAACTTAGGACTGGATGTAGGTCGTCACGAGACGGCTGAACCAGTATAAAAATCAGCGTACACTTTTCTTTCCCTTATCTCGTTTAAATTTTTGCAATTATTACGTTTCTGATATTGATTGAATGCATGATCAAGATTTTATGTTAAGTGAATTTGCATGATTAATTCTCTTAACATGATTGCATGAAAATCAACATCTTGAATAATAATTGTTTCGAATGCATTTCTCCATATATACCATGATCCATATAGTTTGACATTCATTAGAATTGTTTATTAGGGACCTTGTTTAATCTTGTGTTTAGTAAATTTCGAATTTATTAAATTGTTGCGCATATTGTTAGAATACGCATTATTCTGCATAATTCTTTCGCAAATCAGAGGTCGTATCCCCCAACATAGTATACCTCAAATTTTATGCCACTTCTCCTTGCTTTTATGACATTTTGCATGATGGTTGCACCATATTTGACTTCATTTTCATAAGTCTTAGTGTCGACAACTTCCTCATTTTGACAATCTAAATCCTTGTTGGTATCCATTTATCTACAACAAGTTCATCATACAGTTCAATATAACTTCAACAAGTTCAACATGTAGTAGTCTAAGTATGTAGCAGTATATGTTCAACATGAATTTTAGTGACAACAAAAAATTAATAAATACAATACTTGAATAGTGAGAAGAAATACATAGTGTTCATTGGAGAAGGAACAACGAGAATGCGCAAAAATACGAGCATACAGATTATGGTTTGCAGAAATACGTTATGAGAGTTACATATTTCAATGAGAAGAGATGGTTCGTATGGTTCACAACGGATAATAACACAGATGGAGATGGTAAGCAATGGAGATGATAGTGGAAATACAGTTCGCAACGGGATAATAACACAGATGATAGGGTTCGCAATGAGAAGAACGATGAAGAGGAGGAGGACACTATTGTAGTGAAGTTTACATAATGAAGATGAAACTGAAACGGTTTTCAGTTATATATAAACCCTATTACAGCGCTTTTTCCATAGAGCGCTGTAAAAAACCTCCTTATTTTATATTTTAAAACCCTATTACAGCGCTTTGTTAAAAGCCTTTTACACCGCTTGCCCAAAAGAACTGTAAAAGACATCATTATTTTATTTTTTATAAGCCTTTTACAGCGCTTGTCCTCAAGCACTTTAAAAGACCTCTTTGTTTTCATATGAAATAGAGCTGTATTTTTACAAGCCTTTTACAACTCTTCTTGGAAAAGCGCTGTAACAGACATCCTTATTTTATTTTTAAAAGCCTTTTTACAGTGCTTGTGGGAAAAGCGCTATAAAAGACCTCTGTGTTTTCTTATGTAATATGACTGTTTTTTTAAAAGACTTATACAACGCTTGTTGGAAAAGTGTTGTAAAAGCCTTATTTTTAAAAGCCTTTTACAGCGATTTGGCATCAAGCGCTTTAAAAGACCCTTTTAACTTGGTATAAAACAAAGCTTTGTGACCTCCTTATTTTATTTTAAAGGCTTTTATAGTGCTTATGGACAAAAGCGCTATAAAATTACAAGTTTATGTTCAGTTCAGTTCAAGTAAAATACCTATATTTGGATTTTTTTCTTCCAAATAATTAGTTGAATACCTATATATATATATATATATATATATATATATATATATCAATGCTAAATTACACGATCAACTCATATTGGGATGATCAGTTCAAGATAAATTTCCACTACTCAAATAAAGCTTTTTCAAGTTCAATATAAGCTGAAAATCGGTTATGGTAGAGCAAACGTGCATTAAATTACATGAACTTAGTATAAAACTCTAAGATCAAGCTAAATATAAGCAGAAAATCAAATACTGTTCAAGCTAAATACTAAAATGCTCAATTATGGTAGATCAAACAATTAAATTACATGAACTCAGTTCAAATTACATGGCTTATATAAAACAATTAAACACATTAAGATGCCTTTCTTCTTTTCCTGGTGGGATTAACATTTGTTTGCCAATTAACAATACGAAACGATGGATTAATTCAAATTCCCTCATCACGATCATCTCTAAGATATAAACCATCATCAGTTGAATCAATTTCATGTGGTTGTGATGTTGCAAATAAAAGATCATTACCAACATCTTTATCATTATTGTTATCATCACTTATTTTATTGGTCGATAGGACAACGAACCATTTATCATCAGCAGGATCAGTGACATAAAACACTTGTTGAGCTTGCGACACTAAAATAAAAGGCTCATCTTTGTATCCCACCCTATTAAAATCGACAAGCAAGAACCATGACTCATCAATCCGAATGCCATTATTATTATTATCAACCCACTTGCAACCAAATATGGGAATACAAAACATTGTGTAGTCTAACTTCCATATGCGCTCAATAACCCCAAAATATGATAGATTTTCATATATTGGGGTTTTGTCTTTTGCACTTGAGACATGCATCACTTCAGCTATGAGAGTGACTCTACTATTTTGCATAGTGTTTTGATCATCTTGTTCTTTGGTATAAAATGTGTAGACGTTAATTACATAACCGATGTAAGAAAAGACATGTAAACTCGGACCATTTGCTAGCCACCTCAATCTCTGTGAAATTGATCTGGGGTCTATATCAAACTTTGACTTTATGAGATTATTTAACCATGTTCTAAAATTTCGATTGTGCTCTCGAGTTATCTAATTTTGATTCCTATTCATGTTCAAACTAGATAACTGATCCATGTGTATTGTAACATACGGTTGAACCTCATAATCATTGTGCAAAACATACAATTGTGCCTGCTCCCATTATGTCCTTGATATAGTCATTAGTCTCTTTCCAATTATCCCTTCTCCCGACATTCTTCCCGAATGAGGAGACATGAAAAGCCCTATGGATACAACATTGGACAGATATTCAGTACAAAATTCAGCAACTTCTTCGACAATATACCGTTCAGCAATACAACCTTCTGGTCAACTTCTACTTTTTACGTGCCCTTTTAATATTTTCATATAACGTTTTATCGGATACATCCATCTCATATAAGCTGGCCCATGTAACACCCCGTTTTTCTAAGCGAGAGTGTATTTTTTTTTTCCGAAAGAAATTAAAATAAAACAGAGAAATAAATAAGATAACACCTTTGGATAAGTAATTAAGTCATTATAATTTACAAGCAGCGGAAAAAGTTCTCAAAATATGAATTCAAAATATTTACATTACAAAAGTGGTACAGTCTTCCAGTTTAAAATCAAAAGCAACCCAAAAGAAAGACATATGTTCCCTCTATGACAACCTAGTCTGATCATTCTACAAAACAACTAAACACCCTGAGTGATCTCCACGCGCCCCGTGAGATCCTCCTAACGTAGCTCCAATCAAGCATTCCCATCTACATTCCCATCCGTAGGGTACGAACCGGTAGGATCATCTTGGCTCTCATCTGAGGGCAAAGCCCAGATTTCCACAATAGTTGTAAAGGGTCACCAACCGAAATTAACAATTAACACATAACATTTAAGTTTTTAAATTCACAAAATATCCTCTCAACTAAGCATGCACCTTAAAAGGATTTTCCATATGCTAAAAGTTCATATAATGCTTGCCATATGTAAATGAAATCAAATAAAGTTCTCAATCCATCAAGTAATACATAGCTGACCAAAACATTGATAAATCAATTGAGCAATCAATTATCTAACTCAAAATAAGATTTTCCACTGAGCCAATCGATTGGGCAAATCGATTTCCTGAAAGTTTTAAGTGAAAATTGAACACTGAACATACATCAACCGATTGGGGAAATCGATTTTGTGAAAGACAGAGCCCCTGTAATGAATCCAATCGATTTGCTAAATCGATTTCTTATGTGGTTTTGAAACAACACATTACCCAATCGATTGGGTAAATCGATTTCGTGAAAGACAGAGCCCCTGTATTGAAGCCAATCAATTGGGAAATCGATTTCATGAAAAATAGCTGAGTTCTTGGATGGCCAAATCGATTTGGTCAATCGATTTCTTCAATGCATTTTCAAAATTCAAGAAAATAGGAGATATATCGATCGATTCTTTCAATCGATTTCTTAAAGGGTTTTGAGAGACAATTACAAAATCGATTTGACAAATCGATTTGATCAATTTAGAGAAGTCCCTGTAACTGATCCAATCAATTGGGGCAATCGATTTCCCTGCGTAATCTTCCAAAAATACATAAACTAACTCAATCACATTCATACATAATCTCAAATCTTAACACTTAGCAATTCCAACGCGATCACCACGAAAAATTGGGCTTCAAAATAGTTTCGCAATCAAACATGCTATCCCCAAATTCCAAAACATAACACTTAAAACTTATAACACAATTACTACAACATCATGAGTTTCGAAATAGTATTGCAATCAAACATGTTATCACGAAATTCCAAAACATAACACTTATAACACAATTACTACAACATCATGAGTTTCGAAATGGTATTGCAATCAAACATGTTATCACCAAGTTCCAAAATATAACACTTAACACTTATAACAATATTACTACAACATCATGAGTTTCAAAATGGTATTGCAATCAAACATGTTATCACCAAGTTCCAAAACATAACACTTAACACTTATAACACAATACCCACATGGACAAGATGAACCAACAATTCACAATTTACCAGGGTGTAGTCTCTCACGGAAAAACACCAGTGCAGTCTCTCACGGACAAACACAATTCACCAGGGCGTAGTCTCTCACGGACAAACACATGTGCAGTCTCTCACAGACAAACACAATTTACCAGGGCGTAGTCTCTCACGGACAAACACCAGTGCAGTCTCTCACAGACAAACACAATTTACCAGGGTGTAGTCTCTCACGGACAAACACCTGTGCAGTCTCTCACAGACAAACACAATTTACCAAGAAACGTAAATCGTAAATGTACCACCTATCACAGGCCAATACTGTTTACCGAGGTGCCACCTATCACGAGTCTGCACGATTTACTAAAAATCGTAAACCATAAACGTACTGCCTATCACGGGCCCGTATCGTTTACAAAGGTGCCACATATCACGGGTCTGCACGATTTACCAAAACAACCATTAAGTAAACAAGACATTAAGAGATTCCCCATTCTTAATACTTATTTAACTTAGACAATTTTCAAAACAAACATTAAGTAACCAAGACATTAAGAGATTCCCCATTCTTAACGCCCAGTTAACTTAAACGATTTTCAAAACAACATTAAGTAACCAAGACATTAAGAGTTTCCACATTCTTAACGCTCAGTTAACTTAAACGATTTTCCAAACAACATTAAGTAACCAAGACATTAAGAGATTGCCCATTCTTAACGCCCAGTTAACTTAAACGATTTTCAAAACAACATTATGTAACCAAGACATTAAGAGATTCCCCATTCTTAATGCCCAGTTCACTTAAAAGATTTTCAAAACAACATTAAGTAACCAAGACATTAAGAGATTCCCCATTCTTAATGCCCAGTTCACTTAAACGATTTTCAGAAACACACATTAAGTAAACAAGACATTAAGAGATTCCCCATTCTTAATTCTCGTTTAACTTAATGGTTTTCAAATTCCACACAACACAAACTCAAACATACTTTCACATTCAATCCATAACTCACACCAAAACACATCAAATCATTTTTCCACACAAACCACACAAAAAACATCTTAAAATTCTATAATTATCAATTATGAACACGTCGAATACGACGACACAAATCAACACAATCAATTTCATTTATTCAAAATCATACCTACATGAGGTAAATTCATTTTCCATGAAACATTCATCAATATCACCAAAACCCCACATTAGAATTTCACCCATAAAGCATTAATTCGTTTTTCCCCAAATCAACGCTTCAACCCTAACAAATTCTTTTCCACACAACCACAAGTAAGTCCCTAAATGCAAACTAAAAGTTTGGAAGGAGCCATTACCTTCACGTTAGCTGTAACGTGCGATTACAGTACCGCGAGCAAATCCGGTAAAATCTCCGCTCGCAACGCCGCTTCCAAAGTTGGTCCCCTAGCACCGTAGCATGGTAGTGAGCAGCTTTCCCTTCTATCACTTCTTGAAATGAGGCTTAGATCTAGATGAAATGGGGAGGTTTGTGTTTGACGGTTTTGAAATTCCTAACACCGTTTTTCTTTGTTTTCGAAACAACAAGGAAGTATGAAGCTGAGAAATCCTTGTTTTCTTTCCCCTTAAGCCTTGGGTTTCTATTCTTGAGGAAAAGGAAGCAAGGAAAACGAAAATGGAGGGAGGGAGAAAAGGAAATCTCGTGAGGCAGTGAGAGGAAGGAGATGGAAAATGCTTACTTTCTTTCCTTCTCTTTTCCTTTCTTTCTTTTTCCTTCTTTTCTATTTCTCTTCTTCCTATTTCCTTCCTTTCCTTTTCTTTATATATATATATATATTAATAATAATTAACAAATATCTCAAAATATCTCGATATTTGTTAAATTACCATTTCACCTATAACGCATTAAATTCTTCGTAAGAGATTCACCGCAGTTAATTTAATTTATTCATCGACGAGTAATTCTATTCTGGCATCAAAATATCTTTTTGGTCATTTAAACTCCCAAAATATTAATAAGTTGGCTAAAAAGCCCTTGAGTTCAATACCAAAATCCACTAAAATACATAAAGTGTAATTTAAAATTACGGGTCTTACAGCCCACAAAGTTGTGTCTCCTTAATGAGATGAACAGTAAGGTGAACCGTTATATCAAAAAACGAGGGTGGGAAACACATTTCAAGTTCACACAAAGTAACAACAATTTTCCTTTGCAATGTTAGTAATTTCTGAGGATCGATCACTTTACTACAAATTTCCCTGAAGAAGAAAGTTAATCTAGTTATGGCTCGTCGAACTTTTTCAGGTAAAATGGTACGTATACCTATTGGTAGCAAATGCTCCATTAGAATATGAAAATCATGGGTCTTCAAACCTTTTAACTTGAGATCTTTCATACAAACTAAATTTTTAATGTTTGAAGAGTATCCTTTTGGAACTTTAACTTCGTGTAGAAATTTACACAATTTTTTTTTCCTTTCTGGATAGAGTTTGAGCGGTTGGAGGTAGATATGTGCGATTTCCTTTTTTTACGGGACCCAATTCAGTTTTTATTCCTATATCGACCAAGTCCAATCTTGTACTGATGCCATCTTTAGACTTTTCTAGAACATTGAGTAACATACCAATAACACTATCAAATACATTTTTTTTAATATGCATCACATCGAGGAAATGTCTTATATACAATGACTTCCAATGTGGCAATTCAAAGAAAATTGACTTTTTCTTCCACCCAGTTTTGACCAGCTCTCCCGCAAAAGGTTTGCCAAATTTATTGGTCAAACCTTGTACTTTTTCAAGTATTTGATATCCAGTCGCTGCTAAAGAAGCTTTACCTTCCTCTGATTTTCCATTGAATGCATTTCTCCACCCACGATACTAATGACTATAAGGTAAAATTCTACGATGTCCAAGAAATACATTCTTCTTACAATGTTTCAACCACATCCAATTTGTACTCTCTTCACATATAGGACATGCACACTGACCTTTAATGCTATATCCTGATAAATTACCATATGCTGGAAAACCAATAATTGTGCCGAACAACATAGCCCTCAAATTGAAACATTCTTTCTTATACCCATCATTATCTTCCACATCTGTCTCCAACATATTTTTTAAATCTACAATTAAAAGAGTCAAGTATACATCAATATCATTCCCCGGTTGTTTAGGTCCAGATATTAACAGAGACAACATCATAAACTTACGCTTCATACATAACCATGGAGGTAGGTTATAGATCAACAAAATCACAGGCCACGTGCTGTGTGAGATGCTTTGAAGACCATGTGGATTCATTCCATCAGTAGAAAGTGCAAGTCGTAGATTTCTTGACTCTATCCTAATTTTAGGATACTCGTGATCAATTTTTGCCCATTGTGGAGAATCTTCAAGGTGTCAAAACTTTCCATCTCCAATTCTTTCATTTGCATGCCATGTCAAGTGTTTTGAATCTTCTTCATTGCGATACATGTGCCTAAATCTTGGTATTATAGGAAAATACCACACTACTTTTGCTGGAGTAGATTATTTCTTCTTATATTGAGAGACATTGCATTTTGGACATGCCTTTAGTAATTCATATTTGTTTCGAAATAAAATGCAATCATTAGGACACCCATGAATCCTTTCATAACTCATGCCAATAGAGCACAAAATTCGTTTAGCCTCGTAGGTTCGATTGGGAAGTTCATTATCATTTGGCAACATATCTTTTAAGAGTGTTAATAATTCTGTGAAACTTTTATCAGACCATTACTATCACCGACAGTCTCGTGAATTTAGTACAACAATTATATAATGGTTTCTATGCATCACGCAACAAACTCTAAAATATTTTAGGACAATCCCGAAGATCTTCTTCAACTACTTTTGCAATCTCCTCAACTCGGCTCGGCTCATATGTATCTGTGTCGGAATCAGTTGAAGCATATGTCCAACCATTCTCAAAATTAACGTTTCCTTTTTTTTTCTCACCATGTCTTATCATACATGTATAGCTTTGATCAAGTAGATTTGATATCATACTGACCAATAAGTCAACCTCTAGCACAAGTCAGTGTTGTTACTGGTCTGATTGTCTCAATTCTAGCCATTAGAGCAAACACTTTAGAATAGTCTATATTTTCCCTTTGTAGGAATCCTCTGGTGTAAGACTCTGAATTTTCTTAACTCTAATTTCTGCAATTTTGTTGTATTTTTGTGTTGAATTGCTTAGGCTATTAGCCCGATTTTTATTTTATGAAATTAAGTAACATAAATATATTTTATTAGAGTTAATAATATGTTTAATATATATATATATATATATATATTGGAGATCCGATTAAAATTATTTATCGAATAATAATTTAATTAAGTTACAAAGAATTTATTATCGACAAAAATTTTAAGATGACATATGATAATGATAAATTATGTTGAGACAAAATCCCAAATTAACATTTTGATGATAATTAAACAAAAAGTTAATTAAGACTTCTAATCATGATTCTAAGTGTTTTGATATTTAAGAGGATCAATCTAAAGCAAGAATCATTCCAGAATTCGAGGACTCAATACCTTGCTTCATAAAAAGCATAAAGCAAGATCATTCTCCTAGTTAAGTAATTGCAAGTACAATTGACATGCTGTAAAGAACATTGATATTGTACCTTCAAACAAACTTGCACACTTGACTCAAAGCTTTTAATCATTTGAAGCAACTAACATGATCACAAATACAAGTCACCTAATCTCAAACAAATTCGAAGAACGTTCTTGGATCTCAAAAACATTCCTAGTTTCAGCACGAAAAATCTTGCTTTATGGTTGATCTTATCCATTCAATTACTCATGACAGTTGGCCTACTTCCAACGGTTAAATGTGTTGTCATAAGCTCTCTTGAAGCCTATAAATAAAGCTTCACTATGAAGAACAAATTAGAACTCAAAGTGCCAAGAAAAACATCAAATCATTCAATCATACTCAAGCTTCTCAAATCATTCTAAGTTCCAATTCTATTTCCTAGTGTGATATTAGAATAAGTGATTATTGTATTCTAATATATAGAATATGTTTCTCAAACAAGAGTTGAGCAATATCCAGATTCTAACATTCTGAAAATGATTACTTTGTAACTCAAGGCTATACTTGTTAACGTAGTTTGAGTAGTTGAAATCCTTTTATGATTTAAAAGGTAATTTGTAAAATCCTTTTTGAAATAGTGTAAGGTAACTTGTGGAAATCATTTCTAGTTAGAAAGGTTGAACCTTGTAATACATCAAGACTGATATGTGGAAAAAGTGTGAAAACCAAGAACGATCTTGCTTTGAAGCACTTAGTAGAAAAGCTCACATTTGTGAGGACTGGAAGTAAGTCGTGTTGGGTGAACTAGGATATATGCTTATCCTTATCTCTATTTATTATTTGTCTTTCACTCAGATTTTATAGTGATAAATTGATGTTGCAGTTTTTCCACTAACCAAGAACGTTCTTCGTTTATAACCAAGATCAATCTTGAGTTAAAACTTTTAATTTTTAATAGGAATTCTAAAAAAAAGGGGAAATTATAATTCTAAGAAGGAGTCAATGATGGCAACCTGGGATGATTATGATGAATCAGAAGAAGATGAACCTAAAGAAGCCAACCTATGTCTAATGGCAAACACTAAAGATATAGAGTTAACAATTTCTAAACCATGTCTTTTGTGTCAACAAACGGAAAAAGAATTTGATAATTTGCTAAATGATTCAGACTTTCTTATTCAAAAGTGTAGTTCTTTACAAAAAAATTTCACAAAGAAAAAGAAGAGAATGAAAAAACTAAGGATATAAATTTCTAAAAAACTGGAAAAAAGGAGAACGTTTTCCAGTAAATGTAGTAAAAGAAGAACATTATGGAGCTTTACCAAAACCAGTTACAACTCAGCTGACTAAACCTCTTTCAAAACAAACTACTAGATATTCCTCCTAGTCCAAGAATGGCCACTCTATGATAACATATAACATTAAAAAGGAATCAGATTTTAACACTAACACTCCAGGATCCAAAACTAAGTGGGTACCAAATGTTAATGGAACAAATCATGCAGGATGGTTTTCAAGATATCAAGAAAAGGCCTGGTTCTTAGACATTGGCTGGTCAAGAAATATGACGGGTGATAAGAATTTGTTTCATGTCATTCATCAAAAAAGATGGAGGATCCGTAACATTTGGCAACAATAATCAAGCAAAAATCATAGGCAAAAGAACTATAGGTAAAATACATTTTGCCAAAATCAATGATGTTCAATATGTTGACGATTGAAACATAACCTTCTCAGCATTATTCTACTCTGTGATAGTGGCTTTGAAGTTACTTTCAAACTAAACATATATGAAGTGAGAATGGCAAATTCTGGTGAAATTATGTTTTCTACATCCAAAAAGAAAAACCCTTATATTTTATACATTTAAGAACTACTAGTTGAATCATCCCTCATGTCCGTAGATAAAGACAAATGGATATGGTGTAAAAGAAATAGACATGTAAGCATGAAAACAATTTCAAATTTAGCAAAATTAGATCTTGTTAGAAGACTTTCTAAAATAAACTTTGAAAAAGATAAAGTGTGTGAAGCTTGTTCAAAGGGAAAACAAGTTAAGAGTAGTCTTAAATCAAAAGATTTTAAATCAACAAAAAAACCTCTTGAACTACATCACATTTATCTTTTTGGTCCCATCAAAACTACTAGTCTAGGGGGTATGAAATCTATTTTCGTTATTGTTGATGCCTTCAAAAACTTTTGTAAAAAGGTTCAAAATTAAAAAGAATTCAATATAATGACTATGAGAAGTGATCATGGAAGAGAATTCATTAATACATCTTTCAAAACATTTTTTGAAGATTTTTTAGTAAGATATTCTTACATTCCAATATATCGTGATAATACTAGTGCCATTAATCTATCTAAGAATCCTATTCAACATTCAAGATCCAAACAAATTGAAATAAAACATCATTTTCTTAGGGATCCTGTGAACAAAAAGGATATTGAATTAATCCTTGTTGATACAAAGAATCATTTAGCTGATATTTTTACAAAACCTCTTTTTGAGAAAAGAGGCTCAAAACAGAGAAACTTCCACATCATGAGAAACTTTCAAAATCTTCTTTTTAAACTGAAACATCTGCTACTTTTCAAAAGGTAACGGCTGCCCATGCCGCACTTGCCACATCTTTTCACTTTCCTCCTTCCCAACACTCATCTGACTAATCCATCTAATCACATGCTTGACACTCTCTCCACTCTTAATCCACCTGCATAATGTTCATCCTTCTTCACTAACCAACAACTTCAACCTTTTTCTGAAAAATTCATCTTTTTGTCTTCTTCAGTAACCCTCATTTTTATTTTCACAAATGGCTCACACAAAAATGTCAGCACGCAAAAACGCTAGATCACCCACTTCATCGTCATCTCTTTCTCCATCACCAGATTGTTCACCATCACCTCCACCCATACCAACACCCACATATTCATCTTCATAACGAACATTCTCTGATTACATGTCTTCATCGTCAGTATCTAGTCCCCCTCCTATCACACTAGAACAACTCACAACTATTCTTCCTCCATTGTATCATTGCCCTATTCCTTCAAATAGTCAAGCCCGACCCCATCTTCGAGAAAACCTCAACCCTGGTTCCAGTACTCTATCCTCCAAACAAAGATCAATGTGTGTTTTGGCAAATATTGGCATTTCAAAAACAAAAAAATATAGACATTCCAATCTATACCATTTTTTATGATGATCTTAACCCTCACTGCCACCACAAAATCCTAAATCACAAATTGTTTCTCCATCAAAAACTTCAAAACCAAAATCTCTAGAAATTTCAAAATCCCTAGAAATTTCAAAATCCCTAAAAATTCCGAAATCCCCAAAAATCTCACAACCCCCAACAACTTCAAAATCATCAAAATCTCCAAAAAATGTTTTCATCCAAAACACCTCCTCTAATACTAAACCCACAATTCTAAAATCTCTTTCATCTTCAACTTTGTCTCAAATTTTTGCCTCTAAAAAATAAAAAAAAAATCCTAAAAATGGTTTTAAGAAAATTGCAACTCAAGAATGTTCTTCATTCCAATTTCCAACTCAAGAACGTTCTCAACTCAAAACTCAAGATCGTTCTCCACTAAAATTCCAAATCCAAAATCAACAAAAACCTCCAAAATCAACAAAAACCTCCAAAACAACAACCACCAAACCTTCTTCTTCCAAAATACTGATTCCATATTTTATTCCTTCAAAATTTAAAACACTATATGCTGAAAAATGGTCTCAATGACCTATTGGTATTGATCGGGTTTTTAATTTTGGAAAATACTGGTACATAGCCTTGAACACCCCCAAAGAGGAAGTATTTCAAGAGCTGCTTATTGATGGGTCTACAAAAAATTTCTTAGCTGACCTAAAACCACTTCCAAAAATCTTCACCAACGTAAGTCAACACTCCATCCTTCCTCATTGGGGCAGCCATGAATTTGTCTTTGATAATGATGCACTAGTCATTTATCATCTTCTTCATTGCAAAAAGCTGAATTTGCCTTACCTTATAGTCCAACATATGATTTATGTAGTTCACAAGGATTATAAGAGAAACATTGTTCCATATGGTATGGATTTCTCCAAAAAAAAATTAGGCCTTTTTAGATTCCTCTATTGACTGAAACTTCCATCATTAAGATCTCCAAATTTTCATCCAAAAACATATCCCATATGAAACAAACTCCCACCATTCCATCCTCACCAAAATTTTCCTTCAATATGTCTACAAATAAAACGAAAAGTTATGCACCCACCTCTGTTGACAACATTGAGCAGTTATCACCTAAAAAACATTGGATAAATTTTTGTGCATCGTCTAAGTCCAATTTTGACATTGGATAAATTTTTTGGTCATTTTTGTAATCCTTTAGCTTATTCTAATCCATTTTGGTTGTTAACATTTAGGTCATTTTCATCATCCTTTGGCATATTCTAATCCATTTTGGTTCTTAACTGATCTTGTACAAGCAATAAGTGTGTTTATATCATTGGAATAACATTTAGGTCAATTTCACCATCCCTCGGCTTATTCTAATCCAATATGTGTGTTTGTGTCACTAGATAAAAAGTTTAGTTCTTCCAACAAAGAGTGTTTTTGTCCTCTAAATAACTATTCAGTAATTTTCGTCATGCCTCGACTTATTTTAATCCATTTTGGTTCTTAACCAATCTTGTGCATCCAATAAGTGCGTTTTTGTCCTTGGATTAATATTTTCATCATTTTCGTCATCCCTCGGCTAATTCTAATACATTTTTGTTCTTAACCAATCTTGGGCATCCAATAAGTGCATTTGTGTCATTGAATTAACATTTAGATTATTTTCGTCTCTGTCACCTTATTCTAATCCATTTAGGTTCTTAACCAATCTTGTGAATCCAATTAGTGCATTTATTTCACTAGATTAAATATTTGGCCAGTTTCATCCTTCATTGGCTTATTAAAATTCACTGGTGTACTTAGCCAATGTAGTTCTTCCTATAAGTGAATTTTTGTCCCCGAATTAACATTTTGGTCATTTCGTCATACTTTAGCTTATTCTAATCCATTGTCATTCTTTACCAATCTTGTGCATCTAATAAGTTTTATTTTTCGTTGAATTAACGCTTAGGTCATTTTTCATCATTTTGGGTCTTAACCAAATCATGTGCATCCAATAAGTGTGTTTTTGTCCTTGGATTAACATCAAGGTCATTGTCGTGATCCATCGGCTAATTATAATCCATTTTGGTTTGTTAACCAATCGTGTGCATCCAAATTAGTGGCTTTGTGTAATTGGATTGTCATTTTGGTCATTTTCGTCATCCTTCGAGTTATACTAACCGACATTGGCTCTTAACCAATCTTGTGCATCCAATGAGTGCGTTTTTGTCCTTCATATAATACTTAGGTCATTTTCGTCATCCATTGGCTAATTCTAATCTATTTTGGTTCTTATCCAATCTTGTACATCTCATAAGTTCATTTTTGTTAGTAGATTAAAGTTAAGGTATTAATCTGTAAGTGCATTTGTGTTACCAATATTAATTCTCTGTTTGCTTTCGTAATCCATTTGTTTTCTTAGACATAGGTCGTCCAATAAGTGTGTTGGTGTCCTAGGATGAAAAATTATGTCATTTGTGCCATTGGATTAACATTTAGGTCATTTTCACCATTTTTTAGCTTATTATATTGCAATTTGGCTCATAAAAAATCTTGTGCATCGAATAAGTGCATTTGTGTCATAGGAATAACATTTAGTTCAATTTCTTCATCCTTTAGTTTATTTTAACCCATTTTAATTCTTAACAAATCTTGTGCATTCAATAATTTCATTTTGTTCTTTAGATTAATATTTATGTCATTTTCATCATACATCAGCTAATTCTAATCCATTTTGGTTTTTAACCAATGTTGTGCATCCAATAAGTTTGTTTGTGTCATTGGATTAACATTTAGGTCATTTTGATGATCCATTGGCTTATTCTAATCCATTTATGTTCTTAAGCAATCATATGCATCCAATAACCACACTTGTGTCACTAGATTAATGTTTAGATCATTTTCGTTGTCCATCATTTATTCTAATCAATTTTGATTCTTAACAAATCTTGTGCATCCAATGAGTGCGTTTGTGTCATTAGATATAGATTTTGGTCACTTACTTCATGCCTTTGCTTATTTTAACCCATTTTGGTTCTTAACCAATAAGTGTGTTTTTATCCTTGGATGAACTTTTACGTCATTTTTGTCTTCCTTCGACTTATGTTGGGGGATGCGACCTCTGATTTGCGGAAGATTTATGCAGAATAATGTCTATTTTAACAATATGCGCAACAGTTTCATAAATTCGAAATTTACTAAACACAAGAATGAATAAGGTCCCTAATAAACAATTCTAATGAATGTCAAACTATACGGATCATGGTATATATGGAGAAATGAATCAGAAAACAATTATTATCCAGGATGTTGATTTTCATGCAATTATGTTAAGACAATTAATCATACAACGTCACTTAACATAGAATCTTTATCATGCATTCAATCAATATCATAAAGATAATAATTGCAGAAATTTAAACGAGATAAGGGAAAGAAAAGTGTACGCAAATTTTTATACTGGTTCAGCCGTCTCGTGACGACCTACATCCAGTCCTAACATCCAAATAGATCTTAGCCTATCCAATAGAACTTCTTAGAATCAGTTTACAGATTTTTACACAGCGCCTCGCACCAATCTTAAACTATTCTCCCTGTTCTATCTTTCACTCCCTGAATTCCCAAGTTTAAGTCCCATAAACTTGACCAAGAATTTAGTCAAGCGTCTTCTTGTTGACAGCCCTCAACCTCGAAGAACACCACCAGTAATAACTGGATTTTCTCAAAGTAATTTGGTTATAGAAATTGGTTTACAGAAATTGAGACAGATCAATTTTACAAAGTTCTTGATCTTTCTTCTTCTCAAAGCAATCTTTCTCAATTCAGTCTTTTTCAATCCTCATTGATCACAAATGTTGATTGTTCATGGTTGAAAAAGATGTTCAAAGTAATGTCAGTTGAGAAAGAGTTAGTGGTAAATTGTATTTTTTTTTTTGTGAGTTATAAAACTGTTATTTCATATCTATGTGTATTGAAAGTTATGTATGAAAGCAGTTTATATAGATTCTGGAAAAACAACGTATGAATCGATTTGGCAAATCAATTCATTAAAGTTATAAAGCACACTAATCGATATAACCAATCGATTTCGCGAATCTTGTTTTTCTTGAATCTTGAAACTGCATACACTAATCGATTTAACGAATCGAATATTTTAACTGAGTTCTTCAGACTTGGATGAATGTACTTAATTGAATCGATGTTCATAATCGACTTGGCGTGTTTTGTTCCAAGAACGAGATCAAAACAATCGATGTACTTGATCGATTCAACCATTTCAGTCATCTCTGTTTCAATAACTTTTTGCACCAATCGCTTTAGTCAATCGATTTCACTGGTTCCAAGGACACAGTGATTTTCACAAATCGATTTGCCTAACCGATTGTGAACTTAAGTCTGAAGCTTATTTCAACAGTTGGTTCATTCAATCGATTTACCACGTCGATTGATGCCAAACTTAATTCAAATGAAGTAAAATAGTAGATTATGCTAATCGACTGTGTATGTTCCAGACCAAGGTTATTTTGAAACTTATTTTAGTAAATCGATTTGCCTAACCAATTTAGTAATCATTGGTTTGGCTCTGGGACATTCACACTCGATTGTGTAAATTGATGTAGACAAACGAAAATAATGAAGTGATTGGATTAATCGATTTTCCAAATCGATTAGCTTGTAAGGCATGCTACTGACTTGAGCATTTTAATTTCAGTAATTGTACCAATCGATTTGTCTAATTGATGTAAGCAATCAGATCAGTCTTGGTGATTTAAACAATCGATCTGCCTAATCGATTTGTGGCAAACTAGCTCTCTAACTTGCACAATTTATTTTCTAATAAATGTACCAATCGATTTGCCTAATCAATTGATAGCCTATTTGATTTTTCATAAGATGTGCAAATCGATTTTGCCATCCGATTGATTAATCCCAGACTAGATAATATCATTCAACCCTGTTACAGAATCGATTTTACTAATCGATTTGCTTATGAATCTGCAAGCTTTTGTTGATTTCTTGAGTTCCAAGCAATTGTCTCAAGTTTGTAGGATTGAGTTGTTGTTCATGAAATTTTTCTCAGTTCACAATGTCAGATTTATTTCAAGATGTATGTTTGTCAATAATATCAAAAACGAACATATGCCTAACAATCTCCCCCTTTTTGATTTAAGTGACAAACATGCAATTTTAACTTGAGAAACATTTCAAATGAAAACAATGTAATAGTAAGGCTCCCCCTAAATATGAGTACCATTCTTTACATATAGTGAAATGGGGGTTGGAGCTAACACAGACATACTACTGGCATTAGAATTGTTAGAAGAATATCAGAACATATAAAACAAACACAAACAAACACTGTTAGTGCAAGTTAGAAATTTCTCTCCCCTTTTGTCAATTAAGTCAAAAAGAGGCAAAGGAGAGAATAATCAGAAGTTTGTTCCCCCTGTGTTGGTAGCAAACCTGAAAACTGAATGGTTCTATACAATGAAACTTGAACAGATTAGTAACAAGAGCAGGAAATTCAGTATGATCATTAACTTAAAAAAAACTTGTATCAGTTCAATAAATAGAAACTGATTATGGCACGCACTAGAAATATGGAAAATGAAATGCAACAGTCACTAAGATCAATAAACTCAACTATTATATCCATTCATGAAAAAAATAGATTAATACAATCAACTGAAATATTACAAAAAATAGAGCAAATCAGAAAACAAAACAACTAAGAAAACTAAAGTCCTAAACATCTAGAGTTTGTTGTCCCTCATTATTATCTGGGGATGAGGCTGAGACCGCTGTATTAACCTCAGCTGGTGTCTCCTCATCATGAGTTTCAGCAACCTCTAACTGTGTCGGATTTGGTTCTTCAGCCGCTTGTCTTCCAATTTCAGCAACATCGCTGAAGGACAACTTAATGCCCAGATGTTCCTGAATTGCTGCCACGTCTTGTGCCATCTGTTTCTGATCTGATTGTATCTTCTGGATCGCAGCATCCATTCTCTCATTCAATGCCTCCATCTTGGTGTTGTGAGCCATATGAGTTGCCATAAATTCAAGCAGCTTGGTGAGCACCTCAGACCCTGCTGAAACTGACTCAGCAGCTGGTGGTTCAGCACTTTGCTGGGTTGGTTCAGCATTGGCTTGAGGTCGTCCCCAAACGCCATTCACCTTGCGCAGCTGCATTTGGTTCACGATGGATTCACCAAATGTCAGAATGGTCTTGGACAATTCTTCACCCTTAACAACTACCTTGAAGTGAGTGAGAATCTTTGTGATCAACTGTGGATACGGAAGCACCAGCTTCCCTTGCACTGCTTCCTGCATGTGTCGAAGCACGATCCATGCCCAGCTCATCTTGAGCTCTTTGCAAAGACCCCACAGTATCACAATGTCCAACCGTTAGACAACTGCGTGATTTCCAAAACGCGGGACAAGCATTTTGGTGAGCACGTACATCAGCATTCGATGTTGAGCCTTCATCTGGCCGATTGGAAGTGAAACTGATTCCACAAACCCTTCGACCATTAGGTCCTGCACAACTGCTTGTCTCTCCAGAGACTCTTCCCATCCTTCTTCAGTAGCGTCGGCTTCGGTGCTGCCGTCGACCGAGTTTCCATGGTAAGGAAGTCCCGACAAGTTCGAGAACTCCTCATAAGTCATGGAGATCTTCTTCCCTTTCACCATTGCTTTGAATCATGTATCCGTCATCTTGAACATAGCGTAGAATGCTCGAATTAGGTTCAGATAAGTATCAAGTGAGCAGGACAAGAAATCTTCCAAACCATGAAACCGAAGATGGTTTTGAAAAGTGAAACCATCACTATCGAAATAGTTGAAGTCCAAGACACGAGCTTCGTGAATTTTCCTTTTGATGAATGCCGGAGGAAGCTAAAATTCCTCAGCTGGCTTATTTTGCTGCGTAGGAGTTTTCTGTTGTGGAGTTGATTTCTTTTGAGGTGTGGTCTTCTTCTGTGGATTTGAAGAAGCACTCTTTTTCTTCTTCTTCTTTTGCGATACATCCTTCATCGCATCTGCCATCAACTTCTCAGTTGGGTGCTCTTTCCTTTTCTTCGTTTTTCCTTGATCTACTGCAAAAATTTTGCCTTTATCTTGTGTTGCAATCTTATGAGTAGGAAAGGGAACCCTTTTAGAAAGAGTGGGTGGAGGAGATGGGGTACTTGAAGAAGATGAAGTAGAAGGAGTAGAGGGAGAAGTTCTCTTTACTCTTGCCATTTTAGATTGATTTGAGAAGTAATCTGAAGTAGTCTAGATGAACTGGAAGGTTGAATGGATCAAAACACAGAGAAAAATTGAGTTTTGCAGAGGTTAGGATGAATGAGTAATGAGAAATTGATGTTGGGGTTCGATTGCAACTGTTCCTTTTATACTGCTGGGTACATAAATCGATTGGTCTAATCGATTTAGTTACCGTTGCTGGGGAAGATCAAAGAACGGGTGTGTAACGGCTAGTAAAAACCTGTAACGGTAATAAAGTCAGTCGATTACCCAAATCGATGTCCATAGTTACCTAATCGATTTCCCAAATCGATTTTGTATCAGTTCAGAAACTTCAAATAACAGACCAGACAGGAATCCATCTCAGCATCGATTTTCCAAATTGATTCTTTAAGTGAGACTCTCAATACAGTTCAAATAATCGATTACCCAAATCGAATTCGAATTTGCTCAGAGGTCTTTCATATCAGTTCAGAAGCTAACTCGTCTCAGCATCGATTACTCAAATCGATCTTTTAAATGAAAATTGCAAACCAATTCTGACAATCGATTTCCCAAATCGATTTCGATCTTGTTCAGAAATCTTTCATATCAGTCCAAAACCTAAGTTGTATCAGCATCGATTATCCAAATCGATTCTTTTGAATGAAGATTTCAAACAAATTTAAAACAATCGATTACTCGTCTCAGCATCGATTACTCAAATCGATCTTTTAAATGAAAATTGCAAACCAATTCTGACAATCGATTTCCCAAATCGATTTCGATCTTGTTCAGAAATCTTTCATATCAGTCCAAAACCTAAGTTGTATCAGCATCGATTATCCAAATCGATTGTTTTGAATGAAGATTTCAAACAAATTTAAAACAATCGATTTTCCAAATCGAATTCGAGGCAGATTCAGGAGGAATTCTTCAACTTTGAAGTCTGGGTCTAAACTAAGCGATTTTCCAAATCGATGCTTTAACCATTATAACATGAAGTCAGTCGAATTCCATAATCGATTGAACTGGGAAAGTAAGAACATCTGAAGCTTCCTGGAAATGTCAAATTGATTTTCCAAATCGATTTCGTGTGAAAAACTTGAGAAAATAGACATATTATGGGTCAAGTCGACTAGGGCAATTGATTTTGTAAAGACACTTTCCTATGTATCCACATGATAGTCGATTTACCCAGTCGATTAGACACATAACTCAGATCTGACTAGGATCTATTATGCCCAGTTTCATCCTAATGTAATGGAAGCTATCCTTTGGCAAAGCTTTGGTGAAGATGTCTGCTAACTGCTCAGCTGTGTTGACGTACTCTAACTTGATGTTTCCACACTGAAATTGATCTCGGATGAAATGATGCCGAATTTCGATATGTTTGGTCCAGGAATGCATAACTGGATTCTTAGTGATACTGATCGCACTTGTGTTGTCGCACAAGATGGGAACAGTTCCTAAGTCCACACCAAAATCTAACAAATGCTGTTTCATCCACATGATCTGGGCACAACAACTTCCAGCTGCAATGTACTCAGCTTCAGCTGCTGACAAAGCAATACTGGTTTGTTTCTTGCTGAACCAAGATACAAGTTAATTACCTAGCAAATGACAAGTACATGAGGTACTTTTCCTATCCAGTTTGTATCCAGCAAAATCTGAATCTGAATAACCAACCAAAGAACAAGTTGATCCCTTAGGATACCACAATCCTAGGCTCCTAGTTCCAACTAAATATCTGAAAATCCTCTTAACTGCACTAAGGTGAGACTCTTTAGGATTGGATTGATATCTCACACACATGCAAACACTGAACATAATGTCAGGCCTGCTTGCTGTGAGATAGAGCAATGATCCTATCATGCCTCTATACCTAGTAACATCCACTGGTTTTCCTATTTCATCTCTATCTAGAATATTTCCTTGGCTCATTGGAGTATCTATGGACTTGAGATTATTAAAACCAAACTTTTTTAGCAAATCAGTGCAGTATTTTGTTTGACTAATGAAGATACCTTGCTTAGATTGGTTAATTTGAAATCCCAAAAAGTATGATAGTTCACCCATCATAGACATTTCAAATTGACCTTTCATCAAATTTTCAAACTTTTTGCACAACTTGTCATTAGTTGATCCAAAGATCATGTCATCCACATAAACTTGGACCATCAAGATATCTTTTCCATTAGTTTGAATGAAAAGAGTTTTATCCACATTTCCTCTCAAAAAGTTTTGTTGAATGAGGAAATTGCTGAGCTTTTCATACCAAGCTCTTGGAGCTTGTTTCAATCCATAAAGGGCCTTTGTTAGCTTAAACACATGGTTAGGAAAATTTGGATTCTCAAATCCAGGTGTTTGGCTAACATACACCTCTTCATGGATGTCACCATTTAAAAAAGCACTTTTAACATCCATTTGGAATAGCCTAAAGTCCATGATACTAGCATACGCAAGAAGTATCCTAATAGCCTCTAACCTAGCTACAGGGGCGTAGGTTTCGTCGAAGTCTATACCCTCCTCTTGGTTGTAACCCTTGGCCACTAACCTAGCTTTGTTTCTAGTTATGACACAATTCTCATCTAGCTTGTTCCCAAACACCCACCTAGTTCCTATGATGTGCTGGTTTTCTGGTTTAGGTACTAGCAGCCACACTTTGTTCCTCTCAAATTGGTTCAACTCCTCTTGCATAGCAAGTATACACTCACTATCTAGCAAGGCTTCCTTAATGTTCTTAGGCACAATCTGAGATACAAAGGCTGTAAGGTTACAAAAGTGTCTAAGGTTCCTTCTAGTTGCCACTCCTTTTGAGATGTCACCTATGTTGTTATCTATGGGATGGTTTCTATTGAACTTCCACTCCTTAGGTAACTCATCTAATCTAATAGGTTCAACACAGTCACTGTTTGTTGGAGGTGTAGGTTCCTTTGGGTCTAAAGGTTCAGATTCTATAACTTCATCCAAAGAAGCATCAACAATAGAAGGAGTGTTGTTCAAGTTTTCTTTAAAAAGTTCATCAAATTTCACATGAACTGATTCTTCTATTGTCTTTGTTCTCTTGTTATAGATTCTATAGGTTTTGCTAGTTTGGGAATACCCTAGAAAGATACCCTCATCTGCCTTGGGATCAAACTTGCCTAGGTGTTCTTTGCATTTGTTCAAACCAAAGCACTTACAACCAAACACTCTAAAGTAGGAAATATTAGGCTTTCTACCCTTGTACAACTCATATGGAGTTTTCCTAAGTATTGGCCTAATCAAAACCCTGTTGACAACATGTGTGGTAGTGTTAATTGCATCGGCCTATAAATACTTGGGAGTATTTGAATCTTTCAGCATGGTCCTAGCTAACTCCTCTAAAGACCTATTCTTCCTCTCCACTACACCATTTTGTTGTGGTGTCCTAGGGGCTGAATACATGTGATGAATGCCATTCTCTTCACAGTAAGAATCAAAAGAATCATTTTGGAATTCACCTCCATGATCACTTTTGATGGACATAATTTTCTAACTTGTTTCATTTTGAACTAAGTTTGCAAACTTTTTGAAAACAAAAAATGCTTCACTTTTATGAGTCAGAAAATAAGTCCACGTGAATCTAGAATAGTCATCAATTAACACTAATCCATACAGGTTACCTCCAAAACATCTCACTTGGGATGGTCCAAACAAATCCATGTGGATAAGTTGCAAAACCCTATTGGTTTTGACCATATCTATTGGGGGAAAAGAAGACTTGACAAGCTTACTTTTCTCACAAGAATCACACATCCTATCCTTAGAAAACTTTATATTGGGAAGACCTATGACTAATTGCTTGCTAACAAGTCTATTCAAACGATCAATATGAATGTGTGCAATGCGTTTATGCCATTACCATGTCTCATCAGCATTTGATAATAAGCAACAAACAGAATTAGCAGGCATAGCAGTCAAATCTAGCATATAAATGTTATTAACTCTATCACCTACTAATTTCATACTCTTATCATGCTTGTTCTCAATTATGCAAGAAAGTGGTGAAAAGCTTGTAAGCAATAAGCTTCCCTAATCTAGTTTTGATTTATGTACCAAACATACAAGTGCACATTAAATACTTGCTTGATCTAATGTTTTGCATGAGGAAACATTTCAGGCACACATGAAGACACTACAACACTTGGAACAATAGTTTGCAACTCAAGGAATCAACCATAGTTGGAGGATGCACTTGAGGAAGATGCAGTCTTAGTATAGTTGTATTTAGTGTCTAGGTATCAAAGTTAAGTAATCAATCACTAGAGTCTCACACAAAACATGCCAATGAGTTTGTATCATTCATTCATGTGTTATGAAACTTAAAACTGCAAACACTCGATTGAACAATCGACTGCATGGGTTATCAATCGAATGGCACATAAACTATCTTAAACAACTGAGGTCTGTAACAAGATCATTCGATTGTCCAGTCGATTGCACAATAGACTGACAACTCGATTGATGCTCAAATTCAAGTTACAGAGAGCACTCAGTCTGTGCCCACTCGATTGACCACTCGATTGTTCACTCGATTGGCAACTTGATTGTCTGCAGTATCTGAGTCATCTTGACCACGATACTCGATTGACCAATCGATTGATGCAATATTTCATATCACAGTGAGCACCCAGGTTTGAACAACTCGATTGCTCATTCGAGTGAAATGAAATTATGGCATCAGGTCTGAATCAGTGGATCACGACAATCGATTGAACAATCGATTGATGCAACATTTCATATCACAGTGAGCACCCAGGTTTGAACAACTCGATTGCTCATTCGAGTGAAATGAAATTATGGCATCAGGTCTGAATCAGTGGATCACGACAATCGATTGAACAATCGATTGATGCAACATTTCATATCACAGTGAGCACCCAGTTTTGCCCAACTCGATTGCTCACTCGATTGAAAGATTTTCATAGTATCAGGTCTGATTCAGAAACTTGATCAATCGATTGACCAATCAAGTGAAGCCTATATAATTCAAGATTCCAGAAACACAGAATATTCGACACTCGATGCAGCAATCGATTGTATCCTTACAAATTCGATTGGGCAATCGATTGTCCTGTGTCTGTCTTGAATATATATATGTGGTGCCTCAAAACTTTTTAAAGAACACACACAACCACAACAAGAAAGAATACTTGCATAAAAACTTTTCACATTTTTCAGAACCTCTTGCTCTCAATCTTGCATATCTCTGAAAACACTTTGAAAGAAAAGTTTTTCCAACACACAAAAAAATACTCATTGGCAAATCAAATCTTTTGTGTGGTGCTAGAATGATTGAATATATTTCTTGATACTATTTTTCTTTGTTTGTAACAAAGACAATTCTTTGTAATTGAAGCTGTAACAAATCCAGTTTGGAAACTGGTGGCTATCCTTGTTGGTGTGGGTTCATCAAGAGGAAGTCTACTTTGATCTTGTGTGAGTTTGGGGATAAACTACAAGGATCAAAGGGGTGACAAGATAGAAGTGAAGGGAGTTAGATTGATAGGTCGTGTAGAAGACTGGAAAATCTGTAAAAGTACTCGAATTCATTCTATAGTAAAAAAAAGCTAGAATCATGATTATGATTACAGGACTGGATGTAGGCCGTTGGATTAACGGCTGAACCAGGATAAATCTTGGTGCAATCTTTCCTATCCCTCTTCTCTTTAATATTCAGCATTGTTAAATTGCTTGTTTTGCATGCTCCTTGAACAAATCTTGTATGTGATTTTAAGTTTCCGCTGTGTTTGTAAATAGTATGATTAGTGCATAATTGGAATTGGGAATTATGTTTAACTAGTTGGAGTTGATCTTAATTCTCTTGTTATTAATCAAAAAGAAGTCATAATTTTCCAACAAAGCTTACTTGAAAACCATTGTCACATAGCTGACTTATACTTAGAAGGTTATGTTTCAGCCCTTCCACATATAAGACATTTTTAATTATTGCAGTTGATCCGTTGCCAATGTTACCTTCACCACATATCTTGCCTTTGTTATTATCGCCGTACTTTACAAACCCACCTTCTTTTAGATTCAGGGACAGAAACATTGACTTGTCCCCTGTCATATGCTTTGAGCATCCACTATCAAGATACCATTGGTGTTTAGTGGATCTCAAGCATACCTGCAATAAAATCGGAAATTCAATTTAGGTCCCCAATTTAAATTGGGTCTTGGGAGGTTAGTTTCAACATCTTTTGTCTTGATTTTCCAAATCTGTTTGCATCCTCTATTTGCAAGTCTTTTTAATTTGCAATTGTAAACAAAATATCCTTTTCTACAACAAAAATGACAAGTAACAGCAGAGGATGCATACTGTTTTGGTTTGACAAAGACATTATGCAGGTGGCTAGGTTTCACAAAATTCTGGTTATGCTTAACATTACCATATCCTATGCCATGTTTAGTCTTTTTCTGATTAGCATGCATATTCTGGTTAAAACCAAGTCTAGATTTTATGTTGACATTTCTCTGGTTGCTAAGAATATCATTCAGTTTATCCTTGCTACTAGAGAATTTCAATAAATCAGATTTCAATAATGCAACAGAATTTTCAAGTTCAATGCATTTGGCATATTTATCATGTGAGTCCTTTTTCAATTGTTCACACAAGTCCTCAATCTTCCTATAATCAGTTTTCATTTGATCATGCAACATACATTGTTGTTCAAGCATTTTCTTAGTACTAACTAACTGCTTAACAGATTTAACATATTCATCATGCAGTTCATTAAATGCATCTTGCAGTTCATCAAAAGAAGGATTATATTGAGAACTTACCTCACTTTCTGATTCAAAATCCGTGTTAGCCATGAAGCACAGATTTGCTTCTTCAGTTTCTAAAGATGTGGAGGATTCTTCATTGTCATTTCATGCAATATATGCTTTTCTGTTTTTCTGCGCTGGTTCCTTGCCTTCGGTCTTAGAATTTCTGTTTTTGTTCTGCAGCTTGTAACAATCAGCCTTGATATGACCAGTTTTTCCACACTCATAGCATGTCATTGTCTTACTGTCATTGTTCTTGACAAGTAATCCAAGTTCAGGTTCCTCGTCATCTTCACTGCTTGATTCATTTGAGCTGCTCTCATGTTCAGATTTAGATTGCTGTGTTTGGGCTTTCAACGACAATCCTTTTCGTTTTCTGTCACCTTGCTCAGCTTCATTAAGTCTATGTAGTTCCATTTCATGCTCCCTCAGTTTTCCAAACAATGTAGCTATTGTCATGCTTCCTAGATCTTTCGATTCTGCAATGGCAGTGATTTTTGGTTGCCATTCCCTAGTCAAACACCTCATTACCTTTCTGATTTGGTGATCATTATCAATCTCCTTGCCTAAGGCATTTAGGTTGTTGTCTATGTGTGTAAATCGGGTGTGCATGTCATTCACTAATTCTTCTTTCTTCATGCTAAACAATTCGTACTCATGCATGAGGGTATTTATCTGAGCTCTCTTTACGTCTGTGGTTCCTTCATGCGTCTGCTGAAGTGGGTCCCACATCTGTTTTGTTGTCTTGCAATTTGAGACTTTGAAGAATTCATCATGACCCAAGGCTGCAGTGATAATGTTCTTGGCTTTGGCGTTGTACCCAACTTTCTTTTTGTCATCTTCAGTCCAGTCACTTTTAGGCTTTAGGATTGCTGATTCACCTGTACCTGCTATGGTTGGCACAAACGATCCATTTTCTACAGCATCTAGAATGACAATACCACTAGCTTTAAGAAAAATTAGCATGCGTTGTTTCCAATACATGTATGCGGCTTCGTTAAAAGCAGGAGGCCTAGCTAATGAAGCACCTTCTCCTAGGAAATCAGAAGTCATGATCCTTTTTTTTTTTTGTGAAAAATAACTCTTTAAAAAAAGGCAGGCTCCTGATGCCAATTGTTGGGGGATACGACCTCTGATTTGCGGAAGATTTATGCAGAATAATGTCTATTCTAACAATATGCGCAACAATTTAATAAATTTTAAATTTACTAAACATAAGAATGAATAAGGTCCCTAATAAACAATTCTAATGAATGTCAAACTATACAGATCATGGTATATATGGAGAAATGCATCAGAAAACAATTATTATCCAAGATGTTGATTTTTATGCAATTATGTTAAGACAATTAATCATACAACGTCACTTAACATAGAATCTTTATCATGCATTCAATCAATATCATAAACATAATAATTGAAGAAATTTAAACGAGATAAGAGAAAGAAAAGTGTACGCAGATTTTTATACTGGTTCAGCCGTCTCGTGACGACCTACATCCAGTCCTAAGGTCCAACTAGATCTTAGCCTGTCCAATAGAACTTCTTAGAATCAGTTTACAGATTTTTACACAGCGCCTCGCACCAATCTTAAATTGACCAAGAATTCAGTCAAGCGTCTTCTTGTTGACAGCCCTCAACCTCGAAGAACACCACCAGTAACAACTGGTTTTTCTCAAAGTAATTTGGTTACAGAAAATGGTTTACAGAAATTGAGACAAATCAATTTTACAAAGTTCTTGATTTTTCTTCTTCTCAAAGCAATCTTTCTCAATTCAGTCTTTTTCAATCCTCATTGATCACAAACGTTGATTGTTCATGGCTGAAAAAGATGTTCAAAGTAATGTCAGTTGAGAAAGAGTTAGTGGTAAATTGTATTTTTTTTTTTGTGTGAGTTATAAAACTGTTATTTCATATCTATGTGTATTGAAAGTTATGTATGAAAGCAATTTATATAGATTCTAGAAAACAACGTATGAATCGATTTGGCAAATCAATTCATTAAAGTTATAAAGCACACTAATCGATATAACCAATCGATTTCGCGAATCTTGTTTTTTCTTGAATCTTGAAACTGCATACACTAATCGATTTAACGAATCGATTATTTTAACTGAGTTCTTCAGACTTGGATGAATGTACTTAATTGAATCGATGTTCATAATCGACTTGGCATGTTTTGTGTAAGACCCATATTTTTTTAAGTGTACTTTATGTATTTTAATGGATTTCTGATACTGAACTCAGGGGCTTTTTAGCCAAGTAATTAATATTTTGAAGTTTATACGATCAAAAAGATATTTTGATGTCCGATTAAAATTACTCGTCGATAAATAAGTTAATTAACTGCGGTGAATCCTTTGCGAATTGTTTTATGCGTTTTGGGTAAAAGAGTAATTTAATAAATATCTAAAGAGTTGGAGATATTTGTTGGAAATAGTTAATATGTATATATAGAAAAGGAAAGGAAGGAATTGGGAAGAAAAGAAAAAGAGAGAAAAGAAAAAGAAAGAAAGGAAAAGAGAAGGAAAGAAAGAAACATTTTCCCTCTCTCTCCCTCTTTGTCGCGCACACCTATTCCTCCCCCTTCCTCCATTGTTGCTCGTTTTTGCTTTCTTTTCTTTCCTTGGAGTTCGCAATTGATAGTGGGTGATAGGACAAGGATTTCACAACTTCACTCTTCACCTTTGATTCGAAAACGAAGAAAAACGGTTTTAGGGATTCAAACTTGAATCTTTCCGTTTCATCTAGATCTAAGCGTCGTTTCAAGAAGTGATAGGAGGGAAAGTTGCTCACCACTACACTACGGTGCTAGTGAGCTAACTTTGGAAGCGGCGTTGCGAGCGGAGATTTTTACCGGATTTGCTCACGGTACCAAAATCGAACGAAAAAGCTAAAGTGAAGGTAAGGGCTCCTTCCAAACTTTTAGTTTGCATCTAGGGCCTTATCTGTAGTTGTGTGGAAAAGAATTTTGTTAGGGTTAGAGTATTGATTTGGGAAAATGTATCTAAGGCTTTATGGGTAAAATCTTAGAGCTAGGTTTTGGATATATTGATGAATGCTTCGTGGAAAATGAATTTAAACTCATTTATGTATGATTTTGAATGAATGAAACTTGTGTGTTTGAGTGGTGGATTGTGTTAATGTGTGTTCGTTGTTTTGACGTGTTCTAAATTGATAACTGATGAAACTTGAGATGTGTTTTGTGAGGTTTGCGTGGAAAATGATTTGGTGTAAATTATGGATTGAACTCTGGGCTTAAATCAATCGATTGGGTAAATCGATTGACTCAATCGATTGGGTAAATCGATTGACTCAATCGATTGGGTAAATCGATTGACTCAATCGATTGGGTAAATCGATTGACTCAATCGATTGGGTAAATCGATTGACTCAATCGATTGGGTAAATCGATTGACAGACAGACAGAGGCCCTGTATTGAATCCAATCGATTGGGTAAATCGATTTCGGGAAAACGAAGCCCCTGACTTGAATCCAATTGTATCCAAATCGATTTCCCAAATCGATTTCTTAAATGATTTTGAAAGACAACTTACAAAATCGGTTGGATAAATCGATTTCGTGCAAAACAGGGCCCCTGTAACTCATCAAATTGATTTGGTAAATCGATTTCCCAGTATATTCTCTCAAAAATACATAAACTAACTCAATCACATTCAAACACCACTCCAAACCTTAACACTTAGTAATATCCATACAATCACCACGACATTATGAGTTTCGAAATCGTTTTACAATCTAACATACTATCACACAATTCCAAAACATAACTCTTAGCACAATCAACACAATCACAATTTGAATCAAACACAACTCGTGTGCCAAGCACCCTAATGCAATGCGTATATGCCAAAATGCACGGACTCGGAATTCCAAACCAAAACCCTCCTCGAAGGGCCGTAAATTATAATTGTACCGCCTATCGCAGGCCAAAGCACCAATTACCGAGGTGCCACCTATCACGGGTCAGCACGATTTACTAAAAAGCGTAAATCGTAAACGTACCACCTATCACGGGTCAGTACTGTTTACCGAGGTGCCACCTATCACGGGTCAGCACGATTTACCAAAAGAAAAAACGTAAGTTGTAAGGGTACCGCCTATCACAGGCCAAAGTACTACTTACCGAGGTGTCACCTATCACGGGTCAACACAACTTACAAAAAAGTAAATCGTAAACATACCAACTATCACGGGTCAGTACAGTTTACCGAGGTGCCACCTATCACGGGTCAGCACAATTTACCAAATGAAATGCATGAGCATACACCAACTCCATTCACAACAAGCGTTAAGTAAATGCAGATATTAAAAGATTCCCCATTTTTAATACTCATTTACTTAACCGATTTTCACACCAAAACATTAAGCAAACAGACATATTAAGAGATTCCCCATTCTTAATATACTTTTGACTTAATCAATTTCCACAACAAAACCTTCAGTAAACAAGTCATTAAGAGATTCCCCATTCTTAATACTCGTTTCCCTGAAACCATTTTCAAAAACAAACATTAAGTAACCGAGACATTAAGAGATTCCCCATTCTTAACGCTCAGTTAACTTAAACGATTTTCAAACAACATTAAGTAACTAAGACATTAAGAGATTCCCCATTCTTAACGCCCAGTTAACTTAATGATTTTCACAAACTCACATTAAGTAAACAAGACATTAAGAGATTCCCCATTCTTAATACTCGTTTAACTTAATGGTTTTCAAACTCCACACAAAACCAACTTTCACATTCAATCCAAAATTCACTCCAAAACATTTTCCACACAAAACAAACTCACACATACTTTCACATTCAATCCATACTTCATTCCAAATCATTTTCCACACAAACCACACAAAACCAACTCAAACATACTTTCACATTCAATCCCTACTTCATTCCAAATCATTTTCCACACAAACCACACAAAACAAACTCAAATTTCATCAGTTATCAATTTAGAATACGTCAAAACAACGAACACAAATCAACATAATCCATCACTCAAACATGGCAAGTTTCATATACTCAAAATCATACATAAATGGGTTTTAAAATTCATTCTCCATAAAACCTTGCTTTAACCCTAACCAAATTCTTTTCCACACAACCACAAGTAAGTCCCTAAATGCAAACTAAAAGTTTGGAAGGAGCCCTTACCTTCACTTTAGCTTTTTCGTTCGATTTCGGTACCGTGAGCAAATCCGGTAAAAATCTCCGCTCGCAACGCCGCTTCCAAAGTTAGCTCACTAGCACCGTAGTGTAGTGGCAAGCAACTTTCCCTTCTATCACTTCTTGAAACGACGCTTAGATCTAGATGTAACGGAAATATTTGAGTTTGAATCCCTAAAACCGTTTTTCTTCGTTTTCGAATCAAAGGTGAAGAGTGAAGTTGAGAAATCCTTGTCCTATCACCCACTATCAATTTCGAACTCAAGGAGGCAAGGAAGAACGAAAATGGATGAAGATGGAGGAAGGAGAAGGATTGGTTCACGCGAGGCAGAGGAGGGAGAAGGGAAAATGTTGTTTTCTTTCTCTCTCTTTTCCTTTCTTCCTTTTTCTTTCCTTTCTATTTCTTTTCTTCTTATTTCCTTCCTTTCCTTTTCTTTATATAATATATATATATATATATATATTAATTATAATTAACAAATATCTCCAACTCTTTAGATATTTATTAAATTACTCTTTTACCCAAAACGCATAAAACTATTTGCAAAAGATTCGCCGCAGTTAATTTAATTTATTTAGCGACGAGTACTACTAATCAGACATCAAAATACCTTTTGATTATATAAACTCCAAAATATTAATAACTTTGGCTTTAAAGCCCCTGAGTTCAATACCAAAATCCATTAAAATACATAAAGTACACTTTAAATTTAAGGGTCTTACAGTTTAAGTCAACTGAGCGTTAAGAATGGGGAATCTCTTAATGTCTTGGTTACTTAATGTTTGTTTTTTAAAATGGTTTCAGTGAAATGAGTATTAAGAATGGGGAATCTCTTAATGACTTGTTTATTGAATGTTTTGTTGTGGAAATTGTTTAAGTCAAAAGTATATTAAGAATGGGGAATCTCTTAATATGTCTGTTTGCTTTATGTTTTGGTGAGAAAATCAGTTAAGTAAATGAGTATTAAAAATGGGGAATCTTTTAATATCTGCATTTACTTAACGCTTGTTGTGAATGGAGTTAGTGTATGCTCATGCATTTCATTGGATAAATTGTGCTGACCCGTGATAGGTGGCACCTTGGTAAACTGTACTGACCCGTGATAGGTGGTACGTTTACGATTTACTTTTTGGTAAGTTGTGCTGACCCGTGATAGGTGACACCTCGGTAAGTAGTACTTTGGCCCGTGATAGGCGGTACACTTACGACTTACGTTTTTCTTTTGGTAAATCATGCTGACCCGTGATAGGTGGCACCTCGGAAAATGGTTTAGGGATTTCAAAACCGTCAAACACAAATCTTCCCGTTTCTTCTAGATCTAAGCTTCGTTTCACGAAGAGATAGAAGGGAAAGTTGCTCACCACTGTGCTACGGTGCTAGTGGACCAACTTTGGAAGCGGCGTTGCGAGCGGAGATTTTACCGGATTTACTCACGGTTTCGTAATCGAACGTGGAAGCTAACGTGAAGGTAAGGGCTCCTTCCAAACTTTTAGTTTGCATTTAGGGCCTTATCTGTAGTTGTGTGGAAAAGAATTTTGTTAGGGTTAGAGTATTGATTTGGGAAAATGTATCTAAGGCTTTACGGGTAAAATCTTAGAGTTAGGTTTTGGTTATATTGATGAATGCTTCGTGGAAAATCAATTTAAACTCATTTATGTATGAATTTGAGTGGATGAAACTTGAGATGTGTTTTGTGTGGTCTGTGTGGAAAACGATTTGGCGTGAATTATGGATTGAATGTGAAAGTATGTGTGAGTTTGTTTTGTGTGGTTTGTGTGGAAAAATGATTTGGTGTGAATTGTGGATTGAATGTGAAAGTATGTGTGAGTTTGTTTTGTGTGGTTTGTGTGGAAAATGATTTGGAGTGAAGTATGTATTGAATGTGAAAGTTGGTTTTGTGTGGAATTTGAAAACCATTAAGTTAAACGAGTATTAAGAATGGGGAATCTCTTAATGTCTTGGTTACTTAATGTTTGTTTTTGAAAATGGTTTCAGTGAAATGAGTATTAAGAATGGGGAATCTCTTAATGACTTGTTTACTGAATGTTTTGTGGTGGAAATCGTTTAAGTCAAAAGTATATTAAGAGTGGGGAATCTCTTAATATGTTTGTTTGCTTATGGTTGTTGTGAAAATCGTTAAGCTAAATGAGTATTAAGAATGCGGAATCTCTTAATATCTGCGTTTACTTAATGTCGTCGTAAAAATGATTTTGTGGGGAAATGAATAGTTTTGTTTTGGCGTGAATTATGTATTAAATTCGTGAATATGTTTGAGTTTGTTCTGTGTGGGATTTGAAAACCATTAAGTTAAATAAGTATTAAGAATGGGGAATCTCTTAATGTCTTGTTTACTTAATGTGTGTTTGTTTGTTTGAAAATCGTTTAAGTTAACTAGGCATTAAGAATGGGGAATCTCTTAATGTCTCGGTTACTTAATGTCGTTTTGAAAATTGTTTAAGTTAACTGGGCGTTAAGAATGGGGAATCTCTTAATGTCTTGGTTACTTAATATTTGTTTTGAAAATTGTTTAAGTTAAATAAGTATTAAGAATGGGGAATCTCTTAATGACTTATTTACTTAATGTTGTTTTGAAAATTGTTTAAGTTAACTGGGCATTAAGAATGGGGAATCTCTTAATGTCTTGATTACTTATTGTTTGTTATGGTAAATTGTGCTGACCCGTGATAGGTGGCACCTCGGTGAACAGTACTGACCCGTGATAGGTGGTACGTTTACGATTTACATTTGGTAAGTTGTGCTGACCCGTGATAGGTGGCACTTCGGTAAGCAGTACTGACCCGTGATAGGTGGTACCCTTACGACTTACGCTTTTTTGTATGGTAAATCGTGCTGACCTGTGATAGGTGGCACCTCGGTAAACTTATTGGTTCCCAAAGACTGGTTAGGAATTAAAATGGATTAGAATAAGCTGAAATGATTTGTTAAGAATAAAATTGGAATAGAATAAACCAAGGGATGCATAACATTGGATAAGAACATAAACAGATTAGAATAATCCAAGGGATGAAAAAATTGACCTTAATCTTAATCCAATGATATAATGCAATTATTGGATGCATAAGATTTATTAAGAACCAAAATGGGTTGGAATAAGCATATGGATGATAAAATGAACTAAATGTTAATTGAAGTACCAAAACTAACTTATTGGATGTCGAAGATTGGTTTAGAATTAAAACGGATTTTAATAAGCTAAAGGATAAGGAAAATGACCTAAATATGAATACAATGATACAAACACATTTATTCGATGCACATGATTTGTTAAGAACAAAATTGGAATAGAATAAGCCAAAGATTGACGAAAATGACTTAAATGTTAATCCAAAGACACAAAGGCACTTAATGGATGCACAAGATTGGTTATGAACTAAAATGGATTCGAATAAGATGAAGGATGACAATTATGACTTAAATGTATGTCAAGCGAGTAAACAACCTAAATGGATTAGTCAGCCGATCGATGATGAAAATAACCTAAATTTTAATCGAATAACAAAAACGTACTTACTGAATGCACAAGATTTGATAAGAATTAAAATGGATTGATAAGCTAAAGGATGAATAAAATGACCTAAAGGTTACTCTTATGACACAAACACACTAATTCAATGAACAAGATTTGTTAAAAACCAAATTCGAATAGAATAAGCTAATGGATTTTGAAAATGACCTAAATGTTAATCCAATGACAAAAAATGTACTAATTGGATGCACAAGAATCTTTTTAACCAAACTAGGTACAAATAAGCTATAGGATGACAAAAATGACCTAAATGTTTGTCAAATAAGTTAAGGACCAAAATTGATTAGAATAAGAAGAAAAAAAAAGATGACAAAAATGACCTAAATGTTAATCCAATGAAACAAAGGCACTTATTGGATGCACAAGATTAGTTATGAACCAAAATGAATTCGAATAGGCTGGAGGATGACAATTATGACATAAATGTTCGTCAAATTCGTTAAGAACTTAAATGGATTAGAATAATCTGAGGGATGACAAAAGTGGCCTAAATGTAAATTCAATGTCACAAACACACATATTGGATGCAGAATATTGGTTAAATACCATAATGGATTAGAATAAGTTGTTAGGCATATGTTCGTTTTTGATATTATTGACAAACATACATCTTGAAATAAATCTGACATTGTGAACTGAGAAAAATTTCAGGAACAACAACTCAATCCAACAAACTTGAGACAATTGCTTGGAACTCAAGAAATCAACAAAAGCTTGCAGATTCATAAGCAAATCGATTAGTAAAATCGATTCTGTAACAGGGTTGAATGATATTATCTAGTCTGGGATTAATCAATCGATGGGCAAAATCAATTTGCACATCTTATGAAAAATCAAATAGGCTATCAATTGATTAGGCAAATCGATTGGTACATTTATTAGAAAATAAATTGTGCAAGTTAGAGAGCTAGTTTGCCACAAATCGATTAGGCAGATCGATTGTTTAAATCACCAAGACTGATCTGATTGCTTACATCGATTAGACAAATCGATTGGTACAATTACTGAAATTAAAATGCTCAAGTCAGTAGCATGCCTTACAAGCTAATCGATTTGGAAAATCGATTAATCCAATCACTTCATTATTTTCGTTTGTCTACATCGATTGACACAATCGAGTGTGAATGTCCCAGAGCCAAACAATTGATTACTAAATCGGTTAGGCAAATCGATTTTCAAAAATAAGTTTCAAAATAACCTTTGTTTGGAACATACACAGTCGATTAGCACAATCTACTATTTTACTTCAGTTGAATTAAGTTTGGCATCAATTGACGTGGTAAATCGATTGAATGAACCAACTGTTGAAATAAGCTTCAGACTTAAGTTCACAATCGGTTAGGCAAATCGATTTGTGAAAATCATTGTGTCCCTGGAACCAGTGAAATCGATTGACTAAAGCGATTGGTGCAAAACGTTTTAGAAACAGAGATGACTGAAATGGTTGAATCGATCAAGTAAATCGATTGTTTTGATCTCGTTGTTGGAACAAAACATGCCAAGTTGATTATGAACATCGATTCAAATAAGTACATTCATCCAAGTCTGAAGAACTCAGTTAAAATAATGGATTCGTTAAATCGATTAGTGTATGCAGTTTCATGATTCAAGAAAAACAAGATTCGCGAAATCGATTGGTTATATCGATTAGTGTGCTTTATAACTTTAATGAATTGATTTGCCAAATCGATTCATACGTTGTTTTTCCAGAATCTATATAAACTGCTTTCATACATAACTTTCAATACACATAGATATGAAATAACAGTTTTATAACTCACACAAAAAAAAAATACAATTTACCACTAACTCTTTCTCAACTGACATTACTTTGAACATCTTTTTCAGCCATGAACAATCAACGTTTGTGATCAATGAGGATTGAAAAAGACTGAATTGAGAAAGATTGCTTTGAGAAGAAGAAAAATCAAGAACTTTGTAAAATTGATTTGTCTCAATTTCTGTAAACCATTTTCTGTAACCAAATTACTTTGAGAAAATCTAGATGTTACTGGTGGTGTTCTTCGAGGTTGAGGGTTGTCAAGAAGAAGACGCTTGACTGAATTCTTGGTCAATTTAAGATTGGTGCGAGGTGTTGTGTAAAAATCTGTAAACTGATTCTAAGAAGTTCTATTGGACAGGCTAAGATCTAGTTGGATCTTAGGACTGGATGTAGGTCGTCACGAGACGGCTGAACCAGTATAAAAATCTGCGTACACTTTTCTTTCCCTTATCTCGTTTAAATTTCTGCAATTATTATGTTTATGAAATTGATTGAATGCATGATAATGATTCTATGTTAAGTGATGTTGTATGATTAATTGTCTTAACATAATTGCATGAAAATCAACATCTTGGATAATAATTGTTATCTGATGCATTTCTCCATATATACCATGATTCGTATAGTTTGACATTCATTAGAATTGTTTATTAGGGACCTTATTCATTCTTGTGTTTAGTAAATTTCAAATTTATTAAACTGCTGCGCATATTGTTAGAATAGACATTATTCTGCATAAATCTTCCGCAAATCAGAGGTCGTATCCCCCAACAATTGGCATCAAGAGCCTGCTTTTTTTTAAAGAGTTGTTTTTCTCAAAAAAAAAAGATCATGACTTCTGATTTCCTAGGAGAAGGTGCATCATTAGCTAGGCCTCCTGCTTTTAACGGAGCCGCATACATGTATTGGAAACAACGCATGCTAATTTTTCTTAAAGCTAGTGGTATTGACATTCTAGATGCTGTAGAAAATGGACCGTTTGTGCCAACCATAGCAGGTACAGGTGAATCAGCAATCCTAAAGCCTAAAAGTGATTGGACTGAAGATGACAAAAAGAAAGTTGGGTACAACGCCAAAGCCAAGAACATTATCACTGCAGCCTTGAGTCATGATGAATTCTTCAGAGTCTCAAATTGCAAGACAGCAAAATAGATGTGGGACACACTTCAGCAGACGCATGAAGGAACCACAGACGTAAAGAGAGCTCGGATAAATACCCTCATGCATGAGTACGAATTGTTTAGCATTAAGAAAGAAGAATCAGTGAATGACATGCAGACCCGATTTACACACATAGACAACAACCTAAATGCCTTAGGCAAGGAGATTGATAATGATCAGTGTGACACCCCGTTTTTAAAAGCGAGGGTGTATTTTTTTTTCTCAAAAGAAATTAAAACACAACAGAGAATTAAATAAGGGAAAACTTTTAGATAAATAATTGAGTCATTATAATTTACAAACAGCGGAAAAGTTTCTCAAAACATAAATCCAAAGCATGTCCTGATGTCAACATTAGTACATGTACATCCTTCCAATTTAAAATAAAAGTAGCCCAAAAGAAAGACATATGTGTCTTGAGTGACAACCTAGTCTGATCATTCTATACGTAACCAAAAAAAAAACTATACGCCTTGAGTAATCTCCACGCGCCCTGTGAGATTCTCCTAAAGTATCTCCAATCAAGCACTCCCATCCACATTCCCGTCCGGAGGGTGTGAACCGGTAGGATCCTCCTTACTCTCATCTGAGGGCAAAGCCCAGATTTCCACAATAGTTGTAAAGGGTCACCAACCGAAATTAATAGTTAACACATAACATTTAAGCTTTTCAATGCACAATAACCTTTTCAATTTATCACACATCTTAGAAGGGTTTTCCACATGCTAAAAGTTCATGTAATGCTTGCCAAATGTAAATGAAATCAAAAGGAAGATCTCAATCCATCAAGTAATACATAACTGAACAAAACATTGATAAATCAATTGAGCAATCAATTATCAAACTCAAAATAAGATTTTCCCCTGAGCCAATCGATTGGGTAAGTCAATTTCCTGAACGTTTTTAGTGAAAACTGAACTCTGGGCTTAAATCAATCGATTGGGTAAATCGATTGACTCAATCGATTGGGTAAATCGATTTCCTGACAGACAGAGCCCCTGTATCGAATTCAATCAATTGAGCAAATCGATTTTTGGAAGACAAAGCCCCTGACTTGAATCCAATTGAACCCAATCGATTTATCAAATCGATTTCTTAAATGATTTTGAAAGACAACTTACAAAATCGGTTGGATAAATCGATTTCGTGCAAAACAGGGCCCCTATAACTCATCAAATCGATTTGGTAAATCGATTTCCCTGTATATTCGGTCAAAAATACATAAACTAACTCGATCACATTCAAACATCACTTCAAACCTTAACACTTAGCAATACCCATTCAATCACCACAACATTATGAGTTTCGAAAATGTTTTACAATCTAACATACTATCACACGATTCCAAAACATAACTCTTAGAACAATCAACACAATCTCAATTTGAATCAAACACACTTACACATAGTTTCAAACCATAACACTTAGCAAAATCAACACAATCATAGATTTGCATCAATCACAACTCGTGTGCCAAGCACCCTAATGCAATGCGTATATGCCAAAATGCATGGACTCGGAATTCCAAACCAAAACCCTCCTCGAAGGACCGTAAATCATAATTGTACCGCCTATCGCAGGCCAAAGTACCAATTACCAAGTGCCACCTATCACGGGTCCGCATGATTTACTAAAAAGCGTAAATCATAAACGTACCACCTATCACGGGTCAGTACTGTTTACCGATGTGCCACCTATCACGGGTCAGCACGATTTACCAAAAGAAAAAGCGTAAGTCGTAAGGGTACCGCCTATCACAGGCCAAAGTACTACTTACCGAGGTGCCACCTATCACGGGTCAGCACAACTTACCAAAAAGTAAATTGTAAATGTACCACCTATCACGGGTCAGTACAGTTTACCGAGGTGCCACCTATCACGGGTCATCACAATTTACCAAATGAAATGCATGAGCATACACTAACTCCATTCACAACAAGCGTTAAGTAAATGCAGATATTAAAAGATTCCCCATTTTTAATACTCATTTACTTAACCGATTTTCACACCAATACATTAAGCAAACAAACATATTAAGAGATTCCCCATTCTTAATATACTTTTGACTTAAACGATTTCCACAACAAAACGTTCAGTAAACAAGTCATTAAGAGATTCCCCATTCTTAATACTCATTTCACTGAAACCATTTTCAAAAACAAACATTAAGTAACCAAGACATTAAGTAACCAAGACATTAAGAGATTCCCCATTCTTAACGCTCAGTTAACTTAAACGATTTTCAAACAACATTAAGTAACTAAGACATTAAGAGATTCCCCATTCTTAACGCCCAGTTAACTTAAATGATTTTCACAAACTCGCATTAAGTAAACAAGACATTAAGAGATTCCCCATTCTTAATACTCGTTTAACTTAATGGTTTTCAAACTCCACACAAAAACCAACTTTCACATTCAATCCAGAATTCACTCCCAAACATTTTCCACACAAACCACACAAAACAAACTCACACATACTTTCACATTCAATCCATATTTCACACCAAATCATTTTCCACACAAACCACACAAAACACATCTATTCATTCTCTCACAAAATTCAACCATACACATATCAAATTTCATCAATATCAATTAAGAACACGTCAAAAACAACGAACACAAATCGACACAATCCACCACTCAAACACACAAGTTTCTTTTACTCAAAATCATACATAAATGAGTTTAAATTCCTTTTTCCCAAAACAATACTCCAATCCTAACCAAATTCGTTACCACACAACCACAGATAAGGCCCTAAATGCAAACTAAAAGTTTGGAAGGAGCCCTTACCTTATCGTTAGCTTTAACGTCGATTTACGGCACCGCGATCAATTCCGGTAAAAACTTTGCTCGCGACCTCGCTTCCAAAATTAGCTCACTAGCACCGTATTGTAGTGGTGAGCAACCTTCCCTTCTATCCCTTCGCGAAACTAAGCTTGGATCTAGAAGAAACGGCGAGATTTGTGTTTGAATCCCTAATACCGTTTTTCTCCGTTTTCGAATCAAAGAGGAAGAGTGAAGTTGGGTAATCCTTGTCCTATCACCCACCAAGCCTTGGGTTTCAAATCTCAAACTTAAAGGGAGCAAGAAAAACGAAAATGGAAGGAGGAGGGGGGAGGGATTTGCGCGCGACTGAAGGAGGAAGAAGAGAGAGAGTTTTTGTTTTTTTTTTCCTTCTATTTTCCCTTCTTTCTATTTCCTTTTCTTTCTTTTCTACCTCTTTTCTCTTTTCCTTCCTTTTTCCTTTCCTTCCAAACATATATTCATTATATATAATAATTATAATTATCAAATATCTAAAAATATCTAGATATTTGTTAAATTACCATTTCACCCAAAACGCATTAAATTTTTCGAAAAGGTTCACCGCAGTTAATTTAATTCATTTATCGAAGAGTAATTCTAATCGGCATCAAAATATCTTCTTGATCATATAAACTCCAAAATATTAATAACTTTGGCTAAAAAGCCTTTGAGTTCAATACCAAAAATACACCAAAATACATAAAGTACACTTAAAATTTATGGGTCTTACAATCAACAAATCAGCAAGGTAATGAGGTGTTTGACTAGGGAATGGCAACCAAAAATCACTGCCATTGCAGAATCGAAAGATCTAGGAAGTATGACAATAGCTACATTGTTTGGAAAACTGAGGGAGCATGAAATGGAACTACATAGACTCAATGAAGCTGAGCAAGGTGACAGAAAACGAAAAGGATTGTCGTTGAAAGCCCAAACACAACAGTCTAAATCTGAACATGAGAGCAGCTCAGATGAATCAAGCAGTGAAGATGATGAGGAACCTGAACTAGGATTACTTGTCAAGAAGTTTAAGAAATTTCTGAAAAAGAAAGACAGTAAATTCAGAAAACAATCCAGCTCAAAGAACAATGACAGTAAGACAATGATATGCTATGAGTGTGGAAAAACTGGTCATATCAAGGCTGATTGTTACAAGCTGCAGAACAAAAACAGAAATTCTAAGACCAAAGGCAAGGAACCAGCTCAGAAAAACAGAAAAGCATATATTGCATGAAATGACAATGAAGAATCCTCCACATCTTCAGAAACTGAAGAAGCAAATCTGTGAAGGTAAGGGCTCCTTCCAAACTTTTAGTTTGCATTTAGGGCCTTATCTGTAGTTGTGTGGAAAAGAATTTTGTTAGGGTTAGAGTATTGATTTGGGAAAATGTATCTAAGGCTTTACATGTAAAATCTTAGAGTTAGGTTATGGTTATATGGATGAATGCTTCGTGGAAAATGAATTTAAACTCATTTATGTATGAATTTGAGTGGATGAAACTTGAGATGTGTTTTGTGTGGTCTCTGTGGAAAATAATTTGGCGTGAATTATGGATTGAATGTGAAAGTATGTGTGAGTTTGTTTTGTGTGGTTTGTGTGGAAAAATGATATGGTGTGAATTATGGATTGAATGTGAAAGTATGTGTGAGTTTGTTTTGTGTGGTTTGTGTGGAAAATGATTTGGAGTGAAGTATGTATTGAATGAGAAAAACAACATTGTAAATATTTATCAAAACATGGAGAAAAAAAAATAAAAAAATGAATTTCCCGAACAAAAAATAAAATAAACATTTTTAAAATTTATATTTTTAAACAAATATCGATTTTTTTTAACAGTGGGTCTATACACCCACCTAAGCCTGCAAAATTTTAGAGACCTTTTAATTTTGTGAGCTTTCTTTTTTAGGCCTTTTAAACTATGAAATTTTGAGTTTTCTACCATACAATTTTGCCCTTTTTACTTGGCTATTTTTTAGAATTTTTGAAAGTTTCAAAATGACAATTTTCATAATTTTTGAAACTTTCGAACAATTCGATACTTCAAAACAATCAAACAATTCAAAACTTTGAAACTTCAAAATGAAAATTTTGAGAACAATTCAAAACTTTCAACAGCAGTCATACATCATCTTCTTCTTCTCTTCCACATCTGCGCCACTTTCTTATTCCGTTCCACACTTCCTAAAGTCGTGCCACCGCCCACTTTCTTCTTCTATTATAGATATTTTTTTTTTTTTTATCAAAGTAAGGTGTGTACAATATTTTTCCCTAGATTACCTATGTCATTCGGGCAAGATACATTATTTTTTAAAGTTATCAAGTATATGGAGTTTTATGATAAGTTGAATTTTATAAAATAATTTTATTATTTAATAAGATGTTGGGTAAATTAAAATACGGTTATAAAGAAACTTTATCAAAAAAAAATTGTCTTGAAAAAAATTTTCATTTGAGTTAAATTATATTTATTTAAATGTTATATTTTGTTAGAGTTTTTTTTTTATTTAGATAAATTGACAAATAAATTTACGGTATATTCGAATATAAAATATAATATTCAAATTAATCAATAATTATTATAGATTTTACATATATTTTATCATAGTATTTAATATCAATCGATTAATATTTCTAAAAAATTAATATTAAAGACGATGAATCTAGTTTAAATTTATTTACAGTTAAATCTATTAAACATTGTTTTTAGTATTTTATTTGAAAATAGAAAGTACTCTAAAAATAAACAAATGAAGCAATACTATTAAAAAGTTGTGGTAGCTTAGCAAACTAAAATAAGGTGAATAATGTGATTGAAATTTTATGATTTTTGAGACATTCAAGTATTAAATATATTTTCATTCAAATAAATTATTATTATTTTTATTTATATTTTTCGCATAAAATAAAAAAAGTCACTATTTATGTATAATCCGTCAACCCAACCTATTTTTGATCAGATCAGTTCAATTCGGGTTAAATAAAAAAATATGAATTTAGAACTCAGTCCAACCCAACGTAAAAATAATAGATTAGTTCGGGTATCAAATTTTATCAAAATCGGCTCAATCCACCCGTGTAAATTCCTATTTAGAATCCATCAAATTTGGAACATAAATGATTATATTGAATATTTTGTGTTAGACACGTAAACCGATATATAAATTTATGTTATGAATGTTCAAATTTTTCAAATAACTGGTATTTAAATTATACATCGTCTATTTAATTTTATGAAATAACCGGTTTACAGAATAACCCTAGGGAGGATTTTTGGAAGCGGCGTTGCGAGCGGAGGTTTTTACCGGATTTGCTCAGGGTACCGTAATCGGACGTAAAAGCTAAAGTGAAGGTAAGGGCTCCTTCCAAACTTTTAGTTTGCATTTAGGGACTTACTTGTGGTTGTGTGGAAAAGAATTTGGTTAGGGTTAAAGCAAGGTTTTATGGAGAATGAATTTTAAACCCATTTATGTATGATTTTGAGTATATGAAACTTGCCGTGTTTGAGTGATGGATTATGTTGATACGTGTTCGTTGTTTTGACGTATTCTAAATTGATAACTGATGAAATTTGAGTTTGTTTTGTGTGGTTTGTGTGGAAAATGATTTGGAATGAAGTAGGGATTGAATGTGAAAGTATGTTTGAGTTGGTTTTGTGTGGTTTGTGTGGAAAATGATTTGGAATGAAGTATGGATTGAATGTGAAAGTATGTGTGAGTTTGTTTTGTGTGGTTTGTGTGGAAAATGTTTTGGAGTGAATTTTGGATTGAATGTGAAAGTTGGTTTTGTGTGGAGTTTGAAAACCATTAAGTTAAACGAGTATTAAGAATGGGGAATCTCTTAATGTCTTGTTTACTTAATGTGAGTTTGTGAAAATCATTAAGTTAACTGGGCGTTAAGAATGGGGAATCTCTTAATGTCTTAGTTACTTAATGTTGTTGAAAAATCGTTTAAGTTAACTGAGCGTTAAGAATGGGGAATCTCTTAATGTCTTAGTTACTTAAAGTTGTTGGAAATCGTTTATGTTAACTGAGCGTTAAGAATGGGGAATCTCTTAATGTCTCGGTTACTTAATGTTTGTTTTTGAAAATGGTTTCAGGGAAACGAGTATTAAGAATGGGGAATCTCTTAATGACTTGTTTACTGAAGGTTTTGTTGTGGAAATTGATTAAGTCAAAAGTATATTAAGAATGGGGAATCTCTTAATATGTCTGTTTGCTTAATGTTTTGGTGTGAAAATCGGTTAAGTAAATGAGTATTAAAAATGGGGAATCTTTTAATATCTGCATTTACTTAACGCTTGTTGTGAATGGAGTTGGTGTATGCTCATGCATTTCATTTGGTAAATTGTGCTGACCCGTGATAGGTGGCACCTCGGTAAACTGTACTGACCCGTGATAGGTGGTACGTTTACGATTTACTTTTTGGTAAGTTGTGTTGACCCGTGATAGGTGACACCTCGGTAAGTAGTACTTTGGCCTGTGATAGGCGGTACCCTTACGACTTACGCTTTTTCTTTTGGTAAATCGTGCTGACCCGTGATAGGTGGCACCTCGGTAAACAGTACTGACCCGTGATAGGTGGTACGTTTACGATTTACGCTTTTTAGTAAATCGTGCTGACCCGTGATAGGTGGCACCTCGGTAATTGGTACTTTGGCCTGCGATAGGCGGTACAATTATGATTTACGGCCCTTCGAGGAGGGTTTTGGTTTGGAATTCTGAGTCCATGCATTTTGGCATATACGCATTGCATTAGGGTGCTTGGCACACGAGTTGTGATTGATGTAAATTTATGATTGTGTTGTTTTGCTAAGTGTTGTGGTTTGAAACTAACTGTAAGTGTGTTTGATTCATATTGAGATTTCGTTGATGGTCCTAAGAGTTATGTTTGGAATCGTGTGATAGTATGTTAGATTGTAAAACGTTTTCGAAACTCATAATGTCGTGGTAATTGTATGGTTATTGTTAAGTGTTAAGGTTTGAAGTGGTGTTTGAATGTGATTGAGTTAGTTTATGTACTTTTGAAAGATAATACAGGGAAATCGATTTACCAAATTGATTTGATGAGTTACAAGGGCCCTGTTTTGCACGAAATCGATTTATCCAACCGATTTTGTAAGTTGTCTTTCAAAATCATTGAAGAAATCGATTTGGGAAATCGATTTGGATACAATTGGATTCAAGTCAGGGGCTTCGTTTTCCCGAAATCGATTTACCCAATCGATTGGAATCAATACAGGGGCTCTGTCTGTCTGTCAATCGATTTACCCAATCGATTGAGTCAATCGATTTACCCAATCGATTGATTTAAGCCCAGAGTTCAGTTTTCACTAAAAACTTTCAGGAAATTGATTTCCCCAATCGATTGGTTCAGTGGGAAATCTTATGTTGAGTTTGATAATTGATTTCTTAATGCTTTGTTCAGTTATGTATTACTTGATGGATTGATAACTCTATTTGATGTCATTTACATTTGGCAAGCTTTACATGAACTTTTAGCATGTGGAAAAACCCATCTAATATGTTTGATAAATTGAAAAGGTTATTTGTGCATTGAAAAGTGTAAATGTTATGTGTTAACTGTTAATTTCGGTTGGTGACCCTTTACAACTATTGTGGAAATCTGGGCTTTGCCCTCAGATGAAGTCAGGATGATCCTACCGGTACGTACCCTCCGGAAGGGAATGTGGATGGGAGTGCTTGATTGGAGCTATGTTAGGAGAATCTCACGGGGCGCGTGGAGATTACTCAAGGCGTATAGTTTTTTTTGGTTATGTATAGAATGATCAGACTAGGTTGTCACTCAGGACACATATGTCCTTCTTTTGGGCTACTTTTATTGTAAAGTTGAAAGGATGTACATGTACTATTGCTAATAGCAGGACATGCCTTGGATTTATATTTTGAAAAACTTTTCCACTGCTTGTAAATTTTAATGACGTAGTTATATATTCAAAGGTTTTATTTTATTAATTTGCTCGGTTTTATTTATTTCCTTGTTGTATTTTTAATTTCTTTCAAAAAAAAAATACACCCTCGCTTTGAAAAACGGGGTGTTACATTGTGGTATCAGAGCTTTGGTTTGGTTTTCTTTGGGGGCTGTGGAGCCTTTGGTTGTAGATTGTAAGTCAACCTGTAGGTTGCGAGTCGTTATCTGATCATGCATCGGGGTAATTGGTCTAAGTTGTCAGATCAGGGGTAGTTATTATGTGTTGATATATTCAAAACTTAGTTTTGGAATTATTCGAAGTGGTGTTAATACTTCTTCTTGATGTTGGTTTTTCGGAAACACTACCTCCAAGAGGGAGCGACATTGCAAGGACGAACGTCAGTAGGGATGATCAAAGGGTTGAAGCTACAAATAACATGGATGTTTTGTTGTTGCACGAACTACTGCAAGGACTCGACGGGATCTGGAGAAGAGGGAAAGAGGGATTTATGCTATTAAGTCAAGAGGATTGAAAGATTGTCGTCATTACCATCCTCCAAAGTTCAAGGGTGATGAGAACTCAAGAAAAGAGATTATTAGTGGATTCGAGAAATGGAAAAGATCTTTGAGATGACGAATTGCCAAGCAGACTTGAAGCAAATCATGATGACATGGAATTTATAAAATGGTTCCAAGGACACAAAAGCTATGTGTTGGTGTAAACTCGAAGATGATGAGTATGGATGAATTAACATTAAACTAATAAGGGATTTCAAGTAAAGATCTAAGTTGAGGACTCTTGTTAAGAAAAGTATTAGATGTTTTCCTGGTAGATTTCAGGATGAAACTGGATGAATTTTGACAACTGTCTAGGGGATGTGAATATCATGGAACTGTTGAGAAGATAAGGCTTCCATTTGGGATAACATTTGGTGCTGAGGTGTCAATGAAAGAGACTGATATTGAAGTTAAGGGAGCGTTGCACATTAGGAGTAAATACTCCTTTGGATAGATGAAATATGCTTTGAGGAATTGTCGATACCTTGAGGAATAAAGTCGAACATTCGAGTTAGACTAAATTCGCAACTTGGATTATTAAGTATGCATCTCATGACGAGTATAGGAGTGAGACTATATATTTTGTTGATAAGTGACCAATCTCTTTGTGGTTTAGGAGATAGTAAGTACGGATAGTGATATTGGATGAATCTATAGACACATAAGTGTGAATTGTGAGCAATGTTCGGCAAAACATAATGAGTTAGGCCTTGATGTATTGAACCCTATGTTACCATTAAGTGGAATTTGAAGTATCGAGTACGGGAATACTTCGAGATGGCGGTAATATAAGTTTTGAGAGTCTATTAAAGGATGGGAATTACTAAGAGGATGTTAATATTTTGATAGGTCGAAAGGATTATTCGAGATTTGATTTGGGACCCTAAGATGGTTGATTTTATTAGTTGATGATCTAATATCCACAAAGTGGGATGGAGGACCAAGTAATGCTTAAGACATTCATAATCAAAGGAGTTGAGGCAGGCAAGTGATAAATGATTCATGTTAAGGATGGAAGTGTTTGGAGATTTTGAAGATCAAATTTGAGAATCCTATTAAATGATAGAAAGTGAAAAAGAAGAGATGGAATGAATGATTTATGATTTAGTTGTTGGTCTTGGGAAATCAAACGTTGAGATATTTTACTGGAAAATTTATGAAGATGAAGTTATAGATAATCATTTCTTAGGAAATGCTAATGAAGAACGTTTGAGAAATAATTCTTTAGGACGTTCGATTGTTAGGATTCTTTCAGTTTGTATCTCGGTCAAGGTTGAGAAGGAATAAGAATCCAGCGAGTGAACCAAAAATTGGAAAATGTACCAAGAAATTTGTTGGAGCAGCACATAGAGATGTAGCTTATGACAATTAAAGATTCAGGAAAGGAATTATCTCACCTATAATTTAGACATTATTATTATAAAGGTATGCCAAGATATAAAGACATTAGATGAGTGCATGTCATGGGGATTGTTATTGTGTTCGTCAATCAAAGGAGTTAAATTTGTTGGATAGGAAACAATTGAACATGAAATGGAAAAGTTTGTTGGGAAATAGTAAGCCTTGATTTATTCAAATCACTATGATGAAAATGTATCAAGGTTCGAGGTAGAAATTTAAGGTTTGTATAAATGGAAAAGTGATGGAGCGAATACAATGCGGTTGACCTGTCATAATGAAAGGATAATCAGCAAGTTGCAAATGAAGGACTCAGCGAAATTAAGAAGTACCAGAATGAATATTGGCAGTAGAAGTAGGAGAACTATTTTCAAGTTGGTGCATGATTGCGAAGTATGTAAGAAATTTTCTAGTGAGGCGTGAAATTTGAGGTGTTAGGCATGAGACAAATGTAGACCTTGATATGTGAATTAGATTCAAGTTGGATCTTAATGGAAAACGTGACTCTTGAAATGAAGTACTAAACTGAGAAGAAGTTTGGGTATCCCAAGTGGTATAGTCTTTGGCACGATTTCGAAAATATTTGAGGAAGCTTTGATCACCAAGCATATGTGGGGAATGGAATTATTAAATTTATAACTGGAAATAACATACTAATAAGAACACTACAGTTGACGTAGTTGTACGACTTAAGAAAAATCGAGGATTTGTGGACAAGGGAGAAATTTAGGAGTTCTAGGATGTAGTGATTGTTCGGTGCTCAGTATGTTGGGGTCATTCTAAGTGTTTCAGTTCGGTACCAAATGGATGTTTCGTAAATAGTGGATACAAATGAGACTACGTGACATAGGTATGGGATATTTTACTTCGTCGACAGGATCAAAGTTATAGGAAAATAAGGGAAAACTAAATGGACCTTGAGAAGATTGTTGACTGCTGGTACGTTAAGATAATCTCAGATGTAAGTTGCAAGGAGCGCTATTACAGTTCGGTTAAGATAGTCTAAGCCACCATCATGGTTATTGGTTATTTATTGACAAATTGAGGGACTGATCATCCTTAATCTCTTGTCAATAGTAGACAAAACCATGTTGAATGGAACGGACGAGCCTTACTGACTATGAATGGGTGCAGAGTTATTAATCACCCTATGAGAAGGGGTGGGCAACATTTTTTCGAGAAGGCCGGGTGAAACAAGTTGTGACTGGTTTGTTGAATTCGGGCACGAACCAAGTATGGATTGTTACTCGTACTTTAAGTTTCGAGGACGAAACTAATTTAAGGGAGGTAGTAATGTAAGACCCGTGATTTTAAATCCTAAGTTATACAATTTTAGGGTATTTTGTGTTAAATTGCTTAGGCATTTAACCCAGTTTTCGGTATTTAGTGAGTTAAAGGCCAAAAATATATTTTTGTAAATTGGATTAAAATTATTTGTCAAAGAATAATTTATTTAAGTTTCGAAGAATTTAATTCTGGGCGTTTTGTTCAAAATATATCAGCTTGCTGAAAATCGTATCTGTCAATTGAGTTGCGACGAGAGTAGATATTTTTATCAAAATAGTTTGAGATGTGAGAGTTGTTGGAAATTTGTTGGTTTGGTTATATATTTATATATATATTATAAGTAATTATATATATATATATATATATATATATATATATATTAAGTATATATATGTAGAAAGAAAAGGAAAGGAGGGAAATGGAGAGAAAAGAAAAACAAAGAAAGAGAAAGGAGAGAAAATGGAAATTTCCATCTTCTTCCTCCCCTGCCTCGCGTGCTTTTTTTTCCTCCTTCCTCCATCTTCATCCATTTTCGTTCTTCCTTGCTTCTTTGAGTTCGCAATTGATAGTGGGTGATAGGACAAGGATTTCTCAACTTCACTCTTCACCTTCGATTCGAAAACGAAGAAAAACGGTTTTAGGGATTCAAACTCAAATCTCTCTGTTTCATCTAGATCTAAGCGTCGTTTCAAGAAGTGATAGAAGGGAAAGTTGCTCACCACTACACTACGGTGCTAGTGAGCTAACTTTGGAAGCGGCGTTGCGAGCGGAGGTTTTTACCGGATTTGCTCAGGGTACCGTAATCGGACGTAAAAGCTAAAGTGAAGGTAAGGGCTCCTTCCAAACTTTTAGTTTGCATTTAGGGACTTACTTGTGGTTGTGTGGAAAAGAATTTGGTTAGGGTTAAAGCAAGGTTTTATGGAGAATGAATTTTAAACCCATTTATGTATGATTTTGAGTATATGAAACTTGCCGTGTTTGAGTGATGGATTATGTTGATACGTGTTCGTTGTTTTGACGTATTCTAAATTGATAACTGATGAAATTTGAGTTTGTTTTGTGTGGTTTGTGTGGAAAATGATTTGGAATGAAGTAGGGATTGAATGTGAAAGTATGTTTGAGTTGGTTTTGTGTGGTTTGTGTGGAAAATGATTTGGAATGAAGTATGGATTGAATGTGAAAGTATGTGTGAGTTTGTTTTGTGTGGTTTGTGTGGAAAATGTTTTGGAGTGAATTTTGGATTGAATGTGAAAGTTGGTTTTGTGTGGAGTTTGAAAACCATTAAGTTAAACGAGTATTAAGAATGGGGAATCTCTTAATGTCTTGTTTACTTAATGTGAGTTTGTGAAAATCATTAAGTTAACTGGGCGTTAAGAATGGGGAATCTCTTAATGTCTTAGTTACTTAATGTTGTTGAAAAATCGTTTAAGTTAACTGAGCGTTAAGAATGGGGAATCTCTTAATGTCTTAGTTACTTAAAGTTGTTGGAAATCGTTTATGTTAACTGAGCGTTAAGAATGGGGAATCTCTTAATGTCTCGGTTACTTAATGTTTGTTTTTGAAAATGGTTTCAGGGAAACGAGTATTAAGAATGGGGAATCTCTTAATGACTTGTTTACTGAAGGTTTTGTTGTGGAAATTGATTAAGTCAAAAGTATATTAAGAATGGGGAATCTCTTAATATGTCTGTTTGCTTAATGTTTTGGTGTGAAAATCGGTTAAGTAAATGAGTATTAAAAATGGGGAATCTTTTAATATCTGCATTTACTTAACGCTTGTTGTGAATGGAGTTGGTGTATGCTCATGCATTTCATTTGGTAAATTGTGCTGACCCGTGATAGGTGGCACCTCGGTAAACTGTACTGACCCGTGATAGGTGGTACGTTTACGATTTACTTTTTGGTAAGTTGTGTTGACCCGTGATAGGTGACACCTCGGTAAGTAGTACTTTGGCCTGTGATAGGCGGTACCCTTACGACTTACGCTTTTTCTTTTGGTAAATCGTGCTGACCCGTGATAGGTGGCACCTCGGTAAACAGTACTGACCCGTGATAGGTGGTACGTTTACGATTTACGCTTTTTAGTAAATCGTGCTGACCCGTGATAGGTGGCACCTCGGTAATTGGTACTTTGGCCTGCGATAGGCGGTACAATTATGATTTACGGCCCTTCGAGGAGGGTTTTGGTTTGGAATTCTGAGTCCATGCATTTTGGCATATACGCATTGCATTAGGGTGCTTGGCACACGAGTTGTGATTGATGTAAATTTATGATTGTGTTGTTTTGCTAAGTGTTGTGGTTTGAAACTAACTGTAAGTGTGTTTGATTCATATTGAGATTTCGTTGATGGTCCTAAGAGTTATGTTTGGAATCGTGTGATAGTATGTTAGATTGTAAAACGTTTTCGAAACTCATAATGTCGTGGTAATTGTATGGTTATTGTTAAGTGTTAAGGTTTGAAGTGGTGTTTGAATGTGATTGAGTTAGTTTATGTACTTTTGAAAGATAATACAGGGAAATCGATTTACCAAATTGATTTGATGAGTTACAAGGGCCCTGTTTTGCACGAAATCGATTTATCCAACCGATTTTGTAAGTTGTCTTTCAAAATCATTGAAGAAATCGATTTGGGAAATCGATTTGGATACAATTGGATTCAAGTCAGGGGCTTCGTTTTCCCGAAATCGATTTACCCAATCGATTGGAATCAATACAGGGGCTCTGTCTGTCTGTCAATCGATTTACCCAATCGATTGAGTCAATCGATTTACCCAATCGATTGATTTAAGCCCAGAGTTCAGTTTTCACTAAAAACTTTCAGGAAATTGATTTCCCCACTCGATTGGTTCAGTGGGAAATCTTATCTTGAGTTTGATAATTGATTTCTTAATGCTTTGTTCAGTTATGTATTACTTGATGGATTGATAACTCTATTTGATGTCATTTACATTTGGCAAGCTTTACATGAACTTTTAGCATGTGGAAAAACCCATCTAATATGTTTGATAAATTGAAAAGGTTATTTGTGCATTGAAAAGTGTAAATGTTATGTGTTAACCGTTAATTTCGGTTGGTGACCCTTTACAACTATTGTAGAAATCTGGGCTTTGCCCTCAGATGAGAGTCAGGATGATCCTACCGGTACGTACCCTCCGGAAGGGAATGTGGATGGGAGTGCTTGATTGGAGCTACGTTAGGAGAATCTCACGGGGCGCGTGGAGATTACTCAAGGCGTATAGTTTTTTTTGGTTATGTATAGAATGATCAGACTAGGTTGTCACTCAGGACACATATGTCCTTCTTTTGGGCTACTTTTATTGTAAAGTTGAAAGGATGTACATGTACTATTGCTGATAGCAGGACATGCCTTGGATTTATATTTTGAAAAACTTTTCCACTGCTTGTAAATTTTAATGACTTAGTTATATATTCAAAGGTTTTATTTTATTAATTTGCTCGGTTTTATTTATTTCCTTGTTGTATTTTTAATTTCTTTCGAAAAAAAAATACACCCTCGCTTTGAAAAACGGGGTGTTACAATCTCCACGCGCCCCGTGAGATCCTCCTAACGTAGCTCCAATCAAGCATTCCCATCTACATTCCCATCCGTAGGCTACGAACCGGTAGGATCATCCTGGCTCTCGTCTGAGGGCAAAGCCCAGATTTCCACAATAGTTGTAAAGGGTCACCAACCGAAATTAACAGTTAACACATAACATTTACTTTTCAATGCACAATTAACCTTTTCAATTTATCATACATCTTAGAAGGATTTTCCACATGCTAAAAGTTCATGTAATGCTTGCCAAATATAAATGAAAACAAAAGAAAGTTCTCAATCCATCAAGTAATACATAACTCACCAAAACATTGATAAATCAATTGAGCAATCAATTATCTAACTCAAAATAAGATTTTCCACTAAGCCAATCGATCGGGGAAATCAATTTCCTGAAAGTTTTTAGTGAAAACTGAACTCCGGGCATAAATCAATCGATTGGGTAAATCGATTGACTCAATCGATTGGGTAAATCGATTTCCTGACAGGCAGAGCCCCTGTATTGAATCCAATCGATTGGGCAAATCGATTTCGTGAAAGACAGAGCCCCTGTAATGAATCCAATCGATTTGGCAAATCGATTTCTTAAATGGTTTTGAAAAACATATTACAAAATCGATTGGGTAAATCGATTTCGTGAAAGACAGGGCCCCAGTAACTCATCAAATCGATTGGGTAAATCGATTTCCCTGTGTATTCTTTCAAAAATTCATAAACTAACTCAATCACATTCATACATAATCCCAAATCTTAACACTTAGCACTGATAACGCAATCGCTACAACAACATGAGTTTCGAAATAGTATTGCAATTAAACATGCTATCACCAAATTCCAAAACATAACATTTAATACTTATGACACAATTACTATAACATCAGGAGTTTCGAAATGGTATCACAATCAAACATGTTATCACCAAATTCCAAAACATAACACTTAACACATATAACACAATTGCTACAACATCATGAGTTTTCGAAATGGTATTGCAATCAAACATACTTACACATAATTTCGAAACCTACCACTTAACGGTTTCAACGCAATACCCACACAAACAAGATGAACCAACAAATCATATGGCATCACTTTGACTCGACAAACCCAATACAGACAAGATGAACCAACAAATCACATGGCATCACCTTGACTCGACAATCCCAACACAAACAAAATGAACCAACAAATCACATGGCATCACTTTGACTTGACAATTCCAACGCAGACAAGATGAACCAACAAATCACATGGCATCACCTTGGCGCGACAATCTCAACACAGACAAAATGAACCAACAAATCACATGGCATCACTTTGACTTGACAATTCCAACGCAGACAAGATGAACCAACAAATCACATGGCATCACCTTGGCGCGACAATCTCAACACAGACAAAATGAACCAACAAATCACATGGCATCACTTTGACTTGACAATTCCAACGCAGACAAGATGAACCAACAAATCACACGGCATCACCTTGGCGCGACAATCTCAACACAAACAAGATGAACCAACAAATCACGTGGCATCACCTTGACTCGACAATTCCAACGCAGACAAGATGAACCAACAAATCACATGGCATCACCTTGGCGCGACAATCTCAACACAGACAAGATGAACCAACAAATCACATGGCATCACCTTGACTCGACAATTCATTTCTTCACAAAATCATTTTCACGACAACATTAAGTAAACGCAAATATTAAGAGATTCCCCATTCTTAATACTCATTTAACTTAATGATTTTCACAAACAAACACACATTAAGCAAACAAAAATATTAAGAGATTCCCCATTCTTAATACTCTTTTAACTCCAACGATTTTCAAAACAAATATTAAGTAACTAAGACATTAAGAGATTCCCCATTCTTAACGCCCAGTTAACTTAAACGATTTTCAAACAACATTAAGTAAACGAGACATTAAGAGATTCCCCATTCTTAATACTTATTTAACTTAAACGATTTTCAAAACAAAACATTCAGTAAACAAGTCATTAAGAGATTCCCCATTCTTAATACTCATTTCACTGAAACCATTTTCAAAAACAAACATTAAGTAACCAAGACATTAAGAGATTCCCCATTCTTAACGCTCAGTTAACTTAAACGATTTTCTAAACAACATTAAGTAAATAAGTCATTAAGAGATTCCCCATTCTTAATACTTATTTAACTTAAACTATTTTCAAAACAAAACATTCAGTAAACAAGTCATTAAGAGATTCCCCATTCTTAATACTCATTTCACTGAAACCATTTTCAAAAACAAACATTAAGTAACCAAGACATTAAGAGATTCCCCATTCTTAACGCTCAATTAACTTAAACGATTTTCACAAACTCACATTAAGTAAACAAGATATTAAGAGATTCCCCATTCTTAATACTCGTTTAACTTAATGGTTTTCAAATTCCACACAAAACCAACTTTCACATTCAATCCATAATTCGCACCAAATCATTTTCCACACAAACCACACAAAACAAACTCAAACATACTTTCACATTCCATCAATAATTCGCACCAAATCATTTTCCACACAAACCACACAAAACAAACTCAAACATACTTTCATATTCAATCCATAATTCGCACCACATCATTTTCCACACAAACCACACAAACAAATCTCAAGTTTCATCAGTATCAATTAAGAACACGTCAAAACAACGAACACAAATCAACAAAATCTACCACTCAAACACACAAGTTTCATTTACTCAAAATCATACATAAATGTGTTTTAAATTCATTTTCCACAAAACATTCATCAATATAACTAAAACCTAACTCTATGATTTTACCCATAAAGCCTTAGATACATTTTCCCAAATTAATACTCCAACCCTAACAAAATTCTTTTCCACACAACCACAGATAAGGCCCTAAATGCAAACTAAAAGTTTGGAAGGAGCCCTTACCTTCACGTTAGCTTTAACGTGCGATTACGGCACCGTGAGTAAATCCAGTAAATTTTCCGCTCGCAACGCCGCTTCCAAAGTTGGTTCCCTAGCACCGTAGCACGGAGGTGAGCAACTTTCCCTTCTATCTCTTCGTGAAACGAAGCTTAGATCTAGAAGAAACGGGAAGATTTGCGTTTGACGGTTTTGAAATCCCTAAACCGTTTTTCTTCGTTTTCGGATCAAAGAGGAAGAGTGAAGTTGAGAAATCCTTGTCCTATCACCCACTATCAATTTCGAACTCAAGGAAGCAAGGAAGAACGAAAATGGATGAAGATGGAGGAAGGAGAAGGATTGGGTGTTCACGCAAGGCAAAGGAGGGAGAAGGGAAAATGTTATGTGTTCTTTCCCTCTCTTTTCCTTTCTTCCTTTTTCTTTCCTTTCTATTTCTTTTCTTTCCAATTCCTTCCCTTCCTTTTCTATATATATATATATATATATATATATATATATATATATATATATATTAATTATAATTAACAAATATCTCAAAACCTTTAGATATTTATTAAATTACCCTTTCACCCATAACGCATTAAACTCTTCGTAAAAGATTCACCGCAGTTAATTTAATTTATTTATCGACGAGTAATTCTAATCGGGCATCAAAATTTGGTCTTATAAACTCCAAAATATTAATAACTTTGGCTAAAAAGCCTCCGAGTTCAATACCAAAAATACACCAAAATACATAAAGTACACTTTAAAATTATGGGTCTTACAAAAACACTCAGTTTAAATCTCGATGCTTGATTTCCCAAGACCAACAACTAAATCACAAATCATTCGTTACATCTCTTCTTTTTCACTTTCTATCATTTAATAGGATTCTAAAATTTGATCCTCAAAATCTCCAAACACTTCTATCCTTAACATGAATTAATTATCACTTGCCTGCCTCAACTCCTTCGATTTTGAAAGTTTTAAGCATTACTTGGTCCTCCATTCAACCTTGCGAGATTTTAAATCATCAGCTAAAAATCAACCATCTTAGGGTCCCAAATCAAATCTCGAATAATCCTTCAGTCCTATCAAAATATTAACATCCTCTTAGTAATTTCCATCCTTTAATAGATTCTCAAACTTATATTACTGCAATATCAAGTATTCTTGTACTCAACACTTCAAATTCCACTTAATGGTAACATAGAGTTCAATACATCAAGGCTTAAGTCATTATGTTTTTCTGAACATCGCTCAAAATTCACCCTTACGTGTCTATAGATTCATCCAATATTACTATCCATACTTAATAATCCAAGTTGCGAATCCAGTCTAACTCGTATGCTTGACTTTATCCTTCAAGGTATCGACTATTCCTCAAAGCATACTTTATCTAACCGAAGGAGTATTTACTCCTAAGGCCCAACGCTCCCTTAACTTCAATACCAGTCTCTTTCATTGACACCTAAGCACCAAATGTTATGTCAAATTGAAGCCTTATCTTCTCAACAATTCCATGATGTTCACATCTCCTTGACAGTTGCCAAACTTCATCCAGTTTCATCCTGAAATCTACCAGGAAAACATCTAATACTTTTCTTAACAAGAGTCCTCAACTTAGACCTTTACTTGAAATCCCTTATTAGTCTAATGTTAATCCATCCATACTCATTATCTTCGAGTTTACACCAACACATAGCTTATGCGTCCTTGGAACCATTTTATAAATTCCATGCCGTCATGACTTGCTTCAGGCCTGTTGGACAATTCGTCATCTCGAAGATCTTTTCTATTTCTTGAATTCATTAGTCATCTCTTTTCCTGAGTTCTCATCACCCTTGAAGGATGGTAATGACGAAAATCTTTCAATCCTCTCGACTTAATAGCATAAATCCCTCTTTCCCACTTCTCCAGATCTCGTAGAGTCTTTGCAGCAGTTCGTGCAACAACAAAACCACCATGTTATTTGTAGCTTCAACCATTTGACCATCCCTACTGACGTTCATCCTTGCAACGTCGTTCCCTCTTGGAGGTAGTGTTTCCGAAAAAACCAACATCAAGAAGAAGTGTTAACACCACTGCGAATAATTCCAAAACTAAGTTTCAAATATATCATCACATAATAACTACCCCTGATCTGACAACTCAGATCAATTACCCCGACGCATGATCAGATAACGACTCACAACCTACGGGTTGACTTACAATCTATAACCAAAGGCTCCACAGCTCCCAAAGAAAACCAAACCAAAGCTCTGATACCACAATGTAACACCTCGTTTTTCAAAGCGAGGGTGTATTTTTTTTTTTCAAAAGAAATTAAAATACAACAGAGAAATAAATAAGGTAAAACCTTTGGATAAACAATTTGGTCGTTATAATTTACAAACAGCGGAAAAGTTTTCCAAAATATAACTCCAAAGCATGTCATGATGTCAACATTAGAACATGTACATCCTTACAACTTAACATGAAGGTAGCCCAAAAGAAAGACATATGTGTCCTGAGTGACAACCTAGTCTGATCATTCTATACATAACAAAAACTATACGCCTCGAGTAATCTCCACGTGCCCCGTGAGATCCGCCTAACGTAGCTCCAAATCAAGCATTCCCATCCACATTCCCATTCGTAGGGTATGAACCGGTGGGATCATCCTGACTCTCATCTGAGGGCAAAGCCCAGATTTCCACAATAGTTGTAAAAGATCACCAACCGAAAATTAACAGTTAACACATAACATTTAAGCTTTTAAATGCACAAATGACCTTTTCAACTTATCATGCATCTTAGAAGGATTATCCATATGCTAAAAGTTCATGTAATGCTTGCCAAATGTAAATGAAATCAAAAGAAAGTTCTCAATCCATCAAGTAATACATAACTCACCAAAACATTGATAAATCAATTGAGCAATCAATTATCTAACTCAAAATAAGATTTTCCACTAAGCCAATCGATCAGGGAAATCAATTTCCTGAAAGTTTTTAGTGAAAACTGAACTCTGGGCTTAAATCAATCGATTGGGTAAATCGATTGACTCAATCGATTGGGTAAATCGATTTCATGACATACAGAGCCCCTGTATTGAATCCAATCGATTGAGCAAATCGATTTTTGGAAGGCAAAGCCCCTAACTTGAATCCAATTGAATCCAATCGATTTCTTAAATGATTTTGAAAGACAACTTACAAAATCGGTTGGGTAAATTGATTTCGTGCAAAACAGGGCCCTTGTAACTCATCAAATCGATTGGGTAAATCGATTTCCCTGTATATTCTTTCAAAAATAAATAAACTAACTCAATCACATTCAAACACCACTCCAAACCTTAACACTTAGTAATATCCATACAATCACCACGACATTATGAGTTTTGAAATCGTTTTACAATCTCACATACTATCACACAATTCCAAAACATAACTCTTAGTACAATCAACACAATCACAATTTGAATCATACACACTTACACATAGTTTCAAAACATAACACTTAGCAAAATCAACACAATCATAATTTGAATTAACCACGACTCGTGTGCCAAGCACCCTAATGCAATGCGTATATGCCAAAATGCATGGACTCGGAATTCCAAACCAAAACCCTCCTCGGAGGGCCGTAAATCATAATTGTACCGCCTATCGCAGGCCAAAGTACCAATTACTGTGGTGCCACCTATCACGTGTCTGCACGATTTACTAAAAAGCGTAAACCATAAACGTACTGCCTATCACGGGCCCGTATCGTTTACCAATGTGCCACCGATCACGGGTCTGCACGGCTTACTAAAAAGAACGTAAATTGTAAATGTACCTCCTATCACAGGCCAAAGTACTCTTTACCGAGGTGCCACCTATCATGGGTCTGCACAATTTACAAAAAATCGTAAGTTGTAAATGTACTGCCTATCACGGGCCAAAGTACTATTTACCAAGGTGCCACCTATCACGGGTCTGCACAACTTACAAAAACGTAAATCATCAATGTACCGCCTATCACAGGCCAAAGTACTATTTATCAAGGTGCCACCTATCACGGGTCTGCACGATTTACAAAAAGCATGAAAATGCATGAGCGTATACTGACTCCATTCACAACAATCGTTAAGTAAATGCAGTTATTAAAAGATTCCCCATTTTTAACACTCATTTGACTTAAACGATTTTCACGCCAAACATTAAGCAAACAGACATATTAAGAGATTCCCCAATCTTAATATACTTTTGACTTAAACGATTTCCACAACAAAACATTCAATAAACAAGTCATTAAGAGATTCCCCATTCTTAATACTCATTTCACTGAAACGATTTTCGAAAACAAACATTAAGTAACCAAGACACTAAGAGATTCCCCATTCTTAACGCCCAGTTAACTTAAACGATTTTCAAACAACATTAAGTAAACAAGACATTAAGAGATTCCCCATTTTTAACGCCCAGTTAACTTAAACAATTTTCAAACAACATTAAGTAAACAAGACATTAAGAGATTCCCCATTCCTAACGCCCAGTTAACTTAAACGATTTTCACAAACTCACATTAAGTAAACAAGACATTAAGAGATTCCCCATTCTTAATACTCGTTTAACTTAATGGTTTTCAAATCCCACACAAAAACAAACTCAAACGTACATTCACATTCAATCCGTAACTTACACAAAATCATTTTTCCACACAAGCCACACAAAACACATCTCAAACATGTTATCAAATTCCATCCAAATCAATCAACGATTCACACCAAATCACATCAATCAACAAACATCAAGTATGAACACGCCAAGTACGATGAACACAAATCACGAATTCATAACACTCAAATACATCAAATTTCATTTACTCAAAATTATACATAAATGAGTTAAATTCATTTTCTCCAATTCAATACACCAACCCTAATCAAATTCTTTTCCACACAACTACAGATAAGGCCCTAAATGCAAACTAAAAGTTTGGAAGGAGCCCTTACCTTCCCGTTAGCTGTAACGTGCGATAACAGTACCGCGAGCAAATCTGGTAAAATCTCCGCTCGCAACGCTGCTTCCGAAGTTGGTCCCCTAGCACCGTAGCATGGTAGTGAGCAACTTTCCCTTTTATCTCTTCGCGAAACGAAGTTTAGATCTAGGTGAAACGGGGAGGTTTGTGTTTGAATCTCTAATACCGTTTTTCTTCGTTTTCGAATCAAAGAGGAAGGATGGAGCTGAGAAAACCTTGCTCTCTTTTCCACTAATCCTTGGGTTTCTATTCTTGAAGTCAAAGAACGAAAAAGAAATGGGAGAGAAGGAAGGAAGAAGGGCTGGTTTGCGATGGCAAGCTTCCTCTATTTACGTATTCTTTTTCTGTTCCTCCCTTTCCACTTCTTCCATATACATATGTATATATATTATATAATATTACTAATAATAATAATATATTATATATATATAATATAAAAATCATATATATATATATAATAATTAAACCCTAAACAATTAAATATCTAAATAACTAGATATTTCAGATATTTATGAAAATCATCACTTCTCAAACCATTTCGACAAAAATATCTACTCTCGTCGCAACTCAATTGTCAAATACAATTTTCAGCAACCTGAGATATTTTGAACAAAACTGCCCAGAATTATATTCTTCGAAACCTAAATAAATTATTCTTCGACGAATAATTTTAATCCAATTTCCAAAAATATATTTTCGGCCTTTAACTCACTAAATACCGAAAACTGGGTTAAAAGCCTAAGCAATTTAACACAAAATACCCTAAAATTGTATAACTTAGGACTTTAGAATTAAGGGTCTTACACTAAGTGTTTTGTTTTGGAATTGTGTGTAAGTGTTATTGATTGCAAAATTGTTTCGAAACTCAAGATGTCTTGGTGATTGCGCTATAATTGCTAAGTTTGATTGTTTGGAGTTGTGGGTAAGTGTTGATTGATTTCGAAACCCTTTGAAAAGCTTAAAAATGCTGATTTTTGTTGTTTTTCTGCTGCTGTCTGATGTGTATTCGAATACAGCAAGCTGTATTCGAATACAGACATGTTGTTTTGCCACTAACTTACTGTGTAGTCGAATACAGACTATTGTAGTCGAATACCGACATGCTGTTTTGTTGCTGAATGCTGAAATAGCCTTGTATTCGAATACAAAGATGCTGTAGTCGAATACAACAATGTTGTTTTGTTAAAAACTTCATTTTTCAACTTTGTTTAAGCATGTTTTGCATATAGAAATCCTTTTAAGGTGTATGCTAAGTTGAAATCTTATTTTGTGCATTTAAAAACTTAAATGTTATGTGTTAACTGTTAATTTCGGTTGGTGACCCTTTACAACTATTGTGGAAATCTGGGCTTTGCCCTCAGATGAGAGTCAGGATGATCCTACCGGTTCGTACCCTCCGGATGGGAATGTGGATGGGAGGGCTTGATTGGAGCTACGATAGGAGAATCTCACGGGACGCGTGGAGATTACTCATGGCGTATAGTTTTTTGTTATGTATAGAATGATTAGACTAGGTTGTTACTCAGGACACATATGTCATTCTTTTGGGTTACCTTTATGTTAAGTTGGAAGGATGTACATGTACTAACGTTGACATCAGGACATGCTTTGGATTTATATTTTGAAAAACTTTTCCGTTGTTTGTAAATTATAATGACTAAATTTTTTATCCAAAGATTTTACCTTATTTATTTCTCTATTGTATTTTAATTTCTTTTGAAGAAAAAAAATACACACTCGCTTTGAAAAACGTGGTGTTACATTGTGCATCCATTAAGTTCTTTTGTGTCTTTGGGTTTACATTTAACTCATTTTCGTCAACCTTCGGCTTATTCTATTCCAATTTTTTTCGTAACAAATCGTGTGCATCGTATAAGTGCGTTTGTGTCTTTATATTAACAGTTAGATCAATTTTGTCATCCTTTAGCTTATTCAAATCTATTTATTCTTAACCAATCTTCGACATCCCATAAGTGCATTTTTGTCCTACGATTAACATTTAGGTCATTTTTGTCATCGCTCACCTTATTCTAATCCATTTTGGTTCTTAACTAATCTTAGGCATCCAATAAGTGAGTTTTTGTCTTTGGATTAACAGGCTTGATACTATGCTACCATCACGGTGAACGGACAATTCAAATTGTCCATGTCCTCATAGATACATATGCGACAATCGAGGTAAACGTGTGTGGTATGGTAGCTCCCAACATTTAAAGTGCTACCTCCAAGTCACCTAGGAATTCCCCACCCGAATACCTCCAAGGTCGAACAGTCTTGCCATAAGGCTCAATAGTAGACCGCTACAATCAAGCTCATTCAGTTGTACGTCTCCGAGATCACTAGGCTTGTAAGGCCCTACTTATATGATGACAAAATAATCTCCACTTCACAAATTCTCAATATTTATTTTCTTCCCTTGTTGGCATATGATACGCCATTAAAATCGTCATCTCAAACACAAATTGAAATCACAATTATTGCTTCAACTATGGGGTTAATTCAATTTTTTCATCACAGTTTATAACATCACTATCATTAATCACACGTCATCATTATCATATAAACTCATCACAAATTTATAGCATCACTATCATCAATCAAACATCATCATATAAACTTATCACAAATTTATAACATCACAACTATTAATCGTACATCATAATCATCTCATAAAATTATCACAACACATCCATCTTTTGTTATCACATCACATAAACTCATCTAATCACACATATACATAAATTTAATTTGAAACCCAATATCACAATAATATTAATATCACACATTTAAAGAAATTAAATCAATCAAAACCTTACAAATATTTCTATTCTATATTTTAATCTCACAATTTCCATATTTTCACATTAATTAATTTATCTCTCAAAGGGCTACTACCATACGTAGTGAGCCCTAGATGAATCATTGGGAAATATGGTTTTCCCGTTCATCTCACATTATATTATACTCCTGAACTCAAACACTCTCTCATCTTACAATCTTTGTTCTTTGACTCTTTGTCCTTAAATCAATCTTACTCAACAGTTTATGCGTAAACGTCAAAATAAATTACAAGAAGATACTAAAAAACCTAAATTCGAAGTTTGGTGAAGAAAAGTTACCATAAATTATAAAACCAATCAGTGGATAATATAGCCACTTTTAACACGGTCACTTTGGCGTTGGTTTCTCTCAAATCGGACTTACAATGAAGGAGAACGAGTCAAAATAACAAATTCTACAACCAGAGAAGTCAAGTATTTTAGAGAGAAATTGGGGTTGTTAAAAATCTGGGAAATTGTGTTTAATTGACTAACTAAATGAGTAAAACAACATACTAAAATTTGGACAAAAACGTAGTAACTTTTCTGGAACAATTATCGATTACCGATGTCAAACAATAAATTGTTGTTGTGTTTATTCTTTGTTCCTAAGGCTGCTCGTCCTCCCTTTCTTTTTTTTTTCTTTTTTTTTTAGTAACAATTAGGGTTCACACATGGGTCAAACCCATTGGTCCCTTTATTTATGTTTTTGTCTTACTATTATTATTTTTATTTTGCTAAAACATAATTAATAATTATTTAATCTCCTTTTTAATATTCCTCCAAACACCATTTAGGCTTAGTAAAGTTCGGCATTGGGTTTTTATTCCAACACAAATGTTGTAGCTATGATGTTTAGCCTTCCAATGTTTGCTCGTATGTGTCAATTCGATATCCAGAGCTCAAGTTATCGCCTACAGAGCGAGAAATGGTGAAAATGCAAATAATAAAGTTATAATAAAATTTCAACCCAAAGTTTAGAAACAAGCTAAAAAATCGTTCTAAACTATAAAGAACTTATAAAATACCAAACTAAAAAGCTATAACACATGTGCCTAATTGCTATGATCACTTGTCATCTCCTGGCTTATTGTAACCCATTTTGGTTCCTAACCAATCTTGTGTATCCAATAAGTGTATTTTTATCGTTGGATTAACATTTACGTCATTTTTGTCCTCCTTCAATTTATTCTTATCCATTTTGATTTTTAACTAATCTTTTGCATCCAATACGTGCATTTGTGACATTGGATTAACATTTAGATCATTTTCGTCATCCCTCGACTTATTCTAATCCATTTAGGTTGTTTACTCATTTGACTAACATTTAGGTGATATTTATCATCCTTCAGCTTATTAAAATCCATTTTGGTTCTCAACCAGTCTTGTACATCCAATAAGTGCCTTTGTGTCATTGGATTAACATTTAGGTCATTTTCGTCATCCTTTGGCTTATTCTAACCCATTTTGCTTCTTAGTTCATTTGACTAACATTTTGCAAATTTTTTTGTTTCATCTTTTTGCTTATTCGTTTCCAGTGTGGTTCAAAAATGTTCTTGTGCATCCAATAAGTGCATATGTGTCATTAAATTAACAATTAAGTCATTTTCATCATCCTTTTGCTTATTCTATTCCAATTTGTTTCTTAACTAATTTTGGTCATCGAATAAGTGTGTTTTTGTTATAGGATTAACATTTAGTTACTTTGTTAATCCTTTAGTTTATTCAAATCCATTTTAATTCTTAACCAATATTGTCCATTAAATAACAGTGTTTTTGTCATTCGATTAATATTTAGGTCATTTTCTTTGACCCTTAGCTTGTTTAATCTATTTTGGTTCGTATCCAATCTTATGCATCCAATGAGTGTGTTTTGATCCATGGATTAACTTATAGGTCATTTTCGCCAAACATCGCCTAATTCTAATTCGTTTTGGTTTTTTTTCACCAATCTTGTGCATCTAAATAGTATGGTAGTGTCATTCGATTAAAATTTAGGATATTTTAATCATCCCTCGGCTTCTACTAATACATTTATGTTCTTAACCAATCATATGCATCCAATAAGTGTGTTTGTGTCAATATATTAAAAATTAGGTTATTTTCATCCTCCGTCACATTATTCTAATCCATTTGTATTCTTAGCAATTGTAGTTGTTCCAATAAGTGTGTTTGTGTCCTTGGAACAAAAATTATGACAATTTTTTCATACATCGGCTTATTTTAATCCAATTTGGAACACAACCAAACTTATGCATCCAATAAGTGTGTTTTTGTCCTTGGACTAACATTTAGGCCATTTTCGTCATCCCTTGGCTAATTGTAATCCATTTTTGTTCTTAAGCAATGTGTTGCATCTAGTATGTGCATTCATTTCATTCAATTAAGATTTAGGTCATTTTCTTCATTCCTTGGCTTGTTGTAATCCATTTTGTTTCTTTATCGATCTTAAGAATCCAATAAGTGCATTTGTGTCATTGGTTTAATAAGGAAGTCTTTCTTGTAATCCCCAGGCTTATTCTAATCCATTTTGGTTCTTAACCAATATTGTGCATCCAATAAGTGAGTTTTTATCATTGGATTAACATTTGCATCCTTTTCGTCATCCTTTTGTTGATTCTTATGCATTTTTGTTTTTAACCAATCTTTTTCATTCAATACGTGCTTTTGTGACATTTGATTAACATTTAGGTCATTTTTGTCATCCTTGAGCTTATTATAATCCATTTATGTTCTTTTCTCATACGACTAACATTTATGTCGTAATAGTCATCCTTTAGCTTGCTCGAATCCATTTTGGTTCTTAACCAATTTTGTGCATCCAATAAGTGCCTTTGTGTCAATAGATTAACATTAAGATCATTTTCGTCATCCTTTAACTTATTCTAATCCATTTTGGTTCTTAACTGATATGACTAACATTTTCGTCACTATTTAGCTTATTCGTATCCAATTTGGTTCAAGAACATTCTTGAAAATCCAATACGTGCATTTGTGTCATCGGATTAACATTTAGGCCATTTTCATCATCCTTTAGCTTATTCTATTCCAATATGGTTTTTAACAAATTTTGTGCATTGAATTAGTGCATTTGTGTCATAGGATTAACATTTAGGTCATTTTCTTCATCCTTTAGCTTATTCTAATCCATTTTAATTCTTAACCAATCTTGTACATTCAATAATTGCGTTTTTGTCCTTCGATTATAATTTAGATCATTTTTGTCTTCTCTCGGCTAATTCTAATCCATTTAGGTTAAAAACTCATTTTATTAACATTTTGGTGATATTTATCATCTTTCAACTTATTAGAATACATTTTAATTCTTATCCAATCTTGTGCATCCATTAAGTGACTTTGTCTCATTGGATTAATATTTAAGTCATTTTCTTGTACCTTTGGCTTATTCTATTCCAATTTTGTTCTTAACAAAGCATATGCCTTGAATAAGTGCGTTTGTGTCATTGGATTTACATTTAGGTCATTTTCGTCATCTTTTAGCTTATTCTATTCAATTTTGTGTTTAACCAAACTTATGTGTCCAATAAGTAAGTTTTTGTCCTTAGATTAACATTTTGGTCATTTTTGTCATATCTTGGCTAATTCTAATCCATTTTGGTTTGTTATCCAATCTTCTTCTCCACAACGTTTATTTGTGTCATTGGATTAACATTTAGGTCATTTTCTTTATCCTTTGGCTCATTGTAACCCATTTTGGTTCGTTATCGATCTTATGCATCCAATGAGTGCATTTGTGTCATTGGATTAACATTGAAGTCTTTTCTATTCATCCGTTGGCCTTTTCTAATCCATTTTGCTTCTTAACCAATCTTGTGGATCAAATAAGTGTGTATCCTTGGATTAACATATTCGTCATTTTTGATATCCTTTAAATTATTCTAATCCATTTAGCTTTTAAACCAATCTTATGCATCCAAATGGTGTGTTTGTGACATTATTTTAACATTTAGGTTAATTTCATCATCCCTCGACTTTGTCTAATCCATTTATGTTATTAACTCATTTGACTAACATTTATGTTATAAGTGTCATCGTTAAACTTATTTGAGTCTATTTTTGTTCTTAACCAATCTGTGCATCCAATAAGTGCCTTTACGTCATTGGATTAACATTTAGGTCATTTTCGTCATCCTTGTGCTTACTCTAATCCATTTTGATTCTTAACTCATTTGACTAGCATTTAGGTCATTTTTTTTTTATCTTTTAGGTTTATCTTATTGAGTTTGGTTCAAAAACAATATTGTGCGTCCAACAAATGAATTTGTATCACCGAATTAATATTGAGGTCATTTTGATCTTCGTTTAGCTTATTTTATTACAACTTGGTTCTTAACAAATCTTGTGCATCGAATAAGTGTGTTTGTGTTATACAGTTAACATTTAGTTCATTTTCTTCATCCTTTTGTTTTTTCTTGTCAGTTTTAATTCTTAACCAGCCTTGTGCATTCAATAAGTACCTTTTTGTACTTCAATTAACATTTAGGTCATTTTTGTCATGCTTCAAATTTTTCTTATGTATTTTGTTTCTTTATCAATCTTATGTAACCAATAAGTGTGTTATGACCTTGGATTAACATTTAGCTCATTTTCGTCATACATCAGCTAATTTTAATCCATTATGATTTTTTAACCAATTATGTGCATCCAATAAGTATGTTTGTAGCACTAGATTAATGATTAGATCATTATCACACTACTAGAAAAACTGAATTTAGCGTCGGCCAAAAACCGACACTAATAGGCCAAATGCTGACGCTAACATTGATTTAGTGTCAGTGTCAGGCATTGACTTAGACGGTCGAAGCTAATGCATAGCGTCGGCCAAATGCCATTTGACGTTATATTAGCGTCTGCTATGCCTACTCTAAGCTGACACTATCAACAAAATAGAAACATCTGACGCTAGTTATGTATGTTGACATGTCATCTAAAAAATTTATTTGTGCGGTTGGTCGACGCTAACATCAACATGCAGTGCTAATGATTAGCGTCGGACAAAGTCGACGCTAATGTTAAATTTTTTAAAATTTTCTATTTTTTATTTTTTTACCATCTGCTCGGTTATATTTTAATGTCTTATAAGCCAGTAAGCAAACACTTGAAGAAAAAACATGAAGACCATGATAACTTTGCCAAAAAGGTTTACTTAATGATGTATGCATATCATAATTGTAATTAATGCATTAGAAATATCTTGAAACCACACAAAAGTTTAGGCACACAAAACAACATTATATAAGATTAAGATGTCGAAGAACAAGTGATCCATATACCAAACATCTTGTCAAACCATGTACGCAAAGCAATAAGGACAAGTGATCCTAACCAATCTTATGCATCCAATAAGTGCGTTTGTTTCACTAGATTTAAGATTAGGTAATTTTTACCCTCCCTCGACGTATTCTAATCCATTTGTATTCTTAGCCATTGTAGTTCGTCCAATAAGTGTATTATGTCTTTGGAAAAACAATAAGGACATTTTCAAATAAGTGTGTTTTTATTTTCCATTGTGGTACTTAACCAAACATGTGCATCAAACAAGTGTGTTTTTCTCCATGGATTAACATTTAGGTCATTTTGGTCACCCCTCAGCTAATTCAAATCCATTTTGATTCTTAACCAATCTTATACATTCAATAAGTGTATTCATATCATTTGATTTAAATTTAGGTCACTATCTTCATCCCTTGGCTTATTATAACCCATTTTGGTTCGTAACCAATCTTGTGCATCAAATAATTGTGTTTTTATCCTTGTGATAACTTTTATGTCATTTTTGTCATCCTTCGACTTATTTTAATCCTTTTTTTTTGTTAACCAATCTTCTCCATCCGATATGTGTGTTTGTGATATTGGATTAATATTATGGTCATTTTCGCCATCCCATGGCTTATTCTAATCCATTTAGGTTCTCAACTCATTTGACTAACATATATTTCATAATTGTCATCCTTCAGCTTATTCGAATCCTATTTGGTTCTTAACCAATCTTGTGCATCCAATAAATTCCTTTGTGTCAATGGATTAACATTTAGGTCATTTTCATCATCCTTTGGCTTATTCTAATCCATTTGGGTTCAAAACTAATTTGACTAACATTTAGGTTATCCTATAGCTTATTCGTATCTATTTTGGTTCAAAAATATCCTTGTGCATCCAATTAGTGCATTTGTGTCAATAAATTAGCATTTAGGTCATTTTTGTCGTCCTTTAGCTTATTCTATTCCAATATGCTTTTCAACAAATTCGGTGCATCGAATAAGTGTGTTTGTGTCATATGAATAAATTTATTTCATTTTCTTCATCCTTTTGCTTATTTGAATAAATTTTAATTCTTAACCAATTTTGTGCATTCAATAAGTACATTTTGTTCCTTGGATCAACATTTAGGTTAATTTTTGTTAGACATTAGCTAATTCTAATCCATTTTTGTTTTTTAACCAATGTTGTGCATCCAATAAGTGCGCTTGTGTCATTAGATTAACATTTAGGTCAATTAGATCATCCCTTCGCTTATTATAATCCATTTATGTTTTTAACGTATCTTACGCTTCCAATAAGTGCATTTGTATCAGTAGATTAATGATTAGGTCATTTTCATCCTCCATTGTCTTACTCTACTACATTTATATGATTAGCCATTTTAGTTCATTCATTAAGTGTGTTTGTGTCCTTGGAAAATCAATTAGGAAATTTTTATCATACATCGACTTATTATAATCCATTTTGGTACTTAACTAAACATGTGCATCCAATAAATGTGTTTTTAACATTTAGGTCGTTTTTGCGTCCTTTATTAATTCTAATATATTTTTGTTCTTAACCAATCTTGTTCGTCCAATATGTGTGTTTGTGTCACTGGGTTTAGATTTAGGTCACTTTCTTTATCCCTTGGCTTTCTCTAAACCTTATTGGTTATTAACCGATCATGTGCATCCAATAAGTGAGTTTTATCCTTGGATTAAGTTTTATGTCATTTTCGTACTCCTTCAGCTTATTCTAACCGATTTTGGTTTTTAACCAATCTTCTACATCCAAATTTGCGTTTGTGACATTAGATTTAGATTTAAGTCATTTTCATCATCCCTTGGCTTATTCTAATCCTTTTAAGTTCTTAGCTCCTTTGACTAACATTTATGTCATAATTGTCTTCCTTCAGCTTATTCAAATTGACTTTACTTTATAACCAAAGTTATGCATCCAATAAGTGTGTTTGCATCATTGGATTAACATTTAGGCCATTTTTGTCATCCTTTGGCTTATTCTAATCAACTTTGGTTCTTAACTTATTTGACTAACATTTAGGTCATTTTTGTCATTCTTTAGCTTATTCCTATCCAGTTTGATTTGAAAACATTCTTATGCATCCAATTAGTGCATTTGTGTCATTGGATTAACATTTAGGTCATTTTCGTCATCCTTTAGCTTATTTTATTCCAATTTGGTTCTTTACAAAAGTTTTGCATCGAACAAGTTCGTTTGTGTAATAGGATTATCATTTAGTTCGTTTTCTTCATTCTTTATCTTATATTAAAAGATTTTAATTCTTAACCAATGTTGTGTATTCAATAAGTACATTTTAATCCTTGGGTTAGCATTTTGGTCAATTTCGCCATACATCAGCTAATTCTAATCCTTTTTGGTTTGTTAAACAATCTTATGCATCCAATAAGTGCGTTTGTGTCACTAGATTAATGATTAAGTCATTTTCATCTTCCTTCGCCTTATTCTAATACATTTGTATTCTAAGACATTGTAGTTCATCCAATAAGTGTGTTTGTGTCATTGGAAAAACAATTTCGACTTTTTCGTCATACATCGGGTTTTTCTAATTCATTTCGGTACTCAACAAAACATGTGCATCCAATTACTGTGTTTTATTACTTTGATTAATGTTAAGGTCATTTTCGTCGTCCCTCGGGTAAATTTATTCCAATTAGGATTTTTAACCAATCTTGTGCATCCAATAAGTGTGTTTCTTAACACATTTGACTTCCATTTAGGTGATATTTGTCATTCGATAGCTTATTCGAATCTATTTTCTTTCTTAACGAATTTTGTGCATCCATTAAGTGCCTTTGTGTTATTAGATTAAAAATTAGGTCATTTTCGTCAACCATTCGTTTATAATATTTTAATTTTGTTCTTAACAAATCTTGTGCATCAAATAAGTGCGTTTGTGTCATCGGGTTAACATTTAGGTCATTTTGGTCATCCTTTAGCTAATTCTAAGCCATTTTAATTCTTAACCAATCTTCAGCATCCAATATGTGCTCTTTTGTCCTTCGATTAATTTTAGGTCATTTTTTTCATCCCTTAGCTTATTCTAATCCATTTTGTAAGACCCATAATTTTAAATTATACTTTATGTATTTTAGTGTATTTTGGTATTGAACTCGGAGGCTTTTTAGCCAAGTTATTAATATTTTGTGAGTTTAAATGACCAAAAATATATTTTGACGCCCGATTAAAATTACTCGTCGATAAATAAATTAAATTAACTATGGTGAATCTTTTACGAAGAATCTAATTCTTGGGAGTTTTGATAAAAATATATCGAGTTGCTAAAAATTGTATATGTCAATTGAGTTGCAACGAGAGTTGATATTTTTATGAAATGGTTTGAGAGGTTATGGGAGAAATGGTAATTTTATGAAATATCTAGATATTTTTTTTAGATATTTGTAGTATATATAGAAAGAAAAGGAAAGGAAGGAAAATGAGGGAAATAGGAAGGAAGGAAAAAGGAAAAAAGGAAAACTAAAAGAAAATAGAGAACGAAGGAAAACTAAATTTTCTTCCTCCCTGCCTCCCGACCCCATCTTCTTGCTCCATCCTTTTCTTTCATTTTCGTGGCTTCCTATTGCTTCAAGAAAAGGAACCAATGCTTAGTGGGTGAGAAGACAAGGATTTCTCAACTTCACTCTTCCTCTTTGATTTGAAAAAGAAGAAAAACGGTGTTAGGGATTTTCAAACCGTCAAACGCAATCCTCCACGTTTCATCTAGATCTAAGCTTCGTTTCACGAAGAGATAGAAGAGAAAGTTGCTCACCACCATGCTACGGTGCTAGTGAACAAACTTTGGAAGCGACATCACGAACGAAGATTTTATTGGAATTACTCGCAGTATGGTAATTGCTCTTTAAAGCTATCGTTAAGGTAAGGGTTCCTTCCAAACTTTTAGTTTGCATTTAGGGACTTATCTGTGGTTGTGCGGAAAAGAAATTTGTTAGGGTTGAAGTGTTGATTTGGGGAAAATGAATTTAATGCTTTTATGGGTAAAATTTTAGAGTTGGGTTTTGGTGATATTGATGAATGTTTTGGTGGAAAATGAATTTAACTCATTTATATATGATTTTGAGGAAATGAAATTTGATGTGTTTGAGTGGTAGGTTGTGATGATTTGTGTTTGTCGTATTTGACGTGTTCATAATTAATATTTATAAATTTTGAGATGTGTTTGTATGGATTTTGTGGAAAAATGAATTGATGTGATTTGGTGTGAATTGTGGATTGAATTTGAGAATATATCTGAGTATGCTCTGTGGGGAATTTGAAAATCGTTAGAGTTAAACGAGTATTAAAAATGGGGAATCTTTTAATATCTTTGTTTACTTAATGATTGTCGTGAAAATTGTTAGAGTTAAATGAGTATTAAAAATGGGGAATCTTTTAATATCTACATTTACTTAACGATTGTCGTGGATAGAGTCAGAGTATGCTTATACATTTCATAGTACATGGCAACTGGATGGGCAATGGTGATAGTGGTGATCGGATGGGCCACAAGATGATTCCATGTGATTTGTTGGTTCATCTTATCCTTGCGGGGATTGTCGTGTCGTGTAAGGTCTGCGATAGACTGCACATTTTTGGTAAATCGTGCTGACCCGTGATAGGGGGCACCTCGGTAAATAGTACTTCGGCCTGTGATAGGCGGTACTTTTATGATTTACGTTTTTGGTAAATTGTGTTGATCCGTGATAGGTGGCACCTTTGTAAACAGTACTTCGACTTGTGATAGGCGGTACATTTACGATTTAAGTTTTTAGTAAATTGTGTTGACCCGTGATAGGTGGCACCTCGATAATTTAGTACTTCGGCCTGTGATAGGCAGTACAATTATGATTTACGGCCCTTCGAGGAGGGTTTTGGTTTGGAATTCCGATTCCATGCATTTTGGAATATACGCATTGCATTAGGGTGCTTGGCACGCGAGTCGTGTTTGTTTCAAGATTATGATTGAGTGTTTGAACTCAAGCTATCGTGGCGATTATGCTATAATTGCTAAGGGTTATGTTTTGGAATTGTGTGTAAGTGTGATTGATTGCAAAACCTTTTCAAAACTTAAGTTGTCGTGGTAATTGTGTTATAATTGCCAAGTGTGGATGTTTTGGAATTGTGTGATAGTGTGTTTGATTGCAACACCATTTCGAAACTTAAGTTGTCGTGGTAATTGTGTTATAATTGCCAAGTGTGGATGTTTTGGAATTGTTTGTAAGTGTGATTGATTGCAAAACCATTTCGAAACTCAAGATGTTGTGGTGATTGCGCTACAATTGTTAAGTGTGATTGTTTGAATTTGTGTGTAAGTGTTGATTGGTTTCAAAACCCTTTCAAAAGCTAAAAAATGCTGAATTTTGCTGTTTTTCTGTTGCTGTCTGATGTGTATTCGAATACAGCAAGCTGTATTCGAATACAGACATGTTGTTTTTTCCACTGACTTACCGTGTAGTCGAATACAAACTGTTGTATTCAAATACAGACATGCTGTTTTGCCATTGACTTACTCTGTAGTCGAAAACATACTGTTGTAGTCGAATACAAACATGCTATTTTGGATGTTGAATGCTGAAATAGCCTTGTATTTGAATACAGAGATGCTGTATTCGAATACAGCAGTGTTGTTTTGTTAAAAACTTCATTATTCAACCTTGATTATGAATTTTTAGCATATGGAAACCCTTTTAAGGTGCATGCTAATTTGAAAGGTTATTTTGTGCATTTAAAAACTTAAATGTTATGTGTTAATTGTTAATTTCAGTTGGTGACCCTTCACAACTATTGTGGAAATCTGGGCTTTACCCTCAGATGAGAACCAGGACAATCCTACCGGTTCGTACCCTGTGGATGTGAATGTAGTTGGGAACACCTGACTGGGGCTATGTTAGGAGGATCTTGCGGGGCGCATGAAGATCACTCGGGATGTATAGTTTTTTGTAGAATGATCAGATTAGGTTGACGTATAGGGACAATATGTCTTTCTTTTGGGATGTGTTTATTTTAATTTGGAAGATTGTACCTATACCAATATTGTCAGCATGACATTTTATTTTCGATGGGTTCCATGTGCCACTTTTTGATGTGTAAATACTTTGGATTCATATTTCAAAAACTATTTCGCTGCTTGTAAATTATGTTGACTTAATTTTCGTTGTGTTATGACATAAATATTTATCCAAAAGTATTTCCTTATTTATTTCTTTGTTATTATGAATCTGTTGTGAAAAAAAAATACACTCGCGCTGTGTTTAAATATCGGGGTTTTACAATTTTGATTCTTAATCAATCCTATGTATCCAATATGTGCATTTTGGTCATTTGATTAAGATTTAGGTCATTTTCATCATACATCGGCACATTCTAATCCAATTTGGTTTGCTTACAAATCTTATTCCTCCAATAAGTTAGTTTGTGTCATTAGATTAACATTTAGGTCATTTTTATTATCCCTCATTTTTTCCTAATCCATTTAGGTTCTTAACCAATCTTGTGCATCCAATAAGCACATTTGTGACACTAGATTAAAGATTAGGTCATTTTCATCCTCCCTCCGTTTATTCTAATCCATTTTGTGATCCTAGCCACTCTAGTTCTTGCATTAAGTGTGTTTTTGTCCTTTGAAAAAGATGTATGTCATTTTCATCATACATCGGCTAATTCTAATCAATTTTGGTTTGTTAACCAATCTTGTGCATCCAATAAGTACGTTTGTGTCGTTGGATTAACATTTAGGTTATTGTGATGATCATTTAGCTGATTCTAATCGATTTATGTTGTTAACAAATCAGATACATACAATAAGTGTGTTTACTTCATAAGATTAAAGATTAGGTCATTTCCAACCTGTCTCCCCTTATTCTAGTCCATTTGTGTGTTTAGCCATTATAGTTCGTCCAATAAGTGTGTTTCTGTTCTTGGAAACACAATTAAAACATTTTCATCATACATCAGCTTATTCTAATTGATTTTGGTATTTAACCAAACATGTGCATCCAATAAGTGTGTTTTTCCTCGGATTAACATTTAGGTCGTTTTTTTTCGTCCATTGGGTAGTTTTAACCCATTTTGGTTCTTAACCAATCTTGTGCATCCAATAAGTGTGTTTGTCTCATTGGATTAAATTTTGGTCATTTGCATCATCTCTCGACTTATTGTAATTCATTTTAGTTTTTACCAATCTTGTGCATCAAATAAGTGCGTTTGTGTCATTTGACAAATATTTAGGTCATATTTGTCACCCATCAACTTATTCAAATCCATTTTGGTTCTTAACAAATCATGTGCATCGAAGAATTGTGTTTGTGTCATAAGAATATTATTTAGGTCATTTTGATCTGCCCTCGCCTAAATTTAATCCATTTTAATATTAACTAATAGTTTGCATCCAATAAGTGTGTTTTTTTATCGATCAACAATTAGATCATTTTTTTCATCCCTAAGCTTATTCAAATTCATTTTGGTTCTTTACCAATCTTATGTATACAATAAGTTTGTTTTGGCCCGTTGATTAACTTTTAGGTGATTTTCAACATAAATATGCTTATTCTAATCTATTTTGGTTTGTTAACCAAACTTGTGCATCCAATAATTGCGTTTATGTCATTGGAATAACATTTAGGTCATTTTAATTTTCCCTCGATTGATTCTAATCGATTTATGTTCTTTACAAATCTTATGCATCCAATAAGTATGTTTTGGTCCCTGGATTTACATCTATGTCATTTTCATCATACATCGGCTAATTCTAATCCATTTTGATTTGTTAACCAATCATGTGCATCGAATAAGTTTGCTTGTGTCATTGGAATAACAGTTAGATCATTTTCGTCATCCTTTGGCTTACTCTAATCCATTTTGGTTATTTACTCATTTGACTAATATTTAGGTCATTTTTGTCATCCTTTAGCTTATTCGTATTGAGTTTGGTTCAAAAACATTCTTGTGCATCCAATAAGTGAATTTGGGTCATTGGATTAACATTTAAGTCATTTTTGTCCTCTTTTAGCTTATTATATTCGAATTTTTTTCTTAACAAATCTTGTGCATCGAATAAGTGTGTATGTATCATAGGATTAACATTTAGTTCATTTTCTTCATCCTTTAGTTTTTTCTAATCAATTTTATTTCTTAATCGATTTTGTGCATTCAATAACTGTATTATTGAACTTCAATTAACATTTAGGTCATTTTTATCATCCCTCAGATTATTCTTATGAATTTTGTTTCTTAATCAATCTTATGCATCAAATAAATATGTTTGTGTCACTAGTTTAATGATAAGCTCATTATCATACTCCCTCACCTTATTCTAATACTTGTGTTCTTAGCCATTGTAATTCGTCGAATAAATGTGTTTGTGTCCTTGGAAACACAGCTACGACATTATCGTCACACATCAATTTTTCTCGAATCCATTTTTTTTCTTAACCACTCTTGTGCATCCAATAAGCGCGTTTGTGTCATTGGATTGACATTTTTTCATTTTCGTCATCCCTCTACTTATTGTAATCCATTTTTGTTCTTATCCAATCTTGTGCATCCAATAAGTACGTTTCGACTAACATTTAGGTCACTTTTGTCATCCTTCAGCTTTTTCAAATCTATTATGGTTCGTAATTAGTCATGTGCATCCAACATGTTTGTGTCACTAAAATAACATTAAGGTCATTCTCGTGCTCCCTCGGCTTATTATAATTCATATGTATTCTAAGCTAACATATTACATTCAATAAGAGCATTTGTGCCAATGGGTTATTCTGATCCATTTTTGTTCTTAACCAATCTTGTTCATCCAATCAGTACGTTTGTGTTACTAGACTAACATTTAGGTCACTTTCTTCGTCCCTCGACTTATTCTAATATATTTTGGTTGTTAACCAATCTATTGCATCCAATAAGTATGTTTGTGTCATTGGATTAACATTTTGATCACTTTTGTCATGCCTTGGCTTCTTGTAATACATTTGTTTCATTGGATTAATAGTGAGGTCTTTCTCGTCATCCCTCGACTTATTCTAATCCATTTTGGTTCCTTCTTGGTTTTACAACACCTATTTCAGATCAGCCTTGATCTATTACAAGCTCTATTTCTTTCTACCTGGAAAGAGAATTAATCAATTCACCTATTAGCCTTGATAGGATTTCTAACAATCTTTTCAAACTATACTAAACTCTTATAGTTTGAGTTTTACAATAATGATGAGATTGTTTTGAAAGAAGCTGAGATGTCTCAACTTCTGTTTGAGACTCGATTCTTTACAAAGGATTCAATACAATAATAACAATGTAATATGTGTAATCCGAACTAAATTTTTCTTTGAGAATATGAGAACTTCAAGTATATAAATATGAATGATTTGTAAGACTAGATAACACTTGAACTTCTGCTATTTTCCTGAGCATTAGTCTATCTTTTATAGGCGTTTTGGAGCATTTAATGATGGTCAAAATAGCTTTTGGTAGCTTCAGGCTTTGAATACATTTTTGAAATATGTTTGACTGGACTGGTTTATTCGTTCTTGATTAGTTTAATGATCCTTCATGCTTCTCATAAATTTTTTGATGCCATATCTTTGATCTAGAGATTCGATTTTGGTGAAATAGTTTGAAGAATGATGATGAACTTCTACAAATGTATGGAGATCGATATTGAACTTCTACAGAAACGGAGATTGATAATCAATCTCAATTGTCAATTATTGAACTTTTTGGAGATTGATGATCAATCTTGAGGTACAGTGTTTCATCATTTTAGGTGACTTCCTGATCAATCTGGATGACTTTTTATAGACCAAGATTGATTAACTTTCTTGACACTTAAGCTGGAGAAGGTTCATACTTGCTTAATCCATGCGATTTTATCTTTGTGATTCGAATGACTTCTTGACTATAATGGATCCTACTTGTTCCTTGCCAAGTACTGAAAATAGTAGCATGCAACTCAGAGGCATAATCTTTCTTGAACTAGTGGAAATTGATTGATCTTCAGGCTGTGCTGATCAATCTTGATCTTGGAGAACATTATCTGTTTTATCCAAAATGTTCTAGTTTCTTTATCTGTTTAGTTTTTATCTGATTTCTTTGCTTCGATTTTGTCAAATCGCTGACCAAAATGAAAAAAATCCCAATTCATTGAGACCAACACACTTATGAAAGAACTACATTGTGAAGGTGTGTATGACCTCAGTTTTATAGTAAAAATGCAGAATAATGACTATTCTAACAATATGCGCAACAGTTTAATAAATTTGAAATTTACTAATCACAAGATTAAGCAAGGTCCCTAATAATCAATCCTAATGAACATTAAACAATATCAATTATTGTTTGTATGGAGAAATGCATCAGAAACAATTATTATTCAAGATGTTGATTTTCATGCAATCATGTTAATACAATTAATCATGCAAAGTCACTTAATACAGAATGTTAATCATGCATTCAATCAAAATCAAAAACATAATAATTGCAGAAATTTAAACGAGATAAGGGAAAGAAAAGTGTACGCAGATTTTTATACTTGTTCAGCCGCCTCGTGACGGCCTACCTCCAGTCCTAAGATCGAACTTGATCTTAGCCTTTCCAATAGATCTTCTTAGAATCAGTTTACAGATTTTACACAGCGCCTCGCCTCAATCTTAAACTATTCTCCCTGTTCTGTCTTTCCCTCCTTGAATTCCCGAGTTTAAATCCCATAAACTCTACCAAGAATCCAGTCAAGTGTCTTCTTGTTGACAGCCCTCAACCCGGAAGAACACCACCAGTAGCAACTGGGTTTTCTCAACGTAGTTTGGTTACAGAAATGATTTACAGAAATTAGAACCAGAACAATTTTACAAAGTTCTTGAATTTTCTTCTTCTCAAAGCAGTCTTTCTCTCTTCAGTCTTTTTCAATCCTTATTGATCACAAATGTAGATTGTTCATGGCTGAAAAAGATGTTCAAAAGTCATATCAGTGTGAGAAAGTTATTGGCATATGATGTATACAAGTTATTACAGTGGTATATGGTGTATGTGTTTCATGTGTTTGTATCTTGTTGTTATGAATTGTTATGAGTATTATATGAGAAGAAGAGAGTGAAAGCAGTTTATATAGTTTCAGGAAAAACAACACATGAATCGATTTAATCAATCAATTCATTGAAGTTATAAAGCATACTAGTCGATTTACTAAATCGATTTAGCGAATCTTGTTTTTCTTGAATCTTGAAATTGCATAAGCTAATCGATTTTTCTAATCGATTATTTTAAATGAGTTCTTCAGACTTGGATGAATGTTCATATTTGAATCGATGTGCCTAGTCGATTTGAAATGTTTTGTTCCAACAACGAGATCAAAACAATCGATTGGCACATTCGATTCAAAACCTTCATATAGTCCTGAAGTCATCTCTGTTTCTAAAACTTTTGTACCAATCGCTTTAGTCAATCGATTTCACGGGTTCTAGGAGCACAGTGATTTTCACAAATCGATTTGCCTAACCGATTTGACTAGTTACAGAGAGTTGGCTTAAGTCAAGGTAATCGATGTGTCTAATCGATTATGGACTTAAGTCTGAAGAACATTTCATCAGTTGGTTCATTCAATCGATTTACCAAGTCGATTGATGCCAAACCTATTTCAAAAGAAAAATATTAATCGATTGTGCTAATCGATTGTGTATGTCCCAGACCAAGATTATGTTAAAACTACTTTTATGAAATCGATTTGCCCAACCGATTTGTGAAACATTTACTTGGTTCTGTAACTCTCGCAATCGATTGTGTTAATCGACTTTAACAATCCAAATGTATTTGTGATTGGAACAATCGATTTGCCACATCGATTAGGCCACAAATCAGTATGCCACTGACTTGAACAATTATTTTCAATAAAATGGCCAATCGATGTGTCTAATCGATTTTAGACAATCAATTTAGACCTGTGATATGAACAATCTATTTGCCAAATCGATTAGGCCACAAAACAGTATGCCACTAACTTGCAACCTTAATTTCCATTAAATGTGCACATCGATTTGCCTAATCGACTGCTCGTTTACTAAATTCACAATTACATACAACCCTATTACAAAATTGATTTTACTAATCGATTTGCTTAATGAATCTTCCAACTTTTGTTGATTTCTTGAGTTCCAAGCCATTGTCTCAAGTTTGTAGGGTTGAGTTGTTGTTCCTGAACTTTTTCTCAGTTCACAGTGTTAGATTTATTTCATGATGTATGTTTTTCAATAATATCAAAAATAGACTTATGTCTAACAATCTCCCCCTTTTTGATTTAAGTGACAAACATGCAATTTTAACTTGAGAAACATTTCAAAGAACATCATTGTAATTTCAACAGTATAGAGAAGCTCCCCCTAAATATGAGCAGTCATGCTTTTCATACAGTGGAATTATGGTTAGAGCTAACAAAAACAAAATAGATCGTATCAGAGTAATTTGCAAAATGCACTAGTATCAGATTAGTCAAAATGGTATCAGACACTAGTATCAGATCAGTCAATACGGTATCAGATCAAACAATATCATATAATTTTGTCGAGCAATGTAACAGTATCAGATCAAAAAGAAGTATCAGAGTTAATATAAATCATAGTGAATATAAATGCAAGTTATAAATTGTTCTCCCCCTTTGTCAATTAAGTCAAAAAAAGGTAAAGGAGAGAAGACTTAGAAGTTTGCTCCCCCTATGTTGGTAGCAAAACTGAATACTGCTATCTACTGAAATCAGAACAGATTAGTAACAAGAACAGTTTGTAAAACAAATTGTATCAGAGCAATAAAAGAAATGGATTATAGCACATAATAGAGATCATTAAGAGAATTTGCAACAGACAATTTTATCATAAACTCAACTTTTTATATTCATTCACCAAAAAGGTACATCCAACTAAAACATTACATAGAAAGGGCAGAATAAAATGCAAAACAACTAAAAAACTAAACTCCTAAACATCTAGAGTTGGCTGGCCCTCATTATTATCTAGGGAAGAGGCTAGGACCGCTGTATTACCCTCAGCAGGTGTCTCCTCAACATGAGGTTCAGTATTGTCTAAGTGTGTCGGAAGTGGTTCTTCAGTTGCTTGTCTTCCAATCTCAACAACATCACTGAAAGACAATTTAATGCCTAGATGTTCCTATATTGCTGCCACATCCTGTGCAACCAGGTTCAGGTCGGATTGAAGCTTTTGCATTGCAGCCTCCATTCTTGCATTTGACGCCTCCACCTTGGCATTGTGGGCTGCCTGTGCTGCCATGAATTCCAGCAGTTTGGCAAGCACTTCTGAACTTGCTGTAACTAACTCAACAGCTGGTGGTCCAATATTTTGTTGAGCTTGTTCAGCATTGGTTTGAGGTCGCTTCCAAATGTCGTTCACTCTTCGCAGCTGCATTTGGTTTACGATGGATTCACCAAATGTAAGAGTGGTCTTGGACATTTCATCACCCTTGAACGATACCTTGAAGTGTTCAAGAATCTTCGTGATCAGCTAGGGGTATGGAAGTAGAATCTTTCCCTGTGCAGCTTCCGATTAGGCCACAAATCAGTATGCCACTGACTTGAACAATTAGTTTCAATAAAATGGCCAATCGATGTGTCTAATCGATTTTAGACAATCAGTTTAGACCTGTGATACGAACAATCGATGTGCCAAATCGATTAGGCCACAAAACAGTATGCCACTGACTTGCAACCTTAATTTCTATTAAATGTGCACATTGATTTGCCTAATCGACTGCTCGTTTACTAAATTCACAATTACATACAACCCTATTACAAAATCGATTTTACTAATCGATTTGCTTATTGAATCTTCCAACTTTTGTTGATTTCTTGAGTTCCAAGCCATTATCTCAAGTTTGTAGGGTTGAGTTGTTGTTCCTGAAATTCTTCTCAGTTCGCAATGTCAGATTTATTTCATGATGTATGTTTGTCAATAATATCAAAAATAGACTTATGTCTAACACATTGCTTAAGAACAAAAATAGACTAGAATAAACCAAGTATTGACAAAAAAGACCAAAATCTTAACACATTGAGACTTATGCACTTATTGGACGAACTACATTGTCAAAAACAAAAATAGATTAGAAGAAAATTATTAATGACCAAATTGACCAGAATCATAATCCATTGTGACTAGAAAATGTAGTAAAGAGCAAAATGACCAAAATTTTAATCTATTGAGACGTAAGCACTTATTGGAAGAACTACTTTGGATAAGAACAAAAATGGACTAGAATAAATGTAGTAAAGACAAAAATGTCCAAAATCTTAATCCATTGAGACTTATGGACTTATTGGATGAGGTACATTGCCAAAGAATAAAATGAATTAGAATAAACCTATTAAAGACCAAAATCTTAATCCATTAAGATTAACACACTTATTGGAAGAACTACATTGGCTAGGAATCAAATTGGACTAGAATAATGCTAGTAAAGACTAAAATAACCAAATTTTAATCCATAGAAACTGCTTCACTTATTAGACGAACTACATTGACTTAGAAACAAAATGGATTAGAATAAATCTAGTACAGACCAAAATTACCAAAATCTAAATCCACTTAGACTACGACACTAATTGGTCAAACAAAATTGCCTAAAACCAAAATGTATTAAAGTCCAAAATGTTAGAAGTACATTGGCTAAGGACCAAAATGGAGTATAATAAATGTATTAAAGACCAAAATGACAAAAAAAAACATAATCCATTAAGACTTAGGCCCTTATTGGACAAACTACTTTGGACAAGAACCAAAATGAACTAGAATTAACATAGTAAAGACAAAATTGACCAAAATCTTAATAAATTGAGACTTATAATGGATTAAAATAAGCTATGTGAAGACTAAAATTACCAAAAACATAATCCACTATGACTATAATGCAGTTATTAGAAAAGCTACAATGGCTAAAATTCAAAATGGACTAGAAAAAATCTAGTAATGAATAAAATGACCAAAATGTCCAAAATCTTAATCCATTAAGACTTTTGCACTTATTTGATGAACTAGATTGCATGAGAACCAAAATGTCCAAAATATTAATCCATTAAGACTTTTGCACTTATTGGACGATCTTTATTGGTTAAGAACAAAAATGGACTAGAATAAACCTAGTAAATTCAAAAATGACTAAAATCTTAATCCATTGAGACTTGTGTAGTTTTTTGGTGAACTACATTGGCTAAGAACAAAATTGGCCTTAAAGAAACCTAGTAATGACCCAAATGACAAAAATCTTAATCCATTGAGACTTATGCCTTTATTTGATGATCTACATTATCTAAGAACTAAAATCGTTTAGTAAAATACCCCAAAGTTTAAAGTACACTTTTTTAACTAATTAAAATACTATTTAACTTGATAAGTTGATATTTAAATTTTTTTACGATTATTTTGATAAATATTAGGATTATTTTTTGTTATATGTGTGTTTGCTATGATATGAAAAATTTGTAGATATTTGATTTAATTATTAATATAAAATATAAAAAAAATTATTTGTTTTTTTAATTAGTTTAAATATAAATGAGTATTAATATTTGATAGATAAGTAATTTTAGTATTTTAATGTGAGCATTTTAGTATTTTAATGCGAGCATTTTGGAGAGTAATATTTTAATTATTAATGAATAGAACGTCTAATTAAATTGTTTGGGCACTTTATAAATAGAAAATAAAATAAACTTTGGGATAGACTACTTTATGCCCCTCCTCTTTATTGTTTGTTGCTACTATAGTTTATGATTGGGTTGTTTGCTTTCTACACCCCAACTTTATGTCTTTGCTTTTCACACCTTTCCATTTGCACTTAAAGTGATAAAAAAAAAATATAAAATGTTGAAGGTCATTTAGAATAAAAATATGCTAAACTAATAAACAAATCCTTTTTCTCTCAAATAAGTTTCCACCAAAAATTAGCTATGTTTTATCATAAACAATTGCTTTTCTTTTTATGGATGACGTATTTTTTTCCGATTCTGATCGTCGAAGCCTTCAAGAAGCACCACTCATTTGCATTTTTTAATGAAGTTGACATTGGACCCTTCTGGTGTTCTGCAAGTCGGTGAGACTTTTTCCACAATTTTCTCCCCATTTTGAATCCATTGTTTCTCCTAAAATTAATATTAATTATTTAACATTGATTTTTATGCTACACATAATTTATCACTCACGTCTCGCCGATTTTGTCAACTTGCTATGCATGCAAGAGTAGATTAATTCGTTAAAATTCTATTAGATAATTAAAATAATTTATTATAAATTTTGGAATGTTATAGATACTATGCCATTACCTGAGTGGATGGACAATTCAAATTGGTGTTGTTCTTATAGATCCCCTCAACTCAACTCGAGACACATACAAGCTACAATTGAGGTAATCGTGTTTTTAATGGTAGCTCCCTACATTTGGAGGGCTACCTCCAAGTCACCTACGAATTCGCTACTCGAATACTTCCAATTTATAACAATATTATTTTAAGGCTCAATAGTAGACAATCAAAATCAGACTCATTCAATTGTACTTCCTCAAAATCGTTTGACCTTTCAGACACTACATATATGATATGAAAATATCTTTAACGCTAGTTGGAATCACCATTATTTCATCAACTATGGGGTTACATAAATATTCTTATCCTAAATATATAACATCATTATCATTGATCATACATCATCATCACATAAACTAATCATAAATTTATAACATCACTCTCATCAATCATATAAAATCATCAACACATAAACTTATCACAATGCATTCATCTTTTACTATCACATCACAAAAACTCGTCTAATCAAACATATGCACAAAATTCATTTGACACCTAATATCAAAATAATATTAAATATCACACATTTAACGAAATTAAATCAATCAAAACCTTAGAAATGTTTCTCTTCCACATTTTAACCTCACAAATACCATATTTGCAGTTTAATTTATTTATCCCTCAAAAGACTACTGCCGTATGTAGCAAGCCCCATATGAATCATTGGAAATATGGTTTTTCCTTTCATCTCACAATATTTTGTACTAATAAAAGAAAACGCTCCTTAATCCCTTACCTTATTTTGACACTTTCTCAAACACAAAAACCAATGGAAGTTTTCAAAAACAACTTTAGATCGACAACGTATAGCGAACCATCAATATTCTTAGGTACTGGTATCTTCCTTCAAGCAAGAAGCTTCAATATTGTTAACTTTTGTAACACCTCGTTTTTCAAAACAAGGGTGTATTTTTTTTCAAAAGGAATTAAAATAAAGCAAAGAAATAAATGAGGTAATACATTTGGATAAACAATTAAGTCATTAAAATTTACAAGCAGCAGAAAACTTCCTCGAAATATGAATCCAAAATATTTACACAACAAAAGGTGGGACATGTAACCCATCGATAATAACATGTCAAGCTGACAATATTAGTATAGGTACAATCTTCCATTTTTAAAATAAATACAATTCTGAGCTTCTCATACCAAGCTCTTGGAGCTTGTTTCAACCCATAAAGGGCTTTTGTTAGCTTGTACACATGATTAGGAAAATCAGGATTTTCAAAACCAGGTGTTTGGCTAACAAAAACTTCCTCTTGGATGTCACCATTGAGAAAGGCACTTTTAACATCCATTTGATAAAGCTTAAAGTCCATTATACATGCATAAGCAAGTAGAATTCTAATGGCTTCTAACCTAGCTACAGGGGGATAGGTTTCATCAAAATCTATTCCCTTTTCTTGATTGTAACCCTTGGCCACTAATCTAGCTTTGTTTCTAGTGATGACTCCATTCTCATCTAATTTGTTCCTAAACACCCACCTTGTTCCTACGATGTGCTTATTTTCTGGTTTAGGTACTAGATGCCACACCTTGTTCCTCTCAAATTGGTTTAACTCCTCTTGCATAGCAAGTATCCACTCACTATCTAGTAAGGCTTCCTTAATGTTCTTAGGTTCAATCTGAGATACAAAGGCTGTAAGGTTACAAAAATGTCTAAGGTTCTTTCTAGTTGCCACTCCTTTAGAGATGTCACCTATGATGTTATCTATGGGATGGTTTCTATTGAACTTCCACTCCCTATGTAACTCATCTACTCTAATAGGTTCAACATAGTCGTTGTTGGTTGGAGGTGCAGTTTCCTTTGGTTCTATAGGTTCAGATTTTATAACTTTATCCAAAGGAGCATCAACAATAGGAGGAGTGTTGTTCAAGTTTTCTTTAAAAAGTTCATCAAATTTCACATGAATTGACACTTCCATTGTTTTTGTTCTCTTGTTATTGATTCTATATGCTTTGCTAGTTTGGGAATAACCTAGAAAGATACCCTCATCTGCCTTGGGGTCAAACTTACCTAGGTGTTCTTTGCCATTATTCAAAACAAAGCACTTACTACCAAAAACTCTAAAGTAGGAAATATTAGGCTTTCTACCCTTGTACAACTCATAAGGAGTTTTCCTAAGTATTGGCATAATCAAAACCTTGTTGACAACATGCGTGGCAGTGTTAATCGCATCAGCCCAGAAATACTTGGGAGTATTTGAATCTTTCAGCATGGTCCTAGCTAACTCCTCTAAAGACCTATTTTTCCCTCCACTACACCATTTTATTGTGGTGTCCTAGGGGCTGAACACATGTGATGAATGCCATTCTGTTCATAGTAATTATCAAAAGCATCATTTTGGAATTCACCTCCATGATCGCTTTTGATAGACATTATTTTCTGACTTGTTTCGTTTTGTACTAAGTTTGCAAACTTTTTTAAAATAGAAAAGGCATCACTTTTATCAGTCAGAAAATAAGTCCAAGTGAATCTAGAATAGTCATCAATTAACACGAAGCCATACAGGTTACCTCCAAAACTTCTCACTTGGGATGGTCCAAACAAATCCATGTGGATCAGTTGCAAAACCCTATTGGTTTTGACCGTGTCTATTGGGGGAAAAGAAGACTTGACCAGCTTACTTCTCTCACAAGAATCACATAATCTATCCTTATAAAACTTTCTATTGGGAAGACCTATGACTAACTATTTACTAACAAGTCTATTCAAATGATCTATATGAATGTGTGCAACACGTTTATGCCATAACCATGTCTCATCAGCATTTGATAATAAGCAACAAACAGAATTAGCAGGCATAGTAGTTAAATCTAGCATGTAGATATTGTTAACTCTATCACCTACCAGTTTAATACTTTTATCATTTTTGTTCTCAATTATGCAAGAAAGTGGTGAAAAGCTTACTTGAAAACCATTGTCACACAGCTGACTTATACTTAGAAGGTTATGTTTCAGCCCTTCCACATATAAGACATTTTTAATTATAGCAGTTGATTCACTGCCTATGTTACCTTCACCGCAGATCTTGCCCTTGTTGTTATCGTTGTACTTTACAAATCCACCTTCTTTTAGGCTTAGGGACAGGAACATTGACTTGTCCCCTGTCATATGCTTTGAGCATCCACTATCAAGATACCATTGGTGTCTAGTGGATCTCAAGCATACCTGCAATAAAATTAGAATTTCATTTTAGGTCCCCAATGTAAATTGGGTCCAGGGGGGTCATTTTCAACATCTTGTGTCTTGATTTTCCAAATCTGTTTACATCCTTTGTTGGCAAGTTTTTTTAATTTGCAATTGTAAAAAAAAATGTCCTTTTCTACAACAAAAATGACAAGTGACAGCAGATGATGCATACTATTTTGGTTTGACAAAGACATTATGCATATGACTAGATTTACCAAATTTCTGGTTATGCTTGACATTACCATATCCTATGCCATGTATAATCCTATTCTGATTAGCATGCATATTCTGGTTAAATCCAAGTCCAGATTTTACATTGATATTTCTCTGGTTGCTAAGAATGACATTCAGTTTATCCTTACTACTAGAAAACTTCAATAAATCAGACTTCAATAATGCAACAGTATTCTCAAGTTCAATGCATCTTGCAGATTTATCATGTGAGTCCTTTTTTAAATGTTCACACAAGTCCTCAATCTTCCTATAATCATTTTTCATTTGTTCATGCAACATACATTGTTGTTCAAGCATTTTCTTAGTACTAACTAACTGCTTAACAAATTTAACATATTCGTCATGCAGTTCATTAAATGCATCATGCAGTTCATCAAAAGAAGGATTATATTGAGAACTTACCTCACTTTCTGATTCAGAATATGTGTTGGCCATAAGGCACATATTTGCTTCTTCAGTTTCGGAAGATGTAGATGATTCTTCATTGTCATTCCATGCAATATATGCTTTTCTGTTTTTCTGAGCCGGTTCCTTGCCTTTAGTTTTGGAATTTCTGTTTTTGTTCTGCAACTTGTAACAGTCAGCCTTTATATGACCAGTTTTTCCACACTCATAGCATGTGATTGTCTTACTGTCATTGTTCTTCGAACTGGATTGTTTTTTGAATTTACTGTCTTTCTTTTTCAGAAATTTCTTAAACTTCTTGACAAGTAACCCAAGTTCAGGCTCCTCATCATCCTCACTGCTTGATTCATCTGAGCTGCTCTCATGTTCAGACTTAGAATGATGTGTTTGGGCTTTCAACGACAATCCTTTTCGTTTTCTATCAGTTTGCTCAGCCTCATTGAGTCTATGTAATTCCATTTCATGCTCCCTCAACTTTCCAAACAATGTAGCTATTGTCATGCTTCCTAGATCCGTTGATTCTGCAATGGCAGTGATTTTTGGTTGCCATTCTCTAGTCAAACACCTCATCACCTTGCTAATTTGCTGATCATTATCAATCTCATTGCCTAAGGCATTTAGGTTGTTGACTATGTGCGTAAACCGGGTCTGCATGTCGTTTACTGATTCTTCTATCTTCATGCTAAACAATTCGTACTCGTGCATGAGAGTATTTATCTGTTCATTCATGTGTCTGCTGAAGTGTGTCCCACATTTGTTTTGTTGTCTTACAATTTGAGACTTTGAAGAATTCATCATGACTCAAGGCGGCAGTTATAATGTTCTTGGCTTTGGCGTTGTACCCAACTTTCTTTTTGTCATCCTCAGACTAGTCACTTTTAGGTTTTAGAATTGCTGATTCACCAGTACCTACTATGGTTGGCACAAAACGTCCATTTTCTACAGCATTTAAAATGTCAATACCACTAGCCTCAAGAAAAATCAGCATGTGTTGTTTCCAATACATGTATGTGGCCCCGTTAAAGGTAGGGGGCCTAGCTAATGACACACCCTCTCCTAGGAAATCAGAGGTCATGATCCCTTTTTTTTTTTTAGAAAAACAGCTCTAGTAAAAAGGCAGGCTCTGATACCAATTGATGTATCAAATGACCTCAGTTTTAGTAAAAATGTAGAATAATGCCTATTCTAACAATATGCGCAGCAGTTTAATAAATTCGAAATTTACTAAACACAAGATTCAACAAGGTCCCTAATAATCAATCCTAATGAACATCAAACAATATCTATTATGAGAAATGCATCAGAAACAATTATTATTCAAGATGTTGATTTTCATGCAATCATGCTAAGACAATTAATCATGTAAAACCACTTAACACAGAATCTTAATCATGCATTCAATCAATATCAAAAACATAATAATTGTAGAAATTTAAAGGAGATAAGGGAAAGAAAAGTGTACGCAGATTGTTATACTGGTTCAGCCGCCTCGTGACGGCCTACGTCCAATCCTAAGATCAAACCTAATCTTAGCCTTTCCAATAGAACGTCTCATAATCAGTTTACAGATTTTACACAGCGCCTCGCCTCAATCTTAAACTATTCTCCCTGTTCTATCTTTCCCTCCTTGAATTCCCAAGTTTAAATCCCATAAACTCTACCAAGAATCCAGTCAAGTGTCTTCTTGTTGACAGCCCTCAACCCGGAAGAACACCACCAGTAGCAACTGGATTTTCTCAAAGTAGTTTGGTTACAGAAATTCGAAACAGAACAATTTTACAAAGTTCTTGAACTTTCTTCTTATCAAAGCAGTCTTTCTCTCTTCAGTCTTTTTCAATCCTTGTTGATCACAAATGTAGATTGTTCATGGCTGAAAAAGATGTTCAAAGTAATATCAGTGTGAGAAAGTGTAATTGGTATATGATGTATATTAGTTATGACAGTTGTATGTTGTGTATATGTTTCATATTGTTATGAGAAAAAGAGAGTGAAAATAGTTTATATAGTTTCAGGAAAAACAACACATGAATCGATTTAATCAATCAATTCATTAAAGTTATAAAGCATACTAATCGATTTACCAAATCGATTTCGCGAATCTTCTTTTTCTTGAATCTTGAAACTGCATAAACTAATCGATTTATCTAATCGATTATTTTAAATGAGTTCTTCAGACTTGGATGAATGTTCATATTTGAATCGATGTGCCTAATCGATTTGAAATGTTTTGTTCCAACAACGAGATCAAAACAATCGATTTGTTCATTCGATTCAAACATTCACATAGTCCTTAAGTCATCTTTGTTTCTAAAACTTTTGTACCAATCGCTTTAGTCAATCGATTTCACGGGTTCTAGGAACACAATGATTTTCACAAATCGATTTGCCTAACTGATTTGACTAGTTACAGAGAGTTGGCTTAAATCAAGGTAATCGATGTCTCTAATCGATAATGGACTTAAGTCTAAAGAACATTTTATCAGTTGGTTCATTCAATCGATTTACCAAGTCGATTGAATTTCCATATTGGAAGTCATTGTATATAAGACATTTCCTCGAAGTGATGCATATAAAAAAAATGTATTTGATAGTGTTATTGGTACGTTACTCAATTATCCAGGAAGGTCTAAAGATGACATCAACGCAAGATTGGACTTGGTCGATATAGGAATAAGAAATGAATTTGCTCCCGTAAAGAATGGAAATCGCACATATCTACCTCTAGCCGCTCACACTCTATCTAGAAAGGAAAAAATTGTTTTATGTAAATTTCTACACGAAGTTAAAGTTCCAGAAGAATACTCTTGAAACATTAAAAATTTGGTTTGTATGAAAGACCTCAAGTTAAAAGGTTTGAAGACCCATGATTGTCATATTCTAATGGAGCATTTGCTACCAATAGGTATACGTTCCATTTTACCTGAAAAAGTTCGACTATCCTTAACTAGATTATGTTTCTTCTTTAGGGAAATTTGTAGTAAAGTGATCGACCCTCAGAAATTACCGACATTGCAGAGGGAAATTGTTGTTACTTTGTGTGAGCTTGAAATGTATTTTCCACCGTCGTTTTTTGATATAATGGTTCACCTTATTGTTCATCTGGTTAAGGAGACACAACTTTGTGGGCCAGCTTATGTGAGATGGATGTATCCGATAGAACGATATATGAAAATATTAAAAGGGTACGTAAAAAGTAGAAGTCGACCAAAAGGTTGTATAGTTGAACGGTACATTGTTGAAGAGGCTGCTGAATTTTGTACTGAATATTTGTCCAATGTTGAATCCAAAGATCTTCCCATGTCTCGTCATTCAGGAAGAACATCAGGAGAAGGGATAATTGGAAGGAGACTACTAACTATATCAAGGATAGAATGGAAGCAGACACAATTGTATGTTCTGCACAATGATGATGAGGTTCAATCGTATGCCACAATACACACGGATCAGTTATCTGGTTTAAACATGAATAGGAATGAAAATTGGATAACTCGAGAGCACAATCGAAGTTTTATAACATGGTTAAAAAATCACATAAAGTCAAAGTTTGATATAGACCCCAGATCAATTTCACAAAGATTGAGGTGGCTAGCAAATGGTTCGAGCTTACATGTCTTTTCTTACACTGGTTATGTTATTAACGGCTACACATTTTATACCAAAGAATACGATGATCAGACCACTATGCAAAATAGCGATGTCACTCTTGTAGCTGAAGCGATGCATGTCTCAAGTGCAAAAGACAAAAACCCAATTTACACAAATCTATTATAAGACCCGTAATTTTAAATATTACTTTATGTATGTTAATGGATTTTAGTATTGAACTCAGGGGCTTTTTAGCCAAGTTATTAATATTTTGGAGTTTATATGATCAAAAAGATATTTTGATGCCCGATTAAATTACTCGTCGATAAATAAGTTAATTTGGCTGTGTTGAAACTTCTGCGAAGAGTTTAATGCGTTAGGGGTGAAAGGGTAATTTAATAAATATCTAAATATTTGGAGATATTTGTTAATTATTATTATTAATATATATATATATAAAGAAATGGAAAAAAAGGAAATAGGAAGAAAAGAAGTAGAAAGGAAAGAAAAAGGGAGAAAGGAAAAACAAAGGAAAGAAAATAGAAAATTTCCATCTTCTTCCTCTACCTCGCGACAAACTCGATCCTCCTCCTTCCTCCATTTTCGTCCATTTTCGTTACTCTTGCTTCCTTTGAGTTCGAAAATTGATATTGAGTGATAGGACAAAGGTTTCTCAACTTCACTCTTCAACTTTGATTCGAAAACTAAGAAAAACGGTATTAGGGATTCAAACTCAAATCTCCCCGTTTCATCTAGATCTAAGCGTCGTTTCAAGAAGTGGTAGAAGGGAAAGTCGCTCACCACTACACTACGGTGCTAGTGAGCTAACTTTGGAAGCGACGTCGCGAGCAAAGTTTTTACCGGACTTACTCACGGTACCGAAATCGAACGAAAAAGCTAAAGTGAAGGTAAGGGCTCCTTCCAAACTTTTAAATTGCATTTAGGGCCTTATCTGTATTTGTGTGGAAAAGAATTTTGTTAGGGTTAGAGTATTGATTTGGGGAAAATGAATTTAACTCATTTATGTATAATTTGAGTAAATGAAATTTGATGTATTTGAGTGTTATGATTGCGTTGATTTGTGTTCATCGTACTTGGCGTGTTCATACTTGATGTTTGTTGATTGATGTGATTTGGTGTGAATCGTTGATTGATTTGGATATTATGTTCGAGTTTGTTTGGTGTGAAATTTGAAAACCATTAGAGTTAAACGAGTATTAAGAATGGGGAATCTCTTAACGTCTCGTTTACTTAATGTGTGTTTTGGAAAATCGTTTAAGTTAAATGAGAATTAAGAATGGGGAATCTCTTAATGTCTTATTTACTTGAAGTTTGTTTTGAAAATCGTTTAAGTTAACTGGGCGTTAAGAATGGGGAATCTCTTAATGTTTTGGTTTGAAATTCCGAGTCCATGCATTTTGGCATATACGCATTGCATTAGGGTGCTTGGCACACGAGTTGTGGTTAATTCAAATTATGATTGTGTTGATTTTGCTAAGTGTAATGTTTTGAAACTAAGTGTAAGTGTGTTTGATTCAAATTGTGATTGTGTTGATTGTACTAAGAGTTATGTTTTGGAATTGTGTGATAGTATGTTAGATTGTAAAACGATTTCAAAACTCATAATGTCGTGGTGATTGTATGGATATTACTAAGTGTTAAGGTTTTGAGTGGTGTTTGAATGCGATTGAGTTAGTTTATGTATTTTTGAAAGAATATATAGGGAAATCGATTTACCCAATCGATTTGATGAGTTACAGGGGCCCTGTTTTGCACGAAATCGATTTACCCAACCGATTTTGTAAGTTGTCTTTCAAAATCATTTAAGAAATCGATTTGGTAAATCGATTGGATTCAATTGGATTCAAGTCAGGGGCTTTGTCTTCCAAAAATCGATTTGCTCAATGGATTGGATTCAATACAGGGGCTCTGTTTGTCAGGAAATCGATTTACCCAATCGATTGAGTCAATCGATTTTCCCAATCGATTGATTTAAGCCCAGAGTTCAGTTTTCACTAAAAACTTTCAGGAAATTGATTTCCCCGATCGATTGGCTTAGTGGAAAATCTTATTTTGAGTTAGATAATTGATTGCTCAATTGAATTATCAATGTTTTGGTGAGTTACGTATTACTTGATGGATTGAGAACTTTCTTTTGATTTCATTTACATTTGGCAAGCATTACATGAACTTTTAGCATATGGAAAATCCTTCTAAGACGCATGATAAGTTGAAAAGGTTATTTGTGCATTTAAAAGCTTAAATGTTATGTGTTAACTGTTAATTTTCGGTTGGTGACCCTTTACAACTATTGTGGAAATCTGGGCTTTGCCCTCAGATGAGAGTCAAGATGATCCCACCAGTTCGTACCCTCCGGATGGGAATGTGGATGGGAGTGCTTGATTGGAGCTACGTTAGGAGAATCTCACGGGGCGCGTGGAGATTACTCAAGGCGTATAGTTTTTTTTGTTATGTATAGAATGATCAGACTAGGTTGTCACTCAGGACACATATGTCTTTCTTTTGGGCTACCTTTATGTCAAGTTGAAAGGATGTACCTGTACTATTGTTGACATCAGGACATGCTTTGAATTTATATTTTCAAAAACTTTTCCGCTGCTTGTAAATTTTAATGACTTAATTATTTATCCAAAGGTTTTACCTTATTTATTTCTCTGTTGTATTTTAATTTCTTTTGAAAAAAAAAATACACCCTCGCTTTGAAAAACGGGGTGTTACATCTATCATATTTTGGGGTTGTCGAGCGCATATGGGAGTTAGACTACACAATGTTTTGTGTTCCCATATTTGGTTGCAAGTGGGTCGATAATAATAATGGCGTTCGGATTGATGAGTCATGATTCTTGCTTGTCGATTTTAATAGGGTGGGATACAAAGACGAGCCTTTTATTTTAGTGTCGCAAGCTCAACAAGTGTTTTATGTCACTGATCCTTCTGATGCTAAATGGTCTGTTGTCCTATCGACCAATAAAATAAGTGATGATAACAATAATGATGAAGATGTTGGCAATGATCTTTTATTTGCAACATCACAACAACCACATGAAATTGATTCAACTGATGATGGTTTATATCTTAGAGATGATCATGATGAGGGAATTTGGATAAATCCATCATTTTGTATTGTAAATAGAGGAACAAATGTGAATCCCACTAGGAAAAGAAGAAGGGCATCTTAATTTATATGTTTAATTGTTTTATATAAGCCATGCATGTAATCTGAACTGTGTTAATGTAAATATGCATGTAATCTGAACTGTGTTAATGTAAATATGCATGTAATCTGAATTGAGTGTTTTATACTATGTTCTGATTAATTTATTTTCTGCTTATATTTAGCTTGATTTGAGTGTTTTATACTAAGTTCATGTAATTTAATATAAACTAGTAGTTTACATGAACTGAACTTAATATAAATTAGTAATTTACATGAACTAAATTGAACTGAACTGAAAAAGAACCTTAAATATAAAAATAAAACAATGAGGCCTTTTACAGTGCTTATCTGAAGAAGCGCTGTAAAAGACCCTTTTAAAAATAAAATAAAGAGACATTTTACAGCGCTTATCTGAAGAAGCACTGTAAAAAAGCGCTCTAAAATTAACATTCATATAACATTACAAAACCATGAGACATTTTACAGCGCTTATTTGAAAACGTGCTGTAAAAGGCTTTTAAAAAAACATTCATGAGACACTTAACAGGACCTTATCTAATAAGGCTTTCTTCAAACACCTTGTACGCATCATGGGAATCCCCAAAAACACATTGTTAACAAAAACATCAGACTCAAACCCATTTTTCGCAACATGGCAATGAACCTGAAGACCAAGTTTCGAACCACTTATCGACGAATTAGCACACGATGTAAGAAGGAAAGGGAATGTAAAGAGAGAAAAAGGGTGTTGAGGCGATGATTGAATTGTGAGAGAGTAAGCTTTGATGTTTGTGAAGAAGATGCATAAAAGGAGAAGAGTTTGGTGAAGAGGAAGAGATTTTGGTGGTGACCAGTTACTACTATGTGGGTTTTGCATGATGATAACAATGTTTTTAACCATTCATTGTTTTGCATGTTTTTAATGTCATCCCATATGGAACCCAAATAAACCAAACACAAAAATAACATAATAAAACAACGAGGCCTTTTACAGTGCTATAAAAGCCTTTAAAAAAAATTCATATAACATAATAAAACAAGGAGGTCTTTTACAGCGCTTGTTCTAATAAGCGCTATAAAAGACCCTTTTAAAAATAAAATAAAGAGACCGTTTACAACGCTTATTTAAAAAAGTGTTGTAAAAGGCTTTAAAAAAACATTCATATAACATAATAAAACAATGAGGTCTTTTACAGCGCTTATTGGGAAAAGCGTTGTAAAAGAGCCTTTTAAAAAACGAAATAAAGACGCCGTTTAGAGCACTTTTTAAACAAGCACTGTAAAAGGCTTAGGCCTTTTAGAGCGCTTTTTGAATAAGCGTTGTAAAAGGCTTATAAAAAAGTGTTGTAAAAGGGTTTCATATATAACAGTAACCGCTTCAGTTTCCTCTTCATTACGTAAACTTCACTATCATCTCAACCTTCATCGTTCTTGTAAGACCCATAATTTTAAATTATACTTTATGTATTTTAGTGTATTTTGGTATTGAACTCGGAGGCTTTTTTGCCAAAGTTATTAATATTTTGGGAGTTTAAATGACCAACAAGATATTTTAGATACTCGACTAAATTACTCGTCAATAAATAAATTAAATTGACTGCGGTGAATCTTTTACGAAGAATTTAATTCTAGGGAGTTTTGTTAAAAATGTCTCGAGTTGCTAAAAATTGTATATGTCAATTAAGTTGCGATGAGAGTAGATATTTTAACAAAAAGTGGTTTGGAGAGGTTATGGGTGAAATGGTAATTTTAATGAATATCTAGATATTTTGAGATATTGGTTAAGTTATAATTAATATATATGTTTGTGTGGAGGGAAAAGAAAAGGAAATAGAAAGGAAAGAAAAGGAAAGGAAATAGGGAGAAAAGAAAATTGAAGAAAGGAAAAGGAAAAGAAAAACAAAACGTTCGTCCTCTCTCCCTGCCTCGCGAGAATCCCCTCCTCCCTTCTTCTTCCTCTTTTGCGTTTCTTGCTTCCTTTTAGTTCAATAAAAGAAACCCAACAATTAGTGGGTGAGGAAGAACAAATTTTCAATTTCTTCCTCCTTCTCGGATTAGAAAACGGGATTAGTAATTTCAAAACCGTCAAGCGCAAACCTCCACGTTTCATCTAGATCTAAGCTTCGTTTCCCGAAGAGATAGAAGGGAAAGTTGCTCACCACCATGCTACGGTGCTAGTGAACCAACTTTGAAAGCGACGTCGTGAGCGGAGATTTTACCGGATTTACTCGCGGTACCGTAATCACACGTTAAAGCTAACGTTAAGGTAAGGGCTCATTCCAAACTTTTAGTTTGCATTTACGGACTTATATGTGGTTGTGTGGAAAAGAATTTTGTTAGGGTTGAAGTGTTGATTTGGGGGAAAATGAATCTAAGGCTTTTATGGGTAAAATCTTAGAGTTGGGTTTTGGTGATATTGATGAGTGTTTTGTGGAAAATGAACTTAACTCATTTATGTATGATTTAGAGGAAATGAAATTTGATGTCTTTGAGTGGTGGGTTGTGATGATTTTTGTTTGTCGTATTTGACATGTTCCTAATTAATAGTTATAAATTTTGAGGTGTGTTTTGTGTGGATTTTGTGGAAAAATGAATTAATGTGATTTGGTGTGAATTGTGGATTGAATTTGAGAATATGTCTGAGTATATTCTGGGGGGAATTTGAAAATCATTAGAGTTAAACGAGTATTAAAAATGGGGAATCTTTTAATATCTCTGTTTACTTAATGTTTGTCGTAAAAACCATTAGAGTTAAACGAGTATTAAAAATGGGGAATCTTTTAATATCTCTATTTACTTAATGTTTGCTTTGAAAATCGTTAGAGTTAAATGAGTATTAAGAATGGGGAATCTCTTAATATCTACGTTTACTTAATGATTGTCGTGAAAATTGTTAAAGTTAAATGAGTATTAAAAATGGGGAATCTTTTAATATCTGCATTTACTTAACGATTGTGGTGGATAGAGTCAGAGTATGCTCATGCATTTCATTTTTGGTAAATCGTGCTGACCCGTGATAGGTGGCACCTCTGTAAATATTACTTTGGCCTGTGGTAGGCGGTACATTTACGATTTACGTTTTTGGTAAATCATGCTGACCCGTGATAGGTGGCACCTCGGTAAACAGTACTTTAGCCTGTGATAGGCGGTACTTTTACGATTTACGTTTTTTCGTTTAGTAAATCGTGTTGACCCGTGATAGGTGGCCCCTCGGTAAACAGTACTGGTCTGTGATAGGCGGTACTTTTACGATTTACGCTTTTTAGTAAATCGTGCTAACCCGTGATAGGTGGCACCTCGGTAATTTAGTACTTTGGCCTGCGATTGGCGGTACAATTATGGTTTACGGCCCTTCGAGGACGGTTTTGGTTTGGAATTTCGAGTCCATGCATTTTGGCATATATGCATTGCATTAGGGTGTTTGGCACACGAGTCGTGTTTGATTCAAGATTATGATTGAGTGTTTGAACTTGAGATGTCGTGGTAATTGCGTTGTAATTGCTAAGTGTTATGTTTTGGAATTGTGTGTGTGGTTGATGGCAAAATTATTTTGAAACTCAAGATGTCGTGGTGATTGCGTTGTAATTGTTAAAGGGTTAAGTTTTCGAATTGTGTGTAAATGTGATTGAGTCAATTCATGTAGTTTAGGAAAAATATTCAGGAAAATCGATTTCCCAATCGATTTGGCTTATTACAGTAGCTCAGCTATTTAGACAAAATCGATTTTATAATATGTTTCTCAAAACCATTTAAGAAATCGATTTCCCAATCGATTATTACGTTTCTTGTTTTCATGAATCTTGAAAATATATTGGACTAATCGATTTGCCAATCGATTTGATATGTTACAGGGGCTCAGCTATTTATCAAAATCGATTTGCCAATCGATTTGATATGTTACAGGAGCTCAGCTATTTATCAAAATCGATTTGCCAATCGATTTGGCATGTTACAGGGGCTCAGCTATTTATCAAAATCGATTGCCCAATCAATTGATTTAAACCCAAAATACAAGTTTCACTAAAAACCTTTAAGAAAATCAATTTCCCAATCGATTTGCTTAGTAGAAACTTTTATTCTGAGTCCGACATTTTTATTATTGGATGGATTAAAAACCTTATTTTGATTTCATTTTTACTTGGCAAGTATTATATGAACGTTTAGCATATGGAAAACCCTTTCAAGGTGCATGCTAAGTTGAAAGATTATTTTGTGCATTTAAAAGCTTAAATGTTATTTGTTAATTGTTAATTTCGGTTGGTGACCCTTTACAACTATTTTGGAAATTTGGGCTTTGCCCTCAAATGAGAGACAGGACAATCCTACTGGTTCGTACCCTGCGGATGGGGACATAGTTGGGAACACCTGATTGGAGCTATGTTAGGAGGATCTTGTGGGGCGCGTGAAGATCACATAGGATGTATAGTTTTTTGTAGAATTATCAGATTAGGTTGACGTATAGGGACTAGATGTCTTTCTTTTGGATTGTGTTTATTTGAATTGGAAGACTGTACCTATACTAATATTGTCAGCATGACATTTTATTTTCAATGGGTCCCATGTGCCACTTTTTGATGTGTAAATACTTTGCATTTGTATTTCAAAAAACTATTCCGCTGCTTGTAAGTTGTGTTATGACTTAAATGTTTAGCCAAAGGTATTTCCTTATTTATTTCTTTGTTTTATGAATTTGTTTAAAAAAAAATACACTCTCGTTGTTAAAAATCGGGGTGTTACATTGTGGTATCAGAGCTTTGGTTTAGATTTCTTTGGGGATGTGGAGTTTTGGTTATAGATTGTAGGTCAACCTGTAGGTTGGGAGTTGTTATCTGATCATGCGTCGATTTAGGTGGTTTGAGTTGTCAGGTCCGAAATAGTTAATATGTGTTGATGTGGTCGGAAGTTAGTTTTGGAATTATTTGAAGTAGTGTTAAGACTCTGCTTGATGATGGTTTTAGAGGAAAACCATGCCGCCAAGAAGGAATGACGCTCCAAGAGCCAATGCTAATAGGGATGATCGAATGGCGGAGGCTATGAATAACATGGCTGCTTTTGTTGCTGCACAAACTGCTGCCAATACTCAACGTGATCTTGAAAAGAGGGAAAGAGAGATTCGTGCTGCAGAGTCAAGAGGATTAGAAGATTTTCGTCGTTACAATCCTCCCAAGTTTAAGGGGGATGAGAATTCAGAGAAAGCGAATCAATGGATCTAAGAAGTGGAAAAGATCTTCGAAATGATTAACTGTCAGGCGGGAGTGAAGGTCAACTATGCCACTTATATGCTATAAAGGGATGCTGAGTACTGGTGGAGGAGTACAAGATTGTTGATAGGATCAGCTCAAGAGGAGGTGAATTGGGAATCATTCAAAAGGAAGTTTTTAGACAAATATTTACCAGGACTAAACTGGGTGATGATTTTCTTAAACTGCATCAGGGGAACATGATCGTGGGCGAATATGCTGCGAAGTTTGAATCGCTATCAAGGCATTTCAGGTTTTTCCGTGAAGAGATTGATGAACCATTCATGTGTCATCGTTTCCAAGACGGACTAAAGGATGAGATTCAAGACTCTGTCTTACCCTTGGGAATTCAATGTTTCCATGTTCTTGTGGAAAAATGTAGAGAAGTTGAGGATATGAAGAATAAGAGGGCAAGCTGAGGAGGGAATTTTAGTTCAGGAGGGCCTAGTAGGGTGAATCATCAGAACAACAAGGGAAAACAAGTTGATAAACCTTATAATCGACCACAAAATAACAACGGTGGGCAGAATCGCCTAGGGAACCAGAATTTCGGAAGACAAATAGGACAAGTGCTTCGATGTTTCCGATGTGGGAAAGAGGGACATTATGCTAGTGCTTGTACCTCTAATATTCTCACCTGCTACAATTGTCAGAAATCAGGGCACTTGGCAAGGGATTGCACGACCCCGAAGGTGGAACCAGTTGTGAATGTAACTAGGGCTACTCGTCCTACTGCTAGAGGACGCATTTATTGTGTGAGTGCTGAAGATGGGAATCTATCTGGCAAATGAAGATCAAGGAGTAAATGAAGACTTCACAGGATCGTCAGAAGAGTTACGTGGACAAGCGTCGCAGACTTTTAGAATTCGAACAGGGTGACCATCTATTTCTGAGAGTCACACCTACTACTGGAGTTGGTAGAGCATTGAAATCGAAGAAGTTGACTCCGAAATTCATTGGACCATATCAGATTTTTGCACGAATTGGGCCTGTTGTTTATCGGATTGCATTGCCTCCGATACTATCCAATATTCATGACGGGTTTCACGTGTCACAATTGAGGATATATCTTGCAGATCCATCTCATGTGATCGAACCAGACACGATACAACTGAAGGAAAACCTGTCATTCGAAGTACCACCTGTGAGAATTGATGACAGGAAGATTAAGAGATTGAGGACCAAGGATGTTTCGTTGGTCAAGGTGATTTGGAACCCAATTACTGGAGATGCGACTTGGGAACTGGAGAGCAAGATGAGAGAACAACACCCAGAGTTATTTATCGACACCTAGTTTCGAGGAAGAAACTAATTTTAGGGGGGTAGTAATGTAAGATCCATAATTTTAAAGTATACTTTATGTATTTTAGTGTATTTCTGGTATTGAACTCGGAGACTTTTTAGCCAAAGTTATTAATATTTTGGGAGTTTAAAAGACCAAAAAGTTATATTGATGCTCGATTAAAATTACTCGTCGATAAATAAATTAAATTAACAGCGGTGAATCTTTTACGAAGAATTTAATGCGTTATGGGTGAAATGGTAATTTAACAAATACCTAGATATTTTGAGATATTTGTTAAAAGTAATTAATATATATATATATATATATTTGCTTGGAGGGAAAATAAAAGGAAAGAGAAAGGAAAGACAGGGAGATAGGAAGAAAAGAAATAGAAAGGAAAGAAAAAGAAAAAAAGAAAGAAAACATCCGTCTCTTCCTCTGCCTCGCGAGCTACCTCCCTCCTTCCTCCATTTTCGTTTTTCTTTGCTTCCTTTAAGTTCGAGAATTGAAACCCAAGGCTAGTGGGTGAGAAAGATCAAGTTCCTAGCTTCTTCCTTCCTCCCGGATTCAAAAACGGAGTTAGAGATTTCTAAAACCGTCAAACACGATCTCCCCGTTTCATCTAGATCTAAGCATCGTTTTGCAATGAGATAGAAGGGAAAGTTGTTCACTACCCCGCTGAGGTGCTAGGGAACCAACTTTGGAAGCGACGTTGCGAGCAGAGATTTTACCGGATTTACTCGCAGTACCGGAATCGCACGTTAAAGCTAACGTGAAGGTAAGGGCTCCTTCCAAACTTCTAGTTTGCATTTAGGGACTTATCTATGGTTGTGTGGAAAAGAATTTGTTAGGGTTGAAGTGTTGATTTGGGGAAAATGAATCTAAGGCTTTATGGGTAAAATCTTAGAGTTAGGTTTTGGTTATATTGATGAATGTTTCAGGGAAAAATAATTCAAACTCATTTATGTATGATTTTGAGTAAATGAAACTTGTTGTGTTTGAGTGGTGGGTTATGTTGATTTGAGTTCGTCTTATTTGACGTGTTCTTAATTAATACTGATGAAATTTGATATGTGTATGTTGGATTTTGTGGAGAAATGAATTGATGTGTTTTGGTGTGAGTTGTGGATTGGATTTCATAATATGTTGGAGTTTGTTTTGTGTGGAATTTGACAACCATTAAGTTAAATGAGTATTAAGAATGGGGAGTCTTTTAATGTCTTGTTTACTTAATGTGTGTTTGTGAAAATTGTTTAAGTTAAACGAGTATTAAGAATGGGGAATCTCTTAATGTCTTGTTTACTTAATGTTTGTTTCGGAAAATCGTTTAAGTTAAAAGAGTATTAAGAATGGGGAATCTCTTAATATTTCTGCTTACATAATGTTTGTTTTGGAAAATCGTTTAAGTTAAAAGAGTATTAAGAATGGGGAATCTCTTAATATTTCTGTTTGCTTAATGTTTGTTTTGGAAAATCGTTTAAGTTAAAAGAGTATTAAGAATGGGGAATCTCTTAATATTTCTGTTTGCTTAATGTTTGTTTTGGAAAATCGTTTAAGTTAAAAGAGTATTAAGAATGGGGAATCTCTTAACATTTTTGTTTGCTTGATGTTTGATGTGAAAATCGTTTAAGTTAAATGAGTATTAAGAATGGGGAATCTCTTAATGACTTGTTTACTTAATGTTGTTGTGAAAATCATTTAAGTTAAATGAGTATTAAAAATGGGGATTCTTTTAATATCTACATTTACTTAGCGGTTGTTGTGGATGGAGTTAGTGTATGCTCATGCATTTCATTTTGGTAAATTGTGCTGACCCGTGATAGGTAGCACCTCGGTAAACAGTACTGACCTGTGATAGGTGGTACGTTTACGATTTACATTTTTGGTAAATTGTGCTGACCCGTGATAGGTGGCACCTCGGTAAATAGTACTTTGGCCTGTGATAGGCGGTACATTTACGATTTACACTTTTTCTTTTAGTAAATCGTGCTGACCCGTGATAGGTGGCAGCTCAGTAAACAGTATTGACCCGTGATAGGTGGTATGTTTACGATTTACGTTTTTTAGTAAATCGTGCTGACCCGTGATAGGTGGCACCTCGGTAATTGGTACTTTGGCCTGCGATAGGCGGTACAATTATGATTTACGGCCCTTCGAGGAGGGTTTTGGTTTGGAATTCCGAGTCCATGCATTTTGGCATATACGCATTGCATTAAGATGCTTGACACACGAGTCCTGTTTGATGCAAGTGTATGATTGAGTGTCTGAACTAGAGATGTTATTGTGATTGTGATGATATTACTAAGTGTTATGTTTTGGAACAAATTGTGTGTAAGTGTGTTTGATTCAAGTTTATGATTGAGTGTTTGAACTTGAGATGTCATTGTAATTGTGTGGATTTTACTAAGAGTTATGTTTTGGAATTGTGTGATAGCATGTTTGATTGCAAAACTATTTCGAAGCTTATAATGTCGTGGTGATTGGGTGGGAATTGCTAAGTGTTAAGATTTGGAGTTGTGTATGAATGTGATTGAGTTAGTTTATGTATTTTTGGAAGAATATGCAGGGAAATCGATTTCCCAATCGATTTGATGAGTTACAGGGACTTCGCTAATTTGACAAAATCGATTTGCCAATCGATTTTATAATATGTTTTTCAAAACCATTTAAGAAATCGATTTGGCCATACAGGAACTCAGCAAAACTGACAAAATCGATTTGGAAATCGATTTGGCCATACAGGAACTCGGCAAAACTGACAAAATCAATTTGGAAATCGATTTGGCCATACAGGAACTCAGCAAAACTGGCAAAATCGATTTCCCAATCGATTGAATTAAGCCCAGAGTTCAAATTTCACTAAAAACCTTCAAGAAATCGATTTGGAAATCGATTGGCTTAGTAGAAATTCTTATTTAGAGTTAGATAATCGATTGCTCAATTGATTTATCAATGTTTTGGTCAATTATGTATTACTTGATGGATTGAGAACTTTATTTTGATTTCATTTTCATTTGGTAAGCATTATATGAACTTTTAGCATATGGAAAACCCTTTTAAGGTGCATGCTAAGTGGAAAGGTTATTTGTGCATTTAAAAACATAAATTTTATGTGTTAACTGTTAATTTCGATTGGTGACCATTTACAACTATTGTGGAAATCTGGGCTTTGCCCTCAGATGAGAGCCAGGACAATCCTACCGGTTCGTACCCTATGGATGGGAATGTAGATGGGAATGCATGACTGGAGCTATGTTAGGAGGATCTTACGGGGCGCGTGGAGATCACTCAGGGTGTATAGCTATAGTTTTCTTTGTAGAATGATCGGATTATGATGACATAGAGGGAACAAATGTCTTTCTTTTGGACTACGTTATTTTGAACTGGAAAACTGTACCTTTACTAATATTGTCAGTATGACATCTTATTTGAATGGGTTTCATGTATCATTTGTTGTTGTGTAAATACTTTGGATGCATATTTCAAAAACTATTATGTTGCGTATCAATTATATTGACTTATATGATTATTCAAAGGTATTTTACTTTATTATTCTTTGTTTCATTTTAATTTCTTTTAAAAAAAAATACACCGTCGCTTTGAAAAACGGGGTGTTACACCCCCCCCCCCTCCCCATTGCTTGTGTTTGGCGCTTGCGAGAGCACAGTCATTTCAGGTTATCAGTTGGTGATCCACGCTCTGATAGGTGATACTGCGTGGGAGTAATTAATCGTATTTTGTTGAGTTATGAATTAATTTAGATTTTTATAAATTCAATTGATCAATTGTGTTAGTTTGATCTTTTAGTCGGATGTAGAAATTAGTTTTCTCTAAGTTATAACGTGTTTTTATGTTAGAAATTTTTATTTAATAAACCTCAACTATATTCGATATTAAAGGATTTTTAATTGATTTTTTTTTATGCAACCAATTTGTGTAAGTGTGAATGTGACTTTTTGAACGTTATAGTTTGAAAGAAAATTTTTATACTCTATTTTGGAACCGTTGCGAATCTCTTTCAAAACTAGTGCATTTATTTTTATTTTAATTTGGGTTTAGGGTGTCACAAAAATACTCCACATTGTTCATGTTGACTTTTCACCAAAATTCAGCATTGCACTAAAACAACAAAACATCGCAAACTATGGAAAATCTCTCCTTAATCAAGTAAATAAGAACATAAATATTTCATTAAAGTCAAGAACAAAAATAACAAACTATATCAAATAGATGCCTAAATTAAATAATGATTAAAGATAAATAATAATAAAATAATGAAAAATATAGATATAATGTAGAGTTATCAATTTGTCGATAATTAACTAGTTAAAATTAGTAAAATTTTAATAACTTCTAAAAAAAATGATAATAGTTATATTTATTATAAATAAAATAACTATAACATTAACATAAAAATGAGAACTATTATAACTTAAATAACTATTGTTTATTTCACAATTCAAATTTTTAACAAAGTTTTTTTTTTTTTTAAATTAGTCTTCAAAAA
>JBBPBT010000686.1:332634-416973 GCA_037974875.1 Cicer bijugum
AAAAAAAAACAAATATGGAGTTTCTCATCTTCAACCTCAGGTTAATTTCGTCTAATTCATATTTGATATATTTATTTTACTTCATGTTTACACAGTTCATGTGAGCTTTTTGGTTGAATTAATATTTGATGTCTACTGGGATCATCGATCCGATAAATTCAATCATATATCATCTATTTGAATTTTTTTGTTTTGAGATTTTGAATTGCAGGGATTGTGTTCCTATAGTCACAGTTGTTTTGTTTGGGTTACGAAGTTGTTTAATGGTATTTTGGCTGTTTGATTAACTATAGTTTGCACGTCATTTGTTTATGCTTGTGTATTTGGGGTTCAAATTTGATGTGAGTAGTGTTTAGTTCTTGAATTATGTTATTTAACTTTTTGTTATTCTTTGTCAGTTGAATTCTGCTAAACTTTTCCTTGGTTTGATTGAACGATTTTATTAAAATAGTATCATGTAATTTTTCTTAACATATATTTTCCTTCAGTAATGTTATATAGATGTTTTGTAATTCATATAAAGTTTGCTGCTAGGATCAATAGCCGGTATTTTGGTTTAATTTACTGAACTTCTGCTAGGATCATGAGTTTTAATTTATTGATCTTCTACTTGGTATTCTGGTTGTTTCCAGAATGAATAATTTTCAATTTATAAATTCATGATATTTGTTTATTTATGGAACCACACAAAGGCAAATTAATATTCACACGCTTATGTTTCTTCATATACTCCTTCAAATTTCCACAAATGCAAACCTCCATGATGAAATTGAGTGTGTTATGTTCTTCATCCTTATATGTTAAATTGAGGTGTCAACATAGTTGATATGTGAAATTAATCATGTGATGTCTTTGTATTCTATTTTTGTTTTATTATGGGTTTTATGCATTCTGCATAGTAAGATGCATAATATGTTAATTTTATGATAAACATAGGAGCCAAATAATCTTGTTATCTTCCGAAAATTTCAATTGTTGGTAGACCAAATGTTGGAAAAAGTAGCATTTTTGAATGCACTGGTTGGTGAGGACAGAACAATAGTTAGTCCTATTAGTGGCACTAAACGTGATGCTATTGATACATAATTTATAAGAGCAGATGGCCAGGTTTTTTTCTTTAGGTGACTAACTAGTAACTATTTGGTCTCTAGTACCATAAAATAACTCAGTGTGTAACACTCCCATTTTAACAGCGAGAGTGTATTTTTTTTTAAACAAGGAAATAATAACAAAGAAATAAATACGGAAATACTTTTGGGTAAATATTTAAGTCGTACACAACGACAAATGAGTCAATAGAATTTACAAGCAACGAAATAGTTTTTGAAATACGAACCCAAAGTATTTACACATCAAAAAGTGGTACATGGACCCATCAAATAAAATGTCAAGGGGACAATATTGGTATAGGTATAGTCTTCCAAATTAAAATAGATACAACCAAAAAGAAAGACATTTGATCCCTTTACGTCCACCTAATCTAATCATACTACAAAAACTGCACAACCAGAGTGACCTCCACGCACCTCGCAAGATCCTCTAACACAGCTCCAGTCAGGTGTGTCAAATTACATTCCCATCCACAAGGTACTAACCGTTAGGATGGCCCTGATTCTCATTTGAGGGCAAAGCCCAGATTTCCACAATAATTGTAAAGTGTCACCAACCGAAATTAACCATTAACACATAACATTTAAGTTTTTAAATGCACAAAATAACTTTTCAACTTAGCATGCACCTTAAAAGGGTCTCCATATGCCAAACATTCATAAACAAGGTTGAAAAATGAAATTTTTAACAAAGCAGCATTGCATTATTCGAATACGACATCTCTGTATTCGAATATAAGGTTGTTTCAGCATTCAGCAGCAAAAATAGCATGTTTGTATTCGAATACAGCCTTATGTATTCGACTACACAGTAAGTCAGTGCCAAAAACAGCATGTTTGTATTCAAATACAGCTTGCTGTATTCGAATACACATCAGACAGCAACAAAAAAACAGCAAAGTTCAGCTTTTTAAAGGGTTTCGAAACCAATCAGCACTTACACACAAATCCAAACAATCACCACGACATCTTGAGTTTCGAAATGGTTTTGAAATCAATCACACTTACAGACAATTCCAAAACATCCACACTTGGCAATTATAACACAATCACCACGACAACTTAAGTTTCGAAAAGGTTTTGCAATCAACCACACTTACACACAATTCCAAAACATCCACACTTGGCAATTATAACACAATCACCTTGACAACTTGAGTTCAAACACTCAATCATAATCTTAAATCAAACATGACTCGCGTGCCAAACACCCTAATGCAATGCGTATATGCCAAAATGCATGGACTCGGAATTCCAAACCAAAACCCTCCTCGAAAGGCCATAAATCATAATTGTACCGATTATCACAGGCCGAAGTACTAAATTACCGAGGTGCTACCTATCACGAGTCAGCACGATTTACTAAAAACATAAATCGGAAATGCATGAGCATACTCTGACTCTATCCACGATAATCGTTAAGTAAATGGAGATATTAAAAGATTCCTCATTTTTAATACTCATTTAACTCTAACAATTTTCACGACAATCATTAAGTAAACAGAGATATCAAAAGATTCCCCATTTTTAATACTCGTTTAACTCTAACAATTTTGACGACAATCATTAGGTAAATGCATATATTAAGAGATTCTCCATTCTTAATACTCATTTAACTCTAACAATGTCGACGACAATCATTAAGTAAATACAAATATTAAGAGATTCCCAATTCTAAATACTCATTTAACTCTGACAATTTTCACTACAAACATTAAGTAAACAGAGATATTAAAAGATTCCCCATTTTAATACTCGTTTAACTCTAATGATTTTCAAATTCCACACAAAACATACTCAGACATATTCTCAAATTCAATCCACAATTCACACCAAATCACATCAATTCATTTTTCCACAAAATCCACACAAACACATCTCAAAATTTATAAATATTAATTATGAACACGTCAAACACGACAACCACAAAATTATCTCAACCCACCACTCAAACACATCAAATTTCATTTCCTCAAAACCACACATAAATGAGTTAAATTCATTTGCCCCAAATCAACGCTTCAACCCTAACAACTTTCTTTTCCACACAACCACATATAAGTTCCTAAATGCAAACTAAAAGTTTGGAAGGAGCCCTTACCTTAACGTTAGCTTTAACGAGCGACTACGGTACTGCCAGTAATTCCGATAAAATCTCCGTTCACGATGTCGCTTCCATAGTTAGTTCACTAGCACCTTAGCGTGGTGGTGAGCAACTTTCCCTTCTATCTCATTGCGAAATAAAGCTTAGATCTAGAAGAAACGTGGAGGTATGTGTTTGACGGTTTGAAAATCCCTAACACCGTTTTTCTTCATTTTTCGAATCAAAGAGGAAGAAGGAAATTGAAAATTTGTTCTTTCTCCCGCACTAAGCCTTGGGTTTCTTTTCTTGAAGCAAAAGAAGCAAAACTAAAGAAGAAGAAAGGAGGAAGAAGAAGAAGTGTTGCGAGGCAGTAGAGAGAGGAAGAAACGTTATGTTTCCTTTTCCTTTCATTTCCTTTCTTCTATTTTCTTTTCTTTCTATTTCCTTTTATTTCCTTTCTATCTCCTTCCTTTTTCCTCTAAACATATATATATATATATATATATATATATATATATATATATTAATTATAACTTAACAAATATCTAAAAATATCTAGATATTTATTAAAATTACCATTTCACCCATAACCTCTCAAACCATTTGATAAAAGTATCCACTCTCGTCGCAACTCAATTGACAGATACAATTTTCATCAACTCGAGAAATTTTTAACAAAAGTGCCCGATATTAAATTCTTTGTAACGTAAATAAATTATTTTTCAACAAATCATTTAAAACAAGTCCCAAAAGATATTTTTGGCATTAAACTCACAAAATACCAAAAACTAGGCTAAAAGCCTAAGAAATTCAACATAAAATACCCTAAAATTGTACAATTTAGAATTTAAAATTAAGGGTCTTACACAGTGACTACTTCAAATGTGTTAGTATGTGTTGCGAGAAAGATACTTTGAAAAATATTAGTTAATTATAATGTTTTCTTGTCCAAACATTGTTGGTTTATGACTATATGTTTTTGGACCATACCAAACTATAATAGTGGATTGTATCTTTTATTATTCGGATCAGCATGATAATTGAATGAGTGGGAATTTAAGGATTTTAGAATTTATGAAGAACAATTGTATTTACTCATTGCTATGTTTGATGTGCTTTCTATATGTCTAAGTCCAAAAAATTGACTAACTGCTTGCAATTGCATATTCATTTACCCTGCATATTGGATGCTTTGTGCTTAGGTTATGTTTGTATTAGACTATTAGTTAACGTAATTGAATTGAATGGTTGATTTGAAAGAAATTGTCTTAGCCTCATGGATTTATATTCATAAACATAGATTACTTGTAGTTTAAAATCCCCCAATTTTAGACATTGATATTTCTGTCTTCAGCAAATACATATTTTGTTTCATATTCAAATGTAATGGCAAAGAACATCAAACAAATCAAAGAATATCAACACTTCCCCTAGAGCTGGTACATAAACGTATGCATGAAACTTGTTACACATGTATTAACTTGGATCCCAAAGAAACTTTGGGAGAAACTTGTTACATATCACTACGCCAAAAACGTCATTTAATAGCGCTCCTTTTACAGCGCTTATTAAATACAAGCGCTGTTGTAAATATATTTTAAAAATAACGAAGCCTATCACAACGCTTTTTTGACAAGCGCTGTTGTAGGGTCATATAGCATTTGCGCATAATGATATAAGGCTTTTACAACACTTTTCTCACAAGCGCTGTAAAATGAAGCGCCTTCACGTATTATTTTACAGCGCTTTTTTCACAAGCGCTGTAAAAGACATGCGCTTTCAAATAATTTAACTACCTATTACAGCGCTTTTTTCACAAGTACTGTAAAATGAAGCGCTTTCACGTATTATTTTACAGCACTTTTTCCACAAGCGCTATAAATGACATGCGCTTTCAAATAATTTAACTACCTATTACAGTGTTTTTTTCACAAGCGCTGTAAAAGACATGCGCTTTCAAATAATTGAACTACTTATTACAGTGCTTTTTTCACAAGCGCTACAAAAGAAATGCGGTTTCAAATAATTTAACTACCTATTAGAGCGCTTTTTTCACAAGCGCTGTAAAATACATGCGCTTTCAAATAATTGAACTACCTATTACAGCGCTTTTTCACAAGCGCTGTAAAATACATGCGCTTTCAATCAATTTAACTACCTATTACAGCGCTTTTAGCACAAGCGCTGTAAAAGACATGCGCTTTCAAATAAATATCATTTACTTTTAATTAAAAAAAACAAATTTAAAACAAATTTACGAACCCTCATCACCTCTACTTTGGGAACCCTCATATCCTCTACGTACTGTGCGGCCATCTACGTTGTCTCAGGTATTTTTTAATTTGTTTTTGTCAAAAAATCTTTAGTTTTTTAATAATTGAAAACTAATAAATTGTTATATATTAAATCTTTTTTTTTTAAATTTGTTGATCTGTTCTATTTTGAAATCTTTTATGTTTTGAAATTGTTATTAGATATGTTGATATTGGTTTCTTTTTTAAACTTTTTGATATGTTTTGAAAGCTTATTATTTTTGTAACTGCAGTTATATAGGTCGTATAATATGGATAGGAAATGGATGTCTGTCATTCGATTGTCAAAAGAGTATGAAATTGGAGTGAAGGAGTTTGTTGAGTTTGCAGTGAAGAATGCAAAAGATCCAAATAGAGTCGTTTGTCTTGTTTAAAATGTTGGTTTGGAAAACACGTTAGAGAAGATGAATTAGAAGTACATTTAGTATGTAATAGAATTGATCAAAGCTAGACATGTTGGATAAGACATGGTGAGAAAAAAAAAGGAAACATTAATTTTGAGAATAGTTCGACATATGCTTCAACTGACTTCGATACAGATACATATGAGCCGGACCGAGTTGATGAGATCGCAAAAGCAGTTGAAGAAGATCTTCGAGATTGTCCTAAAATGTTTGAAAGTTTGTTGACTAATGCAGAGAAACCATTATATAATGGTTGTACTAAATTCACAAGACTTTCAACGATATTAAAGTTGTACAACTTAAAAGCGAGTAATGGATGGTCTGATAAAAGCTTCACAGAATTATTAACACTCATAAAAGATATGTTTCCAAATGATAATGAACTTCCCAGTCGAACCTACGAGGCTAAACGAATTTTGTGTTCTATTGGCATGAGTTACAAAAGGATTCATGTGTGTCCTAACGATTGCATTTTATTTTGAAACGAATATGAATTACTTAAGGCGTGTCTGAAATGCAATGTCTCTTGATATAAGAAGAAAGAATCTACTCCAGCAAAAGTCGTGTGATATTTTCCTATAATACCAAGATTTAGGCGCATGTATCGCAGTGAAGAAGATTCAAAACTCTTGACATGGCATGCAGATAAAAGAATTGGAGATGGAATGTTTCGACACCCTGCAGATTCCCCACAATGGGCAAAAATTGGTTACACATATCCTGAATTCGGGGTAGAGTCAAGAAATCTAAGACTTGCACTTTCTACTGATGGAATGAATCCACGTGGTCTTCAAAGCATCTCACACAGCACGTGGCCTGTGATTTTGGTAATATATAACCTACCTCCATGGTTATGTAGAAGCGTAAGTTTATGATGTTGTCTCTGTTAATTTCTGGACCCAAACAACCGGGGAATGATATCGACGTATACTTGACTCCTTTAATTGATGATTTAAAACTTATGTGGGAGACATGCGGAAGTTTACGATGGGTATAAGAAAGAATGTTTCAATTTGAGGGCTATGTTGTTCGACACAATTAATGATTTTCCAGCATACGGTAATTTATCAAGATATAGCATTAAAGGTCAGTGTGCATGTCCTATATGTGATGAGAGTACAAATTGGATGCGGTTGAAACATTGTAAGAAGAATGTGTTTGTTGGACATCGTAGATTTTTACCTTATAGTCATCAGTATCAAGGGTGGAGAAATGCATTCAATGGAAAATCAGAGGAAGGTAAACCTCCTTTAGCACCGACATGATATCAAATACTTGAAAAAGTACAAGATTTGACCAATAAATTTGGCAAACTTTTTGCGAGAGAGCTGGTCAAAACTGGGTGGAAGAAAAAGTCAATTTTCTTTGAATTGCCATATTGGAAGTCATTGTATATAAGACATTTCCTCGATGTGATGCATATTGAAAAAAATGTATTTGATAGTGTTATTGGTACGTTACTCAATGTTCCAGGAAATTCAAAAGATGGCATCAACACAAGATTGGACTTGGTCGATATGAGAATAAGAAATGAATTGGTCCCGTAAAGAAAGGAAATCGCACATATCTACCTCCATCTGCTCATACTTTATCTAGAAAGGAAAAAATTGTTTTATGTAAATTTCTACACGAAGTTAAAGTTCCAGAACGATACTCTTCAAACATTAAAAATTTGGTTTGTATGAAAGACCTCAAGTTAAAGGGTTTGAAGACCCCTGATTGTCATATTCTAATGGAGCATTTGCTACCAATAGGTATACATTCCATTTTACTGAAAAAAGATCGACTAGCCTTAACTAGATTATGTTTCTTCTTCAGGGAAATCTGTAGTAAAGTGGCCGACCCTCAGAAATTACGGATATTGCAGAGGGAAATTGTTGTTACTTTGTGTGAGCTTGAAATGTATTTCCCACCCTCGTTTTTTGATATAATGGTTCACCTTACTGTTCATCTGGTTAAGGAGGCACAACTTTGTGGGCCATCTTATATGAGATGGATGTATCTGATAGAACGATATATGAAAATATTAAAAGGGTACGTAAAAAGTAGAAGTCGACTAGAAGGTTGTATTGCTGAACGATACATTGTTGAAGAGGCTGCTGAATTTTGTACTGAATATTTGTCCAACGTTGAATCCATAGGGCTTCCCATGTCTTGTCATTCAGGAAGAATATCAGGAGAAGGGATAATTGGAAGGAGACTACTGACTATATCAAGGACAGAATGGGAGTAGGCACAATTGTATGTTCTGCACAATGATGATGAGGTTCAACCGTATGTTACAATACACATGGATCAGTTATCTCATTTGAACATGAATAGGAATCAAAATTGGATAACTCGAGAGCACAATCGAAGTTTAATAACATGGTTAAAAAATCACATAAAGTCAAGTTTGATATAGACCCTGGATCAATTTCACAAAGATTGAGGTGGCAAGCAAATGGTCCGAGCTTACATGTCTTCTCTTACACTGGTTATGTTATTAACGGCTATACATTTTATACCAAAGAACAAGATGATCAGACCACTATGCAAAATAGCAGAGTCACTCTCGTAGTTGAAGCGATGCATGTGTTAAGTGCAAAAGACAAAAACCCAATATATGCAAATCTATCATATTTTGGTGTTATCGAGCGCATATGGGAGTTAGACTATACAAGGTTTCGTGTTCTCATATTTGGTTGCAAGTGGGTCGATAACAATAATGGCGTTCGGATTGATGAGTCAGGATTCTTGCTTGTCGATTTTAATAAGGTGGGATACAAAAATAAGCCTTTTATTTTAGCGTCGCAAGCCCAACAAGTGTTTTATGTCACTGATCCTTCTGATGATAAATGGTTTGTTGTCCTATCGACCAATAAAATAAGTGATGATAACAATAATGATGAAGATGTTGGTAATGATCTTTTATTTGCAACATCACAACAACCACATGAAATTGATTCAACTGATGATGGTTTATATCTTATAGATGATCATGATGAGGGAATTTGGATTAAGCCATCGTTTCTTATTTTAAATGGACAAACAAATGTGAATCCCACCAGGAAAAGAAGAAGGGCATCTTAATGTACATGTTTAATTGTTTTATATAAGCCATGCATGTAATATGAACTGTGTTAATGTAAATATGCATGTAATCTGAACTGTGTTAATGTAAATATGCATATAATTTGAACTGTGTTAATGTAAATATGCATGTAATCTGAATTGTTTGAACATTTTTATATAAGCAGCAATGTATTTGATTTTCTGATTAATTTATTTTCTGCTTATATTTAGCTTGATTTGAGTGTTTTATACTAAGTTCATGTAATTTAATATAAACTAGTAATTTACATCAACTAAACTGAATATAAATTAGTAATTTTCAAGAACTGAACTGAAAAAGTGCCTTAAATATAAAAATAAAACAATGAGGCCTTTTACAGCGCTTATTTGAATAAGCGTTGTAAAAGACCCTTTTAAAATTAAAATAAAGAGACCTTTTAGAGCGCTTATTTGAATAAGCGCTGTAAAAGGATTTAACAAAACATTCGTATAACATTATAAAATAATGAGGCCTTTTACAGTGCTTATTTGAAAAAGCGCTCTAAAAGGCTTTAAAAATAACATTCATATAACATAATAAAACAAGGAGGTCTTTTACCGCGCTTGTTCAAATAAGCGCTGTAAAAGGCTTTAAAAAAACCATTCATTTAACATAATAAAACAAGGAGGTCTTTTACAGCACTTGTTCAACTAAGCGCTGTAAAAGACCCTTTTAAAAATAAAATAAGGAGACAATTTACAGCGCTTATTTGAAAAAAGCGTTGTAAAAGGCTTTAAAAATAACATTCATATAACATAATAAAACAAGGAGGTCTTTTACAGCACTTGTTCAAATAAGCGCTGTAAAAGATCCTTTTAAAAATAAAATAGACCTTTTACAGTGCTTATTTGAAAAAGCGTTGTAAAAGGCTTTAAAAATAACATTCATATAACATAATATAACAAGGAGGTCTTTTACAGCGCTTATTGGTAAAAGCGCTGTAAAAGAGCCTTTTAAAAATTTAAATAAAGACGCCTTTTAGAGCGCTTTTCAAACAAGCACTGTAAAAGGGTTTTTATATATAACAGTAACCGCTTCAGTTTCCTTTTCATTACGTAAACTTCACTATCATCTCAACCTTCATCTTTCTTCTCTTCTTTTGCAAACCCTATCATCCCGTCCATTACGAACCTTATTTCCACGATCATCTCCTTCATTTCGAACCTTATTTCCATCCAAGATCCCCTCTCCCATTGCACACAATATATTTTCATTGAAATGCGTAACCCTCATTACGTATTTCTTCAAACCGTATTTCTGTGAACTTTTTACGAACCCTCTTTTCTTTGCATTTCGTCTTTCTTTGAACCCTCATTATTCAGGTATTGATGTTATTAATTTTTTGTAATCATTAAGCTGCATGTTGAGCTTGTTTAAGTTATACTGACACTAATATGTACTTAGAATAATGCATGTTGAGCTTGTTGATGTTATACTAAACTGCATGTTGAACTTGTTGTAGTTAAATGGATACATACAAATATTTAGAATGTCAAAATGAAGAAGTTGGCACCACTAAGACTTATGAAAATGAAGTCAAACGTGGTGCAACTATAATGCAAAAAGTCTAAAGTAAGGAGCAATGACATCAAGTTTGAGGTTATACTATACTATACTTTGTTTGCTGTGTATTTTTTATCTTTTTTTAATAGCATGTACTTACTATATGAGTTTATTAGGTTGGCTAGAATGAGAGTGGTCAGCCAATTGACCCCAATAGCTCAATGTTTGTAAGTTACATTGGGGCTGTTGTTCGACAAAATATCCCAATTACGATTGATGATTGGAGAGATAATGCGCTGAAGGATGCCAAAGATATACTATGGAATGACATTCAAGTAACTTTTTTGATCCACTCTTTTGTCATTTATAATTTTTTCATTGAAATACTTTACTTATAATTTTTTTCATTGCAGACTACTTTTGTTCTTGACAAGGGGAGAAAGAGTTATGTATTGAGAGTTGCTGGGAAAATCCACCGGGGATTTAGATCTCACCTCTCTAATTTCTATCTAAAAGATAGAGAAGGAAATACAAATGCTGAAACTCCAAAAATATATAAATATTATATATCAAATGATGAATGGAGTGCATTTGTATCCAAAAGTTCGGACCATTCATTTGTCGTAAGTGATTAATTTATTAGCATTTGTGTTTTATTATTCATATTCTTAGCGTATTTTAAATTTTTACACAATTGCTATTTTTTTTTATATAGAATATTAGTAAGGCAAATCGCGGAAGGGCAAGAAATCCAACCCACCCATACAAAAAATTACGTATGGGATATGCACGTCTTGATCAAAAACTTGAAGTAATTAAACCTCACTTTTATATAATGAAGTAATTTGTATTATAAACTATAGTGTCTAACTAATTTGTATTATTTTGTTTATGATCTTAACGAATAGCGACAAGACACCCAATCAGATCAACCGTTAGGTCGTCATATATTGTGGAAGGAAGCGTGTGTAAATAAAGACGGAGTGGTTGACAATGAAAATGTCCAAAAAGTAGTAGAACTTTGTGTAAGTATATTATCACTTTAATATTTTTTAATATTGTATTTTATCACTTGAATACTTTTTAACATTGTATTTTAAAAATGCTATTGAACTTATCTTTTTAATCCTACATGTATTTTAGGAGACTATCGAACAAAGTTCTGAAAATCAAGAGGGCAACAAGGATAGTTGCAAGGATATTCTGGGTAAAGTGTTTAATGACCCTGAGTATTTCGGTCGGGTTAGGGGGAAAGGATTTGGCATGACTCCCAAAAGCTATTTTTCTCAAGAGAAGCGCCAAAAACCTTCCATTGAGGAAGTATTAGAGAAGCTCAAAATCCTTACAGAGCAAGTGGCACTTTTGGTGAATACGAAATAAAGACAAGCAACTCCCGGATCAGCTCCAACATGAAATACAAATGGAGAGCGAAACCGCGAGTTGCAACGTCAGTCTCAAAAGTATTCCCGAGGTAATTAATTACTTACTTACTTATGTAATTACATATGTATTAAACAAACTTATATATTAACCGTACTTATGTTTTAACTATTGATTTAGGGTGTCACTCCATGTGTACTATACTTGTCCTCACCTACTCATCAGAAGGTGGGAAAAGGAAAATTGTACAATACTTCGGGAGAAGTATTACACAATACTCTGATCCCTGTGGGCCATGTCAAAGTATCACTTGTTGTTGCTTTGGAACCAACTGCACCGTTGCCAATACCGGACAACAATGGAGATATGCAGTTATTGGGCGAAGCTATTGGTAGTTACGTGGCATGGCCCACACATCTTGTTGCCCTCGATAAGGTATATTTAATTAATTGAAATGTATGTTTAATTGATATGTATATTTAATTGCTGATTTTTTTCCGCTCCTAACTTTAATTTCACATTTATATTGAGATGCTGAAAAAGCCTAAAGGGAATGATAAAAAGATTCCCATAAACGAATCAATTACATCTCCCGAAAAGGTTTGTCACATTTATTCTCTAAGGTTTGTCATTTTTTCAGATTCAATAAACTAACATTTAACCTCATTTTTTTAGATCCAATTAAATAAACCACCCATACAGCCAAAAAAAAGCAAGCAAACCTCAAAAATTGGAGGATAATAGAGCTGGCAAACTACGAAGGCTAAAGGGTAATAAAGCTACCAAAGTTGCAGCTAGAAAACTGGATCGGGGAAAATTGGTCGCTGCTGATGCTGCTCCTAAAATAAGTCAGCCATGCCTTGCTAAATACGGGGCGTGTCTTGACATCCAAGTAAAACAGAACATGGGCAGCAACGATGATTCGCGTATCATACCCATGAATAAAGCTATATTCAGAGATGAGTATGATGAATTTCTCGAAAAGGAGCACATTTACGAACTTCTCAACCATAAGGAGCTTAGTGCTACTGTCATGAGCTTGTACATACGGTAAAAAATACTTTTAATTGCATTTATTGGTAATTTATTAATTGTATTGGTAATTAATCTAGTTTAAAATTTTCATTGAAGGTTTTTGTATGAGAAGGTTGTGTGCACGCGCAAATTGTCAAATAAATACTCATTCTTGTCTCCGTATAAGCTGTCGATGTGCAAACTCGATCCAGTAAATGAAAAGAATTACATTGTAGATATGTTATTAGAAAATATAGAAAAGAATAAATTGTTATTCGCACCATATAATTCAGGGTACGTAAATATATATTATTTATTTATATCTTTTTTAATTGATGAGATTTTAATTTATTAGTTGAGTATAAACAAAATTGCTTAACCAAATTTTTATTGTTGTAGGGAACATTAGGTGCTATTTGCAATCAATGCGGTCTCTGAAGTTATATACTATTTGGATCCCTTGCATGGCAATTACAACAATCACTCTGAAATAAAGACTATGTTTGACACGTAATTAATATTCATTTATTTCTTACATATGTATATAAATAATGTGTTTGTTAATGCTATAATAATCACATTTATTCATTCGATAGTGCCTTACAAGTTTTTCGAGCTCAAAGAGGTGTTACAGTGTCGAAGCAAAAGTCTAATAACATCACATGGATCCCAATAAAGGTTTGAAATATATGCCTTTAAATTTTCATTTACAAATATATGCCTTTACGTTTAATGCACAAATATTTTATTGACTTATATGTTTTATTTAACAGTGCCCTCGTCAAACAAACAACATCGATTGTGGGTACTACGTATTGAGATTCATGAAGGAGATTGTTGACAAGAATAAAACTATTATCCCATAAACGGTACGATATTTTCATTTTATAATTTTCATATATAAATTATCTATATATTTGATACTAACTTAATATGTTCAATTTTTATATTGCAGTACTTTGACAATTCCAGTCCATCATATGCTGAGGACGATCTAATGGAATTAAAGGAAGAATGGTGTCAGTATGTGCTTGAAATGAAAATTATTTGATTTTCTGGGAAATAGCATGCTACTGGACAAGGGATCTGAATATTATATGGTAGCTAGTGCATATTCTGTATATTTTGTTAGTTATTATATGTATATGATCATAGGACACAATATATGAACAAGTATATGAATATGTAGTTAATTAGGTTGTAAATTAAGTTCAATGTATATGTAGTTAATTAGGTCGTAAATTAGGTTATATATATGTATCTGAATATAGTTAATTAGGTTGTAAATTACAGAGTTACAGAGTTACATATATGTTAATTAAGTTACAGAGTTCTGTTTTTTGTCTACTGATTGTGTGAACTGCTTATGGTATTTGAATATGTTTTGTTGTTGTGTGAATTGATTCTAGATCAAAATAATTTTGGATAAAAAGATAAAAGACAGCGCTTTCTAAAAAAATGCCATAAAAAGCTAAAAAGTGCTTTTCAAAAATTAAATTTACAATGTTTAAAAAAAATTGCACATTTTACAGCGTGTTTTTAAAAAAGCGCTGTAAAATATGCACCTATAATTCATATATTGGGTGTACATTTTACATCGTTTTTTCAAAAAAGCGCTGTAAAATGTACACCCAAAAGCGTTGTAAAATGCACACCCGTAATTCATATATTGGGTGTACATTTTATATCACTTTTTCAAAGAAGTGTTGTAAAATGTGCACCCAATATATGCATTATAGGTGCACATTTTACAGCGCTTTTTTGAAAAAGTGTTGTAAAACGCGCACCCAATATATGAATTATATATGCACATTTTACAACGCTTTTTCAAATAAGCGTTGTAAAATGTGCATAAGAATGCATATTATGTGTGCGCATTTTACAACGCTTTTTCAAAAAAGCGGTGTAAAATGTGCATAACAAGCGTGCATTATATCTACATGTTTTATAGCGCTTTTTTAAAGTGTTGTTGTATCTTTTACAGCGCTCGATTCCACAACGTTTTTTTTTTAAAAAAAAAATGTTGTAAAATCCTATTTTTCGTGTAGTGTATGTTAAATGTTTAAGCATGGTTTTAAAAATGGTATGTGATCACAATTATGGTCTTGTCATCATGGTTTTTAAGTCTCAATTACAATAAATGAGACTTCGTCATTTGATTGTGATTCTCAAAAGTGTAAAATATTCTGACTTGATCGCGATTGTAAAATTTTGTGTTTTAGTGGTGTCTTTTTTATGATTTTTGTGACTTATATATGTTTTTTATTGGGTGGCAGAGTTTTAGGAGTTGGTTTATCAAATCTGAAATATTTCTCAGAAGTAAATGTTACTGGACAAATAATAATGAAAATGATAAATAGAGTCCCAAAGTTAGACTCTGAAAACAGGGAAGGAGAAATTTTAGAGAAAATATTAGAATACGTTGAATTTAAGAATGTTGAATTTGTGGATCCATCAAGACTAGAAAATGTAATCCCAAAAGTTTCGTCAAGTAAAATATTGACATTAATTAGTGGAAGTGGTTATGAAAAATCAACTATTATTATATCTCTTTTGCAAAGATTTTATGATCTAATTAGTGGAGAAATATTTGTTGATGAAATTTCTATTCATAAGCTTCTAATGCTCATTATTTCATTTCAATATTGCCATAAAGATATAATACTCATGTTAGTGCTATAATTAAAATGTTAGAAATACAATTAACATGCATTTAATGGAATTAATAAAATTAAATTATATTTTATTGTAATTTTAGCTCACGACATGGTTATGCCCTTTTTATCATAAAATTATTTTCTATTTTTAGTTTTCTAAAATTTGTATTAGTTTAACTTATTACCAAGGAGACAATAGACTTTTAAAGTAAACCATGATCAATATTTTTTAAAATAACAAAAATATTAAAAAAATTAATAATTATTTTTAAAAATACATATTTATTAATTAGTATTACATCTTTCGTCTATAACAATAGCTCATTTCAACAATTTCGTATCAAAATAAAGTAAATATAAATTCTAAAAAATAAAAACACAAAATATTTTCATAAAATAGACAAAACTTTAACTTTAAACGACTTTGTTTTCAAATGCACGGTTGGCAATAATTAACATTGATGCTCTCATATTGGGCAAATGAATATATGTGCACATTCCCATATATTAATTGTTTCCTAAAAGAGGTTAAGTGTCCAAACTTATTTGGACGTCAATTTTTCAATTTTAATTGTGTTCGCATTTACGGTAGCATCTATATAAACAGAGGCCTCCAGTACAACTTGAAGGAAAATATTTTATATTTGTATTTCTTACCTTGAAATAAATACATCTCTAGCAAGAAAAATGCCATTTCATAGCATAGTAAAAATCTCTCTTTAATTGTCTCATCACTAAATTTAGGGGCAGAATCAAAGACGGAGATTTCATATTTTCATTTTTAATTTTCCTTATTAATTTTCTTTTTTAATTTTCTTTATTAGTTTTCTTTATAATTTAATTTTTCTAGTATTGGGTTCATAGACTCAATATGTCAGACCCTTAATTTAAATTATAATTTATGTATTTTGGAGAGTTTTGTGTTGAACATCTGAGGCTTTTTAGTTAATTTTATGGTATTTTATGAGTTAAAGGCCAAAAATATCTTTTTAGAAATTCGATTAAAATTATTCATCGATGAATAATTTTATTTAATTACGGTAAATCTTTTATCAAACGAAAAATTTTATGAGATGCAGCATTTTTTCAGAAAAATTCATCTACCGATTGAATTGTTGGGATAGTAGATATTTTTCTAATGAGAAGTGATGTGAGGTGATGGGTGAAATGATAATTTTTATAAAATATCTAAATTTTTATTTAGATATTTGTGGATTAATTTTAATAATATATATATATGTGTGTGTGTGAAAACATTTCCCATGTGCTTCGCGATACCTTTTTTCTTCATCCTATGTTATCTACACAAACCAAACCTTTGGTTTTTTTTTCTTTCAAAAAACTCAAACATAAACATCAATTTGTCTATCTAAGCTTCTATTTAAAAAGTGCCAGAAGGCAAAGTTGTTCATCTCTACGCTACGGTGTTAGTTAGCCAACTTTAGAAGTGACGACCCAAACAAAATTTTACCGTAATTAATTGTGGTGCCATAATCGGTTGTTAAAGCTACCTTAAGGTAAAGGCTCCTTCCAAACTTTTAGTTTGCATTTAGGACATTACATGTGAATTTGTGGAAAATAAGTTTTATATATTTGACATATATTTGTGGAAAAAATGAATTTAATTCGATTTATGAGTTGATTAGTGGAATTTGAATTTGGTGTGTTTGAGGTGTGGCTTGTGGTAAGTCATGTTTGGTGGGATTGATGTGTTCATGATTAATATTATGAATATTTTAGATGTATTTTATGTAGGGATTTGTGAAAAATGAATTTAAGGTGATTTAAGTGTGGTTGAGGAAATTGTTTTTGATATGGTTGAAGGGTAATTTGTAGAAATTAATTTGATGTAAAATTATGTTTGAAATTGTATAAATTAATTTGGTGTAAAAATATGTTTGAAATTGTGGAAATTAATGGGTGAATTATGGTTGAAATATGTGCAGTTGTAATATGTCTGATTTGCGGATTAAATTTGGTGGGATGGAGAAAATTGAAATTGATGGGTGAATTGTTGAATTAAATTTGAGGTGGTTAATGAGTGAATTTGTGGAGATTGATTTGGATGTGATTATTTGCTCATAATTGATATTATGAATGATTGTGGTGTGATTATGTGTGATGTTATGTTCATTAAGTTTTGATGGGATTATGTGTTTAAAACTACTATATGTATGTTTAAGGTGCGTTGCGGTGAGATTAAGTGGTGACTGCGATGGGCCACGATGTTTAAGTGGTGATTCCGATGGGCCACGATGTTAATTGGTGACCACGATGGGCCACGGGATGGTACCATGAGTTGATTGGTTCATCTTATCCTTACGAGGATTTAACTATGGTGTTTGTCCATGAGAGACCACACCCTAGTAAATCGTGTTTTTCCGTGAGAGACTGCACTCGTGTTTGTCTGTGAGAGACTACACCCTAGTAAATAATGTTTATTCGTGAGAGACTGCACTCGTGTTTGTCCGTGAGAGACTACACCCTAGTAATCTATGTTTGTCCGTGAGAGACTGCACTCGTGTTTGTCCTTGAGAGACTGCACTCGTGTTTTTTCGTGAGGAACAGTACGTTTAGGATTTACTCCCCTCGCAGAGGGTTTTTGTTTGGAATTGTGGTGTAAGACCTATGATAGGCTACACTTTAATAAATCAAGCAAGTCTGTGATAGGTGGTACCATGGTAATTAGTACTGGTCTCTTAGAGATTGTACAATTACAATTTACGTCTCTCGGGGAGAGTTTGGAATTCTGGAATCATGCATTTGGGTATATACGCATTTCATTAGGGTGTTTGGAACGCAAGTCATGTTTGATATATTGTGATTATTGTATATTCCTACTGGGTTATTGTTTGTGATTGTGCCGTAATTAATGAGTGTGATTGATTGAATTTGTGTGGTAAGTGTTGAATGATTTCAAAACATTTTTGAAATTGAAATCTGCATTTATTTTGCAGTTCTATTCGAATACGAGTTGTATGTATTCGAATACATATTTAAAATGTTCGGTTTCAATTGAAATTTTAACATCGTATTCGAATACAACATTACTGTATTCGAATATGATAGGATGATTTTTGCTACTGATTTATGATTTCGCCCTTGTATTCGAATACGATAGGACTGTATTCGAATACAACAGGACTATATTCGAATACGACAGGATGATTTTTGCTACTAACTTAGGAATTAACATTGTATTCGAATACGATAGTGGTGTATTCGAATACGACAGTGCAGTTTTGTTAAAAACTTCATTTTTCAACTTTGATTATGCATGTTTGGCATATGAAAACCCTTTCAAGGAGTATATTAAGTTGAAAGGTTATTCTGTGCATTTAAAATTTAAATGCTATGTGATATTTGTTAATTCCGGTTGGTGACATTTTACAATTATTGTGGAAATTTGGGTTTTGCCCTCAGATGAGAACTAGGATAATCCTACTGGTTAGTCCATGGAGATTGGAAGGTAGTTAGACATACCTGATCAAGGTAGTTAGACATACATGGGGCGCGTGGAGATCACCATAGTTGTGTAGTTTTTGTAGCATGATCAGATTAGGTGGTTGTATAAGGACTATATGTCCTTCTTTTGTGATTGTATTTATTTCACTTTGGAAGATTGTGTCTATGCTTAAACTGTTTGATGACTATTCTTTTTATGGGTCCATGTTCCACTTTTTGATGTGACGTGGGGAAAGTAGAGATTCTCAGGACAGTGCTTTTATGTAGGTGTCTGCCAAGAATACCTAGGGGTATGAGCTATGTCTGATAGGTCTTATAGTCCTAGTGTATTTTGTTATTTAAATACTTTTGATTTTTATTTCAAAAACTATTTTCGTTATTTGTAAATATTATTAACTTTTGTCGTTGTATTACGATTTAAATATTTTATCTAAATATTTTTTTTTAATTCCTTTATTTTTTTTATAATCAGAGTGTTACACAATACATGCATACATGTGAAAAACTATTAAGTTATTAGTGTTTGTGTTTCATGTTGCTCGATGTAATGTGTGTGATACTAAGTGGGTTTACTTTTAGCATATCTATGTAAAATATTTGTCATTGAATGTTGTTTCCTTTTTTTTTTTATAATGTTATATGTATATGTAACTCTATCTATCTTATTTATTGACATTATTTTTCTTAGCATTATTTCGATGGTCTTAAACCATCTCTATCTTATTTAGTGACATTATTTTTCTTAGCATTATTAGGGGATGGTCTTAAACCATCTCTCTTTAATGGATGAAGAAGAAGAAAAACTTAAAAATTAAGAAAGGCAGTTACACGTCAAAGAAAATCTAGGATCTATTAATATATAACCTTGGGAATCGTTTTTTGAATTTTTGTTACTCTATTAATTGAATAAAACTTTTTATCACAAACAACTTGTGTCAATTAATCTCATAAAATTTAAAAATAATAATATGTTAAAACTAAAATATATTTGTTTTTATGTATTTTTAATGTACATAGAGATTAACTTTGAGATATTTCAATGACATGTCAAATTAATTGTATCTTAATATATTTATATGATCCATTCGATGCGTTTAAATAAATTGATAGATTTTCAAAAGGGTGATGTACATAAATAATTAACACAAACTTGTGTTAATTACAAAACATATGCATGCTGACATTTTCGTAGTTATAGACTCGTGCCGCATTTTAAGTCGGATAATTATAAAACTAACTAAAAAATAATGTGCTAAAATGTGATACAAACAATTTATGTATTGACGTCTCTTTTGTCGGTTCTTGTTTTTAAGCTGTTTTTAGTTAATTTTACCTAGAGTTTTATTTAATTCCAAACAATGTTTAGAGAAACAAAATTTAATTTTTTAAGTCATCTTAGTCGCAAATCTTAGTCGTTGTTGAGACTGAGTCATCCGAACGGTTATTTGTGATTGATATAGTGGCCACTAATAATTTATTTAATTATAAAACATATTAAAAAATCTCTTTGGATAAAATTAGTTTTACCAAATTTGAATTAAAGAATCGATTATGCGTATAATTAGTTAGTCATACGATGTCCTCTTAAAAAAGGTTACATCTAATTAATAGTGCGAAACTATATTAATATCTAAAACATATTTATTTTCCATTTTATTAAAAGAAAAATAAAACTAAAAATTGATATTATAAAAGACTTCTAAAAATTATTTTTTATTGCACTTAACAAATGTGATCCCTTATTGTTAGGGATCTCTAAGCGCAATTGAAAAGTCAAATATTATGAAGTTTTTTAGTTGAATTTGTTCATTGGTTGATGAATTTTAATTTTTTTAAATTATGAATTAATATTTTTCTTAAAGTATAATAACTAATATTTTTTTGTTGAATTTATTTTAATTTGAAAATGTTGCAATGACCGAACTAAAAAAAAAATTTAGTGTAGTCATTGAATTTTGAATTTATTAGTGATCGAATAAAAATAAATTTAACGTCGTCACATTATGTGATATTATTTAACCCATTTTTATTTAAAAACTTTTGTGGCAGTCAAATCAAAAAAGAATTCAAGATAGTCATTGATTTTAAATTTTTTTTGAAATGGTCTCAGTAATGATTAAACTAAAAGACGATAGTAATCACTACTAATATTTTATTATTATTATTATTATTGAATTTTATGAAGACTAAATCAAAATAGAATTTATAGTAGCCATTAATTTTAAATTTTGAAAACTGCAAATGTTTTGCATAGTGATCAAATCAAAAGCCAATGTGGTGTAATCGCTCCTAATATTTTTATTTTTATTTTTATATTAAGACTTTGTGATGTCTAAACTAAAAGTGTATTTAACATAGTAATCTATGTTAGTTTTTGCGTAATGACCGAGACAAAAATTAATTTGACGCAATCAATATCTATAATGGTTAAATTCATTTTTATTTAAAAAAATTTGACGGCCAAATCTAAAAAGGAATTGACGTAGCCATATTTTAAAAATCAAAACAGGATTCATAATAATCGCTATCTGTAGATAGCATTAAAATAAATTTAAATCAAAATTGTATGATTGGAACATACTCGCTATTGGTAGCCTTTTATTAAATAGGTGAGATTTAAGTTTATAAAAAAGTTTATTACGTCTGACAGGGTTGCCTATATATATTTTCTTATTTATTAATATTAATTTTTATTATTATATTAATAATATTATTTTTTATTTTAAATTCTATCAATTAGACAATCACTCAGTAACCATTCTATATTCAATAGTCATTTCATATTCGGTAGCGATTCTATATTTGGTAGTCGTTTCATATTCAGTAACATTTCAACTATGATGGGAGTATGACTTCAGATTTAACAGAAAATTGTAAAGAATAATGCTTATTCCAACAATATACTAAACAGTTTACTAAATTGAGAAATTTATTAAACAAAAGATATATCAAGGTCCCAAAAGATCAATCCTACAGGAAGATAAACAAGAACGCTAATTGGCTAATAGAATGCAGTAGATACAAGTTATTATCCAACATAATGATTCATATACAAGCATGCTAATAATAACTATTCATGTAAAATCAATTATTGCAGAATTCAACTATTTCATGCATTCACAATTAATCATATAGGCGATGCAGAAATAAAAGAGATAAGGGAAGGAAAATGTACACAATAATTTTTATACTAGTTCAGTCGTCGATGTGACAGCCTACATCCAGTCCTAAGATCAAATCCTATCTTAGCCTTCTCAATAGAATCTCGCAGAGTCAGTTTACAGATGTTCCAGCTCCTCGCCTATCAATCTTAAACCACTCTTCCTATTCTATTCTTATCTCCCTGAATCCCAAAGTTTATCTCCCATAAACTCTTCCAAGATTTCAGTACAGTGTCTTCTTGATGAAGTCCCTCAACACAGAAGATCACCACCAGTTTCAAACTGGATTTCTCAATGTTATTTGATTACAGAATTTGTTTACAGAAAGTCTAAAACAGAAATATACAGAAATTTCAATTGCTGTCTTCTTCTCAAAAGTTCTTTCTCTTTGCAATCTTTTTCAGTCTTTGTTGATCATGAATGATGACTGTTCAAGTCTGAAAAAGCAATGTTCAAAGTTATTTCAATGTGAGAAAGTGATATCAGAAAGTTCTATCAAAGTGTTGGTTATGAGAATGTTGTAAGAAGAAGTGAATAAAAACAGTTTATATAGTTTCAGGAAAAACAACAGATGAATCGATTCATTAAAGTTATAAAGCATGCTCAATCGATTTGCCCAATCGATTTCGCGAATCTTGTTTTTCTTGATTCTTGAAACTACATAAACCAATCGATTTACCAAATCGATTATTTTAATGCACTCTTCAGAATTGAATAACAGTTCATATTTGAATCGATTTGCATAATCGATTTATGATGTTTTGTTCCAACAACGAGATCAAAACAATTGATTTACTCAGTCGATTCAAACATTTACATAATTGATTTGGCCATAAGCTAAGTCTTCTTTGTTACTAAAACTTTTGTTCCAATCGATTGTGTCAATCGATTTCACTGGTCACTGGGACTCAGTGGTTTTCAACAAATCGATTTGCCTAATCGATTTGGCCATATCACAGAGAGTTAGCTTAAATTATGTTAATCGATGTGCCTAATCGATTATGGACTTTTGTCTGAAGAACAGTTTATCAGTTGGTTCATCCAATCAATTTACCAAATCGATTGGTGCCAAACTTGTTACAAAAGAAATAGTTCAATGGATTGTGCCAATCGATTGTGCTTGTCTCAGGCCAAGTTTATTTTCAAACTTATTTTATGAAATCGATTTGCCTAATCGATTTGTCAATAAATGGCTTGGCTCTGTAACTCTCACAATCGATTGTGTCAATCGATTTAAACAATCAGAATGATCTTGTGATTGGAACAATCGATTTGTCAAATCGATTAGCCTGCAAAACGACATGCTACTGACTTGCACACTTTAATTTCAATAATTGTGCAAATCGATTTGTCTAATCGATTTCCTAATCACAGAATTTACAATTTGAAACAACCCTATTACAAAATCGATTTTGCCAATCGATTTGCTAAGTCAATTTTCCAACTTTTGTTGATTCCTTGAGTTCCAAGCAATTGTCTCAAGTTTGTAGGGTTGAGTTGTGGTTCCTGAAATTTTACTCAGTTTAAAATGTTAGATTTGTCACATGATGTATGTTTGTCAATAATATCAAAAATGGACTTATGTCTAACAAATTTGTCAATCATTCAGTAGTCCTTCCATATTTGTTTAAGAGGTAATAATAGGTGCTTTTGTTTTAGAAAAAAAATCTATTATTTGAAACCAAAAATTATTTTTTAGGGTTTAAATGATATTTGTTTCAGATAGTTTTTAAATTATTTTGTTAGAAAAATTATTTTTTATTTAATATATATTAGATATTTACATTTATATTGATATGTGGAGAGCATCAGTAGAACATTTAAATATTTTAATGTGAATAATGTTTTTAAAAGGGCTTACTGGCCAGACCAGACTTTTAAAAATGTCAGGCCAGATGGAAAAAAAAAGTCTATGATAGGTCGTAGGTCAGACTTAGGCCTAAAAAATAAATTGTAGGCAAGACTCATGCCTTTCAAAGCCTGGTCTGGCTTGGCCTATTCTCACCCCCTAATTGGACATGCTTATCATTTATGCATAACATAGCTAATTGACACAACAAATCTGCATATCTTACTTGAATTACAAGTTATCTAACATTTTCCCTTAATTTAAGTATCTAAGTGATACTACACCAAGCATTTATCTTAATTTTTCAAATCTATTTCTCTTCAATGTCTTTGTCATGATATGAGACAATTGGTCTTCACTTTGACAATATATGTGTTTTAGCTTGCATTTTCCAACTTGATCTCTTACGAAGTGACACCTTGTTTCAAAATGTTTGCTTCTTCCATGAGACACAAGGTTCTTTGCTAGATTTGTGACTAAGATGTTGTCAATAATTAATGGTATTGACTTGCACACTTCAATCTTCAATTCTACTATCAAACATTCAAGTCAGAATGTTTGGCATGCTACACAGATACCAGCAATGTATTTGGCTTTACACGATGATAATGCACTGACTAGTTGCTTCTTTGAGCTTCATGCTATTGGAGATTTCATGAATTTGAATACATAGCTTGATGTGCTTCTTTTATCATTCATATCTCCACACCAATCATAATCTAAATATCCTACCAAGTCTCTATTTTCCTGCTTCAGTTATGTTGCAAATAGGTTTCCATGCTCCAATGTGCCTTGAATGTATCTCATGATTTTCTTAACAACCATCAAGTGAGAATGCTTAGGATTTTCCATGAATCTGCTAATAACACCCATACTAAAGCAAATATTAGGTCTTGTGTTGCATAGGTATCTTAGGGAGCCAACAACTTGCTTGAATAAAGTAGTGTCAGCCAACTCTTCTTCAATTTCTTTTCGTAGCTTTGCATTGGCTTCAATTGGAGTGACCACCCGGTTGCAGCCAACCATGTTATACCTTCTTAGAATTTCAACAACATATTTCGTCTGATGCATCAGTAGCCCTCCTTATGTCTTAGTAAATTCCATTCCAAGGAAATAGAATAGCTCGCCCAGATCTGACATTTCAAACTCATTCTTCATGATTTCCTTATATCTTTTAATTGCCTTCATATTGCTGCCGGTTACCAGCAAGTCATCAACATATAGGCAAAGTAGGATCATTGCAGTCCCTCCATTTAGTATGTAATACTTCAAATAAAATCAATATTCTATTGTGCACTTGATGAAGCCAATGCCAATTAGGAATAAGTCAATTCTTTTGTTTCAAGCTTTTAATAAACTCTAATTTTGCAATTTTATTGTATTTTTGTGTTGAATTGCATAGGCTATAATCCCAATTTTTATTTTACAAAATTAAGTACCAAAAATATATTTTGTTAGAGTTAGTAATATGTTTAATAAATATATGTAAATATATATTCTTGACAACCCGATTAAAATTATTTATCGAATAATAATTTAATTAAGTTACATAGAATTTATTATCGACAAAAATTTTAAGATGACACATGATATTGGTAAATTCGTCTATCCGTTGAGTTGCAGCGAGATAATATATTTTTACTAAAATAGTTTGAGAAATAAGTCATGTGATGTGTGTAAGAGTGATTAGATGATATAATGATGATTTTAGTAAAATACCTAAATATTTTAGTTATAATAATATTTTTGGTAAGTTAAGAAAGAAAAAAAAAAAGAAAAGGAAAGCCAACCCCCTTGTTAAAAGCCAACAGTGACTCCCCCTATTTTCCCATTTTCCCTCGTTATATTTACTCTCTCTCAGTTCTTCTTTCTTCTTCTTTTCATAGACATAGTGTTGGTGCTATGACCAAGAACACAAATCACTCTTTTCCTCTTTGATCTAAGCTTTGTTTGAAAAAAAATTTGGAAGGCAAATATGTCCTCTCTACTAGGGGAACTTAGTGTACCATTTTGTTTGAGATAAGAAAATTTATTTCTCTACCTATTCTTGCAATATTGTGGGCATGCTTGTGTTGGGGAAAAGAGTGAGATTTTTAGTTACAATCCATTTGTATTGTGTTCTTCTTGTAGTGAAAAGCTTAAATGAGCAAAAACCCCTTTTTTTCCTCTCTAAATAGTGTGTGTTGTGTAGATGATGTTTTTCCTTTGTTTCCACGTGGTTTCACTTGATCTTCAATTTGATGTAGTATGAGGTACTTGATAAAAAAAACAAAGTCCCCTAATTAAAAAAACATGATCTATGTGTGTGAGTAAAGAAGATTTTATTTTGAAATGTTCTAGTATTAATGAAGGATAATAATGATACTTTTGTTGTTAGATTATTTTTAGATTTCATATTAAAAAAAAAAAACATTGATTGATTTTCAGAAGTGTTTGAGTTATGTAATGAAAAATTTTCAAATAAATAAGGTTGAACTGAAGTTGAAACTTTCCAAGAAAATTTAGAGTTGTGAAAAAGTTCAAATTTAACTAAGCTAAGACTTTTGTGAAAATATTTAGATAGTGAAATTAATATGTTTGGAGCTTTTTAACTACTCTTAGTCAGAGCTTAAAGAAGAATTTTAGAGTACTTGACTAACTCAAATTTTTGTACTCTAGTAGAGTGATAGAACTTGAAAGATAAAAAGATTTTCTTCCATAAAGATTTGATTTGTTGAATGTGTCTATGTGTGTTGAATGTGTCTATGTGTGGTTTAGAAAATATTTGTTTTTATTTAGTTTTAAATAAATAGTGTATCAATTAGTTTTAAAAGTCTTGTGTCTGAAAAAGATATAATGTTGGAATTCTGATGTGGTTGGATAAATTTTGGTGGTGAATAAATTTTCATAAATATTTATGTTTATCTAGATAGCTACGTAAGTCAAGAAAAAGAATCGAGAGCGTTGATACCGAGTTAGCAGTGGAGAAAACTAAGAAATATTAATGTTGTTGTGCTGAATAAAGAAAAATAATTATTTTTTTTAGTTTATTTCTTTCCAAAAGTAGTTGTTATGGTTGATGATCAAGAATGTGTACATGTTAACTAATCTTTGAATTTGTGTTTAAAAGAAATTAATGCGTATTGGATTTAGGTTTTATATGTATACTTTCAATTTTTAGAAAAACTTGCATAATTCTAATTAAAGTTTCAAGTTTATTAAGTAAAGGTTCAAGTCTTGACTTAGAATTTCAATTTTTTTTTTTTAAAAAAAGATCCCAGGTTTCACAAATTAAAATATAAGTTTTATTGGAAAAAAAATATTTTCATGGAAATGAAACTATTTCAAAGAGTTAAAACTTTGAAACTAGAAAAAAATTTATTGATATTTTTTATGGTTATGTTGTCATGAGGTAAATATTTTGATTGAACAATTAGCCTCTAGAAATTTAGTAGATCCAACTTGTAGTTAGTTTAAAAATAAATAAAAATAAAAATAAAAATAAAAAAACAAACAAGCAAATGAGTTATGACAAAAATGAGAAAACTGTGGTTGTGTGAAAAATTCTCTAAAAAATTTGAAGGGTGTTGATTTCTAAAAATATGTTTTTATATGTTAAAAGTGTGTATTGCGAATAATAATATTATTTCCTTACTCATTTGAAAATCTTTTAGTAAAATATACTCTAAGGAGATTATGAGTGAGAAAGGGTTTGTAAGGTAATTAAAGTCTCAAGGACTAATTTGACTAAGTCAAACACTATTTGATTGAAGGTGTTGGCACGAGCAAGATTTTTGTTGTGTTTGATTGTTGTTGCGATAATTGTTGAAAAAGCTATAGTTGAGGTAAGGGTTCATTCCAAATTTTTAGGTTGCACATAGGAACCTTATACGTATGATTGATGTGTTAATATGTGATGGTTAATATTGATGTAATTATGCATTCCTGATCGATAACATGAATTGCTACATGTTATGAATTTAATTGATGAGAATATGTCTGAGTATGCTATCTGAAAAAAGTATGAAAAATTATTAGTATTTAATGAGTATTAAAAGGGGAATATTTTAATAGCTGCATTAACATAATAACTGTTGTGAAAGAGGTAGAGTATGTTATTTCATAGTTTGTGGTGATTGTGATGGGCCACGATGTTAGTGGTGACTGTGATGGGCCACGAGGTGGTTCCATGAGTTGATTAGTCCACCTTATTGTTACAAGGATTCTTGAGTCGTGTAGGTCTGTGATAGACTACACTCTGGTAAATCGTGCTAATTTGGGATATGTAGCACCTCGATAAACAATACTAGTCTGTGAGAGGCGGTACAATTATGATTTACGACCCTCGACGAAGGGTTGGAAATTCAAGAATCATGTGCACTAGCATATAAGCATTGCATTAGGGTGCTTGGCATCATCTTTGTTATGATATGATATATGTATATACATGCTCTATTATTGTCTATTATCATGCCATAATTGCTAAATGTTTATTGTTTGTCTTCATGATATAATTGTTAATTTTGGTTGGTGACCCTTTACATTATTGTGAAAATTGGGTTGTACCCTCATTGGATACCCGAATTCATTCTACCGATTGTTACCCTGACAACAGAAACATCGTTAGATTTCGCTAATCGGAACTCACCGACTCCTTGAGCATAAGACCCCATCTCAAGTAGGACTACATATATGGGGAGAGTAGTGATGACAAGTAGGAGAGTTGTGGCAATATTTCACGTGGGGCTCACACACGAGAGGATCGACTATCTTGTACCCTCAAGATTGGTACTTGGGGTGAATGGAGTGTGCGTAGATGCAGAGGATGCTTCTGTTAGAGGTGAGACAGAGGCCAACATAGGTGTGGTGACTCCCACTGTAGTAGTAAGGGATGCAGTGCTTGGACTGAGGACTAGCAAGAAGGGTAAGGGGTCGATGGTAAAGGAACTTGTTAAGGTGGGCTGGTGTTGCTGGTCTCCTGTTCCCAGTCCTAGTGTTGGCTGTTGGCATTCTGTTTTTTGTGTTGGCTTAGTCCCAATTTTCTTGCTTAGTTATTCTTACATCTCTATTGACTACAACTTTGCCTCTACTAAGATCATAGAGCTTGTGTGCACCAGTTGGATGGTATCTTACTAGTATCATGACTTCACTTTTGTCTTGTAGTTTCTTTCTCTTCTGGTCTAGCACATGCTTGAAGCATAGAATATCAAATGTTCTCAAATCTCCCACTGTTAGTTTCTTTCCACTCAAGATCTCCTCTAGCACCTTTTCTGGAAGCTTCTTTGTTGGACACTTATTTAAGATGTAGGCAGCAGTTGATGTAGCCACACCCCATAATTTGCGTGGCAATCCATTTATCTTTAGCATACTTCTAGTCATGTCTAGTATGGTTCTATTTTTTCTTTCATTCAGTCCATTATGTTAAGGTGTGTAAGGATCAGTCACCTCATGTTCAATTCCATTTTTGACACAAAATTCCTTAAATACATGTGATGTATACTCACCACCTACATCTATCCTTAACACCTTGATAGCTTTTTCACTTTGTTTTTCCACTTTTACTTTGAAATTCTTGAATACTTCCAATGCTTCATCTTTGCTCTTTATAAAATAAATTTATAACATTCTACTTAATTCCTAAACAAAAGTTATGAAATACTTATGACCTCTTAAGGATGGTACCTCATTTAGTCCACAAATGTCACTATGAACCACTTCGAGACAATTCTTTGGTCTTGCTTGAACTTGTGATTTGAAGGAGTTCCTTGATTGTTTTCCTACCATACACACTTCACACACCTTCTCAGGGACATCAATCATAGGAATTCCAAAAGCCATATTCTTTGTTCCTAGTTTCTACAAGCCCCTAAAGTTAAGATGGCCAAATCTGGAATGTCACAACAAATTTTCTTCAACTAAACTTGCTGCCTTCAAACATTGGATATCTGGAGCTTGTATATTTGTAACAAAGGTTTTGTTCTTGGAGAGAGGAACATTTAATATCATCTTCTTTTTTTTCCATCATACATTTCTATGGCATCATCTTTCTTATGCTCATCAAGTTATTTTTCATTCTTAGCACATACAACACATTTTTCAATCACCATCATTCTTACATTTCTTCTTTTGATCACCATGTTGCTAGCCCCTTCAACTTCTAAGGTTTTGTCATCATCAAACTTGATCTTGCTTCTTCTTAATGTATCAATATCCACCAACCATTCTTTGTGACTTGTCATGTGATTGGAACATCCAGTATCAAGAAACCAGAATTGGGACTCATAGGGTTTTTCATTCATGTTACCCATTAACAAAATTATGTCTAAGTCTGAATCATCTTCTTGAGTAGCACATGCCTCATCCTCATCTTTCTGCTTCTATTTTTCTTTTCCAGGCCATCATTCATCAGCAAAGTGTCCAAACTTCCCACAATTGTAACATTGCACATTTTCTTGTCAAAGTTCTTTTATTTTTGTTTTGATTTACCATTTGTAGTTCCTCTCTTTGATGAGGATTAATACTTGGTCCTCAAATTTCTTAAATTTATTCTTCTTCCACTTCTTTTTCTAATCTCACTTCTTATGGACTTGTGTTGCCAGTGCTTGATTCCTCAACTGCACTCCATTTGTTTCATCTAATCTTTATTATATTGCTTCTAAAGTTCCCTACAACTCTTCAAGACTCAATTGAGAAATATCTTTGGATTCTTCAATGGCACATACAATGTAATCAAACCTAGGATGCAAGGATCTTAAGATCTTTTCACACAAATTTTGTTCAGTCAACTTCTCACCACAACCAACCATTTTATTTCTGATACTCTTGAGTGTTTAGATTAGATATGACACCTTCTATTGTTCCTCCATCTACAACTATTCGAATTGTCTCTGTAGGGATTGCAACTTCACCTTCTCTTCATAAGATGTCTTGTCAAAATTGGCAGTATCAAGGCATTTATGAAGAATGAATGTACCCTTGCACTATTTCTTCTTGCTTTCTCTAAAACTGGATATATGCTCCTCTATTGGATTTTCTCCCAAACCATCAAAGACATTTTCTATGATTTCTAACACTTCTTGAAATCCAAACAATGCTCGAATTTGTACTCTCCATCTACAATGATCTTTTCCATTAAATTGAGGCATATGGACTAGAAAATTTCCATTGTTTTCACTTGAACACATCCTCACTTCACTTGTGTTTTGATCATCAACTTGAAGGAGGGTATTAGTCACTATAGGTTGTCATTAGTTTGTTAGTAGTTAACTGTATTTTAGTTTAGTTAGTTCTATAATGTAACTTACTATCAGTTTCGGTTCTATACATATAAAATCATTCTCTTGTATTTTGATTAGTTCCAATAATAATAATCAAGATGTTATTAAATAAATTATCCTCTTGATCATCAAGTAATATGGTATCAGATTAAACCAGTTTTTCTTGTTTCCGTTCTTTTTTCAATTTTCCCAAATTCACCTTTTCCAAACCTTAATTATTTGAATTCCTCATATAGTTTCTCATGGAAATTGACAACGATGATTCCTCTTATAATTCATATCAACAAAGCTCCATCCAACAAGACTCCACCAAATCAAAAGATGTCATTTTGAATCCATAGAGCCCGTACCTTCACCCCAGCGAGAATCTCACAATGTTTTGGCTGCACCCATGTTGAACAATTCAAACAACTATAATTGGAGTCGGTCAATGAAACACGCACTTTCACCGAAGAACAACATTCAGTTCCACAACGGTTGGCTTCTCAACCTTCTTCTTCACATCATGATCATGATATTTTGGATCGAGTCAACCACATGGTGATTTCTTAGATCACTAGGACTATATCACCCCATATTTCACATAACACCATTTGCATTGACCCTGCCTTTGATCTATGGTCTGATTTGTGTGATAGGTTAATCAAAGATAATCATTTACGTCTTTCCGGTCTTATTTGTGACCTTCACTCAATTAAGCAAGGAGATCACAATTTGTCAACATTATTTACCAAACTTTATTTATCGGTCTCAAGATCCTTAGAGAAATTACCCTCCATTAGCAAGGTATATTCTTTGCTTGCTTGACAAGAACCTGCATCCAATCCTTCTCATCCCGATTATGTTGTTTTTAGTGTGAATTCAGGAAATACCAATTATCACCATACACAACAAGATCAATGTGGTAGAGGATGTGGTTAACCAACGTCACAAATGTTCTACACCAATTGACATAAAACCAATCACATAGTGGATTCTTGCTACTTAAAACATGGCTTTCCATCTGGGTATCGTTCAAATAAACACCAAAATCCAATATATTTCCTACTTCTGACACCAAGTTTACTCAACCAACCAATTCTATTCCAAAAGACAAATCTCCTTCAATTTCAAAGGAATATTATCATTATTTGGCTATTCGTCTCCAGTCATCGAAAAATAGTCTTCAACCACTTCTTCAACACAATAACAATCTACTAAAGCAACCAATACCCACTTGATTTCTAGTGTTTCCAATACAGGTTCAATTTATCATAATCGTTCTATTTGGATTTTAGATATGCGTGCTACAGATCATGTTTCTCTTTTCATTCAATGTTTTTCCAAAATTGAAAAGATAAAACCTATTTCCATCGTTTTCCCTATTGGAAACAAGCATTTTGCACATTTTTCAGGTTCTATTTACTTTGATTTATCTCTATTTCTTAATGATGTTCTTTACATACTTCAGTTTCAATTCAGTTTATTTTTTGTTTCCAAGTTAACTACTGATTTAAATTGTAAATTGATTTTTAGTAAAAATTCTTGCAATTTTCAAGATTCACATACCCTAAAAATGAATGGGGTTGTGGAGCATCTTAACGATCATTATATTCTCAAAAGAGTTCAAGTTTTTCTACCAATTGATGTTTCTTTAGATGACACTAATGCTTCTTGTAATAAACATGTTTTAAGCTTGAAATTTGATTCCTTTGATATATGGCACTTAACATTAGGTCATCCCTCTGTTTCTATATTAAATCATATGTGTAAACAATTTTCTTATATTTCAATAAATAAGAATGTCATTAGGATAAATTTTCTAGATTTCATTTTCCCTTAAGTTCTAGTCAATCTTTCCACGCTTTTGATTTAATCTATACTAATATTTGGGGTTCTATTAATGACATTTCAATTGATGGCTATAATTATATTTTAATAATTTTTGATGATCACACAAGGTTTACTTGGATTTTTCTTAGGCAATCCAAGTCATCAGCTAGGCCTAAACTACATAACTTCTTAAATTTTTTACAACACAATTTTCTGCAAAAGTGAAAATCTTATGAAGTGATAATGGTGTTGAGTTTAATATGTCTTAATTTTATTTTGACATGGGAATCTTGCATCAAACTTTTTGTGTCAAGACTCCTCAACAAAATTTCATTGTTGAGAGAAAACATATACATTCATTGAATGTCACTAGAACTTTACTTTTTCATTCAAAACTTCACAAATTTTTTTGGTATTTTGCCTTATGTTATGCTGCTTTTCTCATCAATAGATTAATTACCCCTGTTTTCACCTTTTGAATAGCTTTATAACATGTCACCCACTTTTATTGATTTAAATTTTGTTTGGCTGCTTATCTTTTTCCTCTACCTTACTTAATCAAAGATACAAACTAGACCCTCGGGCTCGAAAAATGTATATTTCTTGGTTTTAAATTGGGTGCTAAAGGCTTTGTTTTATTTTATTTACATACCTATGATGATTTTACTTCAAGAAATAAAAACGTGTACTTCCTTATACCTCTCTTCATTCTTCTATTACTAATACTTCTTCTTATGATTTTAATAATTCTAATTCTCAGAGTTTTGATTATGTTTTCCTTTATAGTAATGCTAGTCATCCTACAAGACGCTAATGTGTTCCACGTTCTCCTATCCATAACAATGCCAGTCTCAGTTATTCTCCTATCCACAATAATATGGACATTGTATCTACCATCAGCGATACCTCTTCTAGTGTAGGCCCTTATCATATAAGAAAATCCTCAAGATTTAAAAAATGACATGCATACTTGGAGGATTTTCAATGCAATGTTGTTGTAACAGATATAATGCCCAACCCCTTATATCTCATCTCTTCTGTTTTGTCTTACAATAGTTTATTTGCTTCATATTTTACATTTTTTGTTGCCATTTCCTCTATTCAATAGTATATTACTTATAAGCATGCTACTAATCATCCATGTTGGGTTACTGCAATGGAATATGAAATTGCAGCACTCAATCAAAATAAAACTTGGATTTTAACATCTCTCCACATGGTAAGAAACCCATTGGATGCAAATGGGTATATAAGGTAAAGTATAAAATTGATGGTTCCATATAATGATATAAAGCACATTTAGTAGCTAAGGGTTTTATTCAAATTGAAGGTATTGATTATTTTAGCACATATTCTCTTGTTGAAAAACTTACTACGGTAAGATTACTCCTATTTATTGCATCATCTCAATATTGTCATATTCATCAATTAGATGTCCACAATGCATTCTTACATGGTGATTTAGATGAATAAGTTAACATGTAATTACCTCCAAGTATCTCTAGCTCTTATTCTAACCATGTATGCAAATTATTAAATTCTTTGTATGATTTAAAACAGTTTAGTCGTTACTAGTTTGCCAACCTATCCTTTGGTTTACAATCTGTAGGCTATAGCCAATCTACATATGATCATTCATTATTTATTAAGGCATATAATAAGACATTTACCACATTACTATTTTATGTTGATGACATTATTGTTGCAGGTAATGATGTTGCTGAAATTCAATCTCTAAAGGCTTTTCTTCACAAATCTTTCAAAGTCAAGGACATAGGAAAATTGAAGTATTTTTTGGGACTCAAAGTCGCTCGCTCCAAGGCTGAATTGAATCTTACACGAAGCTAGCCTCCTTGCTTCCAAACCAGCAAACATTCCATTGCAGAAATATATAAAGTTTTCAAAGGATGCAGGCCAATTACTCCCAGACCCGACTATTGGAACCAAATTGGTTTTAAATTTAGAGTTTTGATGTTAACAAAAGTTTTTTATAAGAACATTATATTTGACTTGACAGAGTATGAAAAAAGATTCATGTTTTTTAAAAAAAAAAATCTAAAATAAGTTTTGATTTAGATTTTTAATTAAAAAAATCTTTGACCTAAAAAGAAGATATGGACAAGTGTTTATGAAGAAATCTAAAATAAGATTTTATGCAGATTTATGATTGAAGAAAATATTTTACCATGTTGATAATAAGATACGGTCAAATGTTTTAAAATTAAATTTGATTCAGATTTACGATTGAAGAAAATATTTTACCAAGTTCAAAAGAAGATATGGTCAAATGATTTTGAAGAAAATCTAAAATATGATTTGATTATGATTTATGATTGAAGAAAATCTTTGATCAAGTCAAATTGAAGATATGGTCAAGATTTGAAGAAGATCTTATCAAGATTTATCATAAGAAGATATGAATTAATCATTTACAAGAAGATTTGATCAAAATTTATCTACAACAAAATTTGAATTGTATCAATATGAAGAAGTTACAAACTCAATCAGAACAAAATACGAACAGAATCAATATGAAAATTTTACAAACTCAATCTGAACAAATTACAAACAGAATTAATCTGAAGAATTTACAAACTAAATCTGAACAAAATACGAACATTATCAATCTAGAAGAACTACGTATATTGGTTTCAGAAATAAAGAATTGGCTAAGGAACGAACATATTATCAAAAAGCATTTTGCTCATAATTATTTTTTAATAAAATCATTTTTGATCAAGCTAGGAATGAAGATACAATTCAAAATTAAACAATGACTAAATTGAAGCCCTAATTGCATCTCTAAATAGATACTCAAGGCTGGAGAAGAATATCACCAAAAAATCATAAAAGAGTAGAAGAACTCAACTCAAAATTCCAAAATCATCTCGGAGATCAAAGAGATAAACACTTGTTCAAATGAGAAATATTTTCTAAGTGTTTTTCTTAGAGTGTGATAGTTATTGTTGTAATTAATTTGTTAGAATAAACTACTCAAGTTCCAAACCTTTCTATTCAAACCCGATAGTGGTGTTAGTGTGTCTTCAACAATTTAGGGTTGTCAGGTTGTGTGGAGAATACTTGGTTGGTAAAGTCAAGGAGTATATGTTTCTCAAAAGTCTGGGGTTGTTAGGCTGTTTTAGAAGAATGGCTTGGAGGGTCCGGTGCTTTGAAATTCAAGTTGTTGAATTAGTGGATTAAATCTTTCTGAGTGAAAGGACTGAATGTAGTCAAGTTAGTGGTGAACTAGGGCAAATTACTTGCGTCACTTTATTCATGCACTCTTTAGTTTTGTTATTGCTTCTACTTGATGTAAATCATCAAGTCTAAACCAGTTTAACCAAAGAATGAAAAAGTTATCAACTTAGTCAAATACAATTCTTCATTCCACAAACGCACAAAACAAATTGAGCTCGATTGCCACATCATTCGGGAGAAACTTCAGCAACAACTTTTTCATCTCCTTCGAGTATCTTCTTCTCTTCAATTGGCATATTTATTTACCAAGGCTTAGGATCCAAAACTATTTCACACTTTTCTTTTCAAGCTTGACCTCACTTCCATATGTTCATCAACTTGAGGGAGGATATTAGTCACTATAGGTTGTCGTTAGTTTATTAGTTGTTAATTATATTTCAGTTTAGTTAGTTATATATTGTAACTTACGGTTAGTTTTGATTTTATACATATAAATCCACTTTATTGTATTTTGATTAATTTCAATAATTATAATAATCAAGATGTTTTTCAATAAATTATCTTCTTGATTAACAAGTAATAATAAAAGACAAAAACGTAATTGTGAATCGATCGCCATTGTACAAATTTTTTATTACCATTAATTATTTCTCTTTTTAATTTCATCTTATTTTAGTTTCAATTATGTCAATTGTATCAGTTCATTGGTCATGATGGCGTAGCCCCTGCCATCTTGTTTTGTTGGTATGGCAAACATGAGTTTGTTGGGACGCAGACTTCCGCTATTTCTTTTTTTTTATTTTATATTAATTTGTAATTTTGAGTCGAAGTTGGATTCAAAACTGATTAAAAATTTAGTAATAATTAAAACTAAGTTGAGTCAAACTAACAGTTTTATTTAACTTGTTTACATAAGAAAACTAGCTGAAAATGTAAGCCATAACATCGCTACAAATTGATTTTCTTTTCATTAGTTCAACTAAAATTGCTTTTTTAATTATATTATTTAGTTTTATTTTTAATATATAGGCCTACAAAAGGGCCCACAACGTTGAAAGCTCTGTATATAGTTGGACTGGGCTTAGAACAACATCCACTATAGTTAAAAAAAATGTTATATAAAATTTCATATTTTATTTTGAATGAAATACATTAAAAATTATATAAAATTTCATATTTTATTTTGAATGAAATACATTAAAACTTTTGTGTAACAAACATTCTTAAAAAATACGTTAATAAATCTAAACTTTGGTGTAATGTTCATACGTTAATTTAAATATATTTCCATTAAATGAGTTACTTATCATCTACATTACAATATTTCTCAGAACAAAATATCTCTTAATTATCATACTTTAGATCTATTTTTAATGCCCTGTTTTCAATCACTGTAGGAACATTAATTCTCATCAATATCAAAAAAAGCAAATTCAACATTTAACATGTTTTAAAGGAAAACACAACTATAGTGTATAACTGATAACTTTAATTTCATTTTCTAATACATAGATGAAAATAAAATCATTATGAACTACATTAAAAATTTAAAAATTATACAATTATTGCTTAACAAAATAAGTCACTGACAACGGAACAAGTCTTCAACTCAACACTTTCAATAGGCAATTTATCATCTGGAAAATAACAATCAAACTTCTTTTTCTTCTCTGGCAACAGTTCACAAGGCTTAGGATAAACATTACTAGTAACCCCTTCAACATCACTACAATTCCATTGCAATTTATTTCCAACATTATGAATAGTGACATTAGAAATACAAATTCCACTAAAAGGGCCACCATTAATTCCTTCAAGTTTAGCTGAATATGTAACTTTATCAGCCACAACATTACTATAATGTATTCCACTTATTTTAGGAAGTGCTTTTGGATCAAAACTAGGATCAGGGTGTGATCCATATGAACCTGTCATCCAAAAAACATATTTCATAATGTTCAAATTCATACCTCTAACAAAAATATCTTTCACAAAACCACCTCTGCCAATTGCAGTTTTGATTCTAACTGCTGATTGAGTGTTGATTGCTGTGAGATCTTCAAGTCTGATGTCTTGTATTCCACCTGACATTTCACTGCCTAATGCAATCATAGCACTGTCGGGTGATACACATTTAAGTCTTCTAATTATTATGTGTTGGCTTGGCATTCCAAATTTTATTCCATATTGGTCCCAACCACTTTTTATTGCAACACAATCATCACCAGATATTATTTGGCTATCTTCAATTCTTACATTGCTACAAGAATCTGTATAAATAAATGAAAAAAATAACGTTAAATAAGTTTTTGATTCTTTTAATTCAACTCATGCGCAACATTTGAATGACTTTTTATAAAGATGTTAAGAATATTATAAGAATGTTTCCTACAAAATTTTAGAATTTTTTTTAACCGAAGATGAATTTTGAAGAACCAAAACCTTAAAAACCCAGATTTAATTCATCCACTTGTTAAACAATTCTAGATTTTTATGGGAGACAGTATTATAACTTTCTAAGCATTCATGTAAAAAAATTATCCAAAACTTTAAGATACATAGAATGCACTTTAGCGCAATAAAAAAATGATTAGATGTTCGAGTACTAATAGTTTGTTACCTGGATTTATTCCATCTGTATTGGGAGAGTCGATTGGTGCAATTATATTAAGTCCTTGAATTATAATGTCACTAAAGTAGGAAAATAGTGTTATGATTAGGATTAGTGTATTAGTATCATGATAATATCAAGATTAATCATGAATAAAATAAAAATGTTTATCAAACCTGCTATAAATTGGATGGACAAACCAAGATGGTGAGTTAATCAAAGTGAGGTTTGATATTTGAATTTGATTAGAGAACATAATCTCAATCAAGTATGGCCTAGTGAGACTCAATTCATCCTTATGGAACTTGTCCCACCAATAGGATCCTTGTCCATCAATTGTGCCATTGCAACCTTATAAATAAATCAAATTAAAATATGTGACATTAAATATGAATATTGATACAGATACTGAACATGAAATTGATACATCAATAATAATCTAAATAAATAAATAAAATATAAATAATGTGTAAATGTCGAACATCAAAATACCTTCAATTAGAAATGTTTGTGCTACAAAGTATAAAATTATAATAAATCATAATTATCGAATAGTAATAAATTTAGTAGTTACCAGTAATTACAACATCTGTGAGATGAGTTCCAAAAATAAGACTACTAAACCTTCCATTAGGTGCATCCCTTCCTCTACCATATGATGGTAACACAGGAAGTGAGGGCCACTCTGATTCATCCTGATAAGCCAATGATCAAATAATGTGTATTTGGAACAAGTTTCATATTATCAATTCATGTCACATGTTGAATCTTCAAATAAGGTGCATATATGGCACATTTGCCATATGGTAAAGAAATCGTACTTTATTTTTTAACAAATATATATAAGTAAATTTTTTTTTAACTTGAGTCACATGCCATAAATAAAGAACTCAAATTGAAAAAATGTATTGATTCTCTATCTTGGGGGCCAATATCGTGCATTCATGTTGTCAACATATTGATAGTCGATGGTTATTAGATCACTATAAAATAGTTTTAATTTTAAATTTGGTGTAAAAATCCAAAATGGAAACTCTACATTCAAGTGGAATTTTATAAAATCAGAGTCCACAACTTTTTTTTTATTTTGACCGATCAACCACTAATGTACTGAATGTGTGAATACATGGTATTTTGATAGCTGGAATCCATTTTCGTTGACCACTCGACTCCCTTGCGTCGACCCCCTTGCAGTTGGAGTCCACGCATTCAATCAAGATCAGACAAATCTAATTTAAACTCATTTTAAATTCTAAAATTAAAATCTATATTAATTTAGACTCTTTGTTCGAAATTATTAATTTAGACTCTTTGTTCAAGATCAGATAACCGATGTTTTCAAATGCATAAACACATGGACTTTCTAACTATAGTGAATCTAAATTCATACAAAAACATGGTGATATCAAATAAATTATCCTAATTATACTACACAAACAAAAATAGGAGATCAAAAGGTACCAGAGAAGCAAGAATGATAGCATCCTTTTGTAGAAAAAGAGTGAAATGACTAGTAAGATTAAAGCTTCCGGTAAGCCATTTTCCAGGTGGAACAACAAGTAAAGATCCACCATCGTTACCATATTGACTAAGATGTTTTATTGCATGTTCAAAAACTTTAGTGTTGGATGTTTTTCCATCACCAACAGCACCAAAATCAGTTAAAAATGCAGTGTGTTTTCTGCAATTAATTGCAGAGTAGTACTCAAGATTCTCATCATATTCACTAATTACTCTGCATTCTGTTACTTTCAATTCTTGTAATCCCAATAACACAACTAGCAAAATAACACCAATAACCTGAAGACGAAAAAAAAAGGGTTTATTACAAACACCATAATATGTAAATCTTCATAAAAAATAAAAGTAAAAATTATAAAATTTTACAAATTTTGATTCTATTAAATGAGTTTAAATCATTTTATAAAAATTCTTTAAGAAATTCTTTTAATTATGCATAATAAAACTAGTCTTTTGCTAATGTAAATTTTGACACAAATAAAATGAAAAATTCAACAGAAAAAATAAAGCGAAGGTTCAATTACATGCCATCAAAATCTAGAAAACTAAGATTATTAAAATAACATCAGTATCAAGATGAAGTACAATGTATATTATATTATAGGTAAAAAAAAATAATAATAATAATAATAATAATAATAAAAATTACATGGGGGTTCGTGAGTTTTGGACACAGCTTCATAGTTAGAATGTAACTAAGATATTGTTGAGTTTTGTTTTGTGGCAAAGAACACAAAAAATCGGGTCATATTTATTTATAGCGTGTTGTTTACCTTAAGGAGAGATTAATGGAGAATTTGAAGAACGTGGTGATTTTAAAACATTTTTGGAATATAAATAAAAATAAATATGGTGGCACGAAGTATGTAATTAAGTGTAGGAAATCACAGCATGGTGTTGTAGTGGCGGTTATATAGGCATGTCTGAATGGGTGGAAATTAATGAACCATCATGTTTTGCCTTTTCTACTTTTCTTTTTTATCAACGGTTATCAAAACTTTTCATATATCCTAACAATAGCATTTGACTCTTTTATTATTAGCAACAAAATATATATATATATATATATATATATATATATATATATATATATATATATATTCAAAGAGTCTATTTAAACTTGTTGTTTGAAAACTTTATAAAAACTAAAACACCGGAATTTAACCGCCTAAATTTTGATGATGAGTGGGTTGGAAATGATCTTAACAAGATTGTATCTATATCGAGTTAGTGTAACTTAAGATTATTCGCATATCATATGACATGAAACAATAGAGTAGATAAAATATTGAAAGACTACGAGAAATAAATTACATAAAATGTTTTCTAAGTTTCTATTGGTGACATCTACCTAATCTTTGAGATTGAATTATTGTTATGTCAGTTTTTGTTCGGACATAGTCTTTTGAATTTTGGAAATTTGTGTCGATAAGGAGGATAAAATCATAAGGATAATGACTTGTTTTAAGCTTCAAATTTGGGAGTTTATTATTTTACAAATTTATTATAATTATGAATAAAATATATTGATCGAGTTGCATTAAAGAAAAAAAAATATATATGACCGTTAAACTCATTCACTTTATTATTAAAAAATATTTCATTCACTTTGTTATTAAAAAAAATTTCATTCACTTTGGATTTTATAAGGACAAACTAAAAAGCTTATTAAAATTATTTTAAATATATATCTTCAAATAATTTTAATAAACAAAATATTATAATACTATTTCATGTTTTAAAAAAGTTATGAATATTGACCATTTTAAATATTATTTTTTTTTATTAATCATTACACCAAAAATGACATTTTATAGCGCGCCTTATTAAATACAAGCGATGTTGTAAATATAATTTAAAAATAACGGAAGATATAACAGCGCTGTGGAAAAAGCGTTGTTGTAGGGTCACATAGCGCTTGCACATAATCCACTATCATCTGTGTTATTATCCCATTTCTCCTACGAACCCTACATATTTCTTCTCATTATTCAGGTATTGATGTTATTAATTTTTTGTTGACACTAAAATGCATGTTGAACTTATATTGATACGTACTTAGACTACTGCATGTTGAACTTGTTGAAGTTACATTGAACTGCATGTTGAACTTGTTGAAGTTACACTGAACTGCATGTTGAACTTGTTGTAGATAAATGGATACCAACAAGGATCTAGATTGTCAAAATGAGGAAGTTGTCAACACTAAGACTTGCGGAAATGAAGTCGAACGTGGTGCAACCTTCATGCAAAATGTCATAAAAGCAAGGAGTAATGGCATAAAATTTGAGGTATACTATACCTTGTTTGTTGTTTAACTTTTATCTGTTTGAAAGCATGTACCTACTATATGAGTATATTAGGTTGGATGGAATGAGAGTGGTCAGTCAATTGACCCCAACAGCTCCATGTTTGTAAGTTACATTGGGGCTATTGTTCGTTAGAATATACCCATCACAATTGACGATTGGAGAAATAAGGCTTGAAGGATGCGAAAGATATATTGTGACTGATATACAAGTAACTTTTTTGATCCACTTTTTTGTCATTTATAATTTTTACCATTGAAATATTTTACTCAAACTATATATTTATTTCGTTTGCAAACTGCTTTTGTTATTGACGAGGTGAGAAAGAATAACGTGTTGAGAGTTGCCGCGAAAATACACCGGGGTTTTAGATCTCACCTCTTAAATTTCTATCTAAAAGATCGTGAAGGAAATATGAATGCTGAAGCTCCAAAAATATATAAATATTATATATCAAATGAAGAATGGAGTGCATTTGTAGCAAAATGTTCAAACCCCGCATTTGTGGTAAGTGATTAATTTATTAGCATTTATGTTTTACTATTCATATTCATAGCGTATTTTAAATTTTTACACGATTGTTATTTTTTTTTTATATAGAATATAAGTAAGGCAAATCGCGAGAGGGCAAATTCATAGAATATTTTATTATTCATATTCATAGTGTATTTTATCACTTTAATATTTTTTAATATTGTATTTTAAAAATGATATTGAACTTATCTTCTTAATCCTATGTGTTTTTTAGGAGAATGTCGAACAAAGTTCGGAAAATCAAGAGGACAACAAAGCTAGTTGTAGGGACATTCTCGGAAAAGTGTTTAATGTTCCTGAATATTCCAGTCGCGTGAGGGGAAAAGGATTTGGTGTAACTCCTAAAAGCTATTTTTCACAAGAGAAGTGCCAAAATCCATCTAATGAGGAAGTATTAGAGAAGCTCAAATTCCTAACAGTGTAAGTGGCACTCTTGGTGAAGACGAATAAACACAAGCAACTTCTGGATTAGCTCCAACGTGAAATACAAATGGAAAGTTAAAACAAGAGTTGCAACATTGGTCTCAAAAGTCTTCCCGATGTAATTAATTACTTAATAAGATAAGAAATTCATTCAACCTAATTGTTTCACAGACTTATGTATTAACCATTGATTCAGGGTGTCACTCCTTCCTTGTGTGCGGTACTTATCATCCCCTACTCATAGCAAGGTCAGAAAAGGAACATTGTAGAATACTTTGGGACAAGTATTTCACAACACGCCGATCCCTGCGCACAACAAGAATTAATAAAATTTGTGAGGGCCAAAAGCCCTCACAAAGGGCAAAAAACAGCCACAAAGGTGGCTTTTGTGATGGCTTTTGGCAGCCACAAAGAAGCTGGTCACAAAATTTTGTGAGGGCTTTTGCAGCCACAAAGGACAGGCATTTGTGAGGGCTTTTGCAGCCACAAAAGTCTGCCTTTGTGAGGGCATAGGCCGCCACAAAGGACAGGCTGAATTTCCCTGATCAGAATTTTGTGAGAGCTTTTGGCCGCCACAAAGGAATGCTGACTAGATTTTGTGAGGGCTTTTGGCCGCTACAAATACCTGCTGACTGGACCTTTGTGAGGGCTTTTGGCCGCCACAAATGCTTGCTGACTGGACATTTGTGAGGGCTTTTGGCCGCCACAAATGCCAACGTAATTAATAAATTAATTTTTATTTCAAATTTAATAGTTTATTATAATATTATATATAATAAATTAATATAACTATAATATTAAAATTTAAATTATAATAAAATTAAATTTGAAATATAATGTAATTATAAATTAAATTTAATATATATATATATATATATATATATAATAAACAAATCTTAATATAATTAAAAATTTAAAATAAAATATTTAAATTAAAAATAAAGATTAATTTAAATAATAAAATATTAATTATAAAATATTTAAATTAATAAAAATATATTTAAATTATTAATAATCAAATATTTAAATATTTAAATCTTTAAATTAATAATTATGATTATAATTAAACATTAATTTAAATTAATGTAAATTATAAATAAATTATAATTTAAATTAAAATTAAATTAAAATTTAAATAAAATTAAAATTAAATATTAAAATTAAAATAAATATTATATATAAAAACATAATATTAATAATAATTAAAGCTAGCTATAGCAATCATGATAAAATCAAATAAAACATGCATTCCAAAATTAACAATTAATGTCTTACAAACCCAAAATTAACAAATAATGTCTTACAAAGTGGAAATTAATTAAACACACATTAATAATGTCATACAACCCAAAAATAAATTATGAAATTCTTCAAATGATCACATCAATCCTCATAATAATTCGTCTGATCAGCTCCACTCCCACCATCATTATTTCCTGCATTCATACCCGACGAAAGAAGTCCTTCAAAAGTATTATGCATTTGTGTTGGAGGAGACATCGTGCTTTGAAATTGAATTTCATCTTCAATGGCACCACCAGTAGTCGAAGCAGGAGCCCTAGCTGGATGAGGTTGATTTAAATCTGGTCTGATCAATCCAGCTGTTGGCATAGTCGGTCGGTATGCAGTTTGATGATCTGGTTGAGGATGTGAAGATGATGGAGCATACTGATAATTATGAAAATATTGTTGTTGCTGAAACATTGGTGGCTGTTGTTGCTGGAAGGCAGAGTTCGAAGGATCCTGTTGGTGTTGCTGTTGGAAAGTTGGAGGCGGTTGATGCTGTTGGGAGTATTGAGAGTAATTTTGTTGCTGCTGGAAAATTGGTTGTTGGTGCAAGTATTGAGGCCGAGGCGAGAACTGCTGATGAAAGACAGGAGGAAATGAAAATTGTTGTTGTTGAAATTGTTGTTGCTGCTGAAATTGCTGTTGCTGCTCTTGAAACCTCTGTTTCCATTCCTCATTCAATTTATCAATTGCGGCTTGTATTAGCTGCTGTGTCCTTTCTTCTTGCTCACTTGCCCATTGCTCCTTTAACTGATCAAGATTATCTATCGGTGCCAGACGATGAGATCAATCCGTACTAGCATAAGAAGAAGACATCTCAGTCTGAATATAACCGGTTGGACCTTTCACAAAGGTTGATGATAAAGTACCGGCTCCCAACACACGCCCTTTGTACTTGCCACCACTGATGTTCATAAAACTTGCGGTCTCATATTGTTTCCGCTGATCTGGAGTAGCTCTCATAGCAGGAGGAAGAGTAGCTTGATGATCATCCCATTCTTTCATGACATGTTCAAGTTGTTCCTATATTAAAAATCAAAAAATTAAAAATTAAATTAGTTAATAAGTAATATATAATAATTTAAAGGTGTAAATATATAATAATCAATATATAATAATTACCTGAATCGTTTTTGATAACGAATCAGTATACTCATTTGTTTGAGGATTAACATGAAGATAGCAATGTATCTCAGCCTGAGTGACCTCCCTTCCAAGTTGCTTTTCCTAAAATATATATTAAAATAATGTCAAGTTTATGGTGAAATGTGATTATTAATTGAATAAATATTAATAGATATATATTATAAATAAATAATTAATTACCATATAATGTTTAATTTCTCCAGCAGACATGGAACCTCCCTTATGAGTACTAGTACCCCTCTCAGATGCTCTATTAATCTTTGCTTTTTCTCTCTTCTGTTTGTAAGCATTTGTGTTCCACTTACTCCACAAAGCAGTCCAAACATTTTCACCAATCCAATTAGGTCGTTTTTCCTCGCCCTTATTACGTGCGTAAGACAACATAGATGAGAGACGCTTTGAAAAGCAATGGTCAAATGAAGCCATAATTGCGGCATCATGCTCTCTTTTCCAAGTACATTTAGTCTGTTGTTTGTTTAAATTTAAAAAATATTAAAAATATAATTCAATTAAGCAATCAAATGTATATATAATTAATTAGTACTTAAATAAAATAATGTAATCACTTACTTTGAAACAATGTAGAAATTGATCAACTTCCCTAAATTGAGGTGTCTTATCCTCTTTAATCTTACCCCAAGACAACCATGGCTTTTTGTATTTCTCTTGTATGACTTCAGCAATTGCCTTTGCAGATGGTTTAAAAGGAACATATCTTCAAAATTTACATGCAAATTAAATATAAAAATTAATTAATAAAATAATGTAACATGATATGCAATAATAATAAAATATTTAACAATCATAGTTTACATACCCATCTCCTTCTGGAATTATGACAATGCGGTTGTAGCAATCAACACATCCGGGTTCCATGATTTCGTCTAACGTATAAGGCTCTACTGGGACCTCCGGATATAAAGGAATAGCTCCACCACTAGTACCAATGGTCGGCATCGGCATGAGAGATGGGTCATTAACAACACGTGCTCTATCAACTTTTTTCTTACCACATGATGTTTTGGATATTCCTTGTATTGCCGCCGTTCCTGGTCCTCCTGATCCTCCTACTCCCACTGAAGCCATGTCTACATATATATATATATATATATATATATACGTTCCATATCCATACATATATATAATATAATATATGTGTGTATGTACAATTAACATAAGATTAATTATATGTAAATAATAATGAAATTAATAAAGAAATATACATTATAAGAATGAAATATACATAAATAAATTTTAACACTCACATAAATAAAGAAATATATATAAAATATAAATGTATATAATATTATCCATATCCATACAAATATATATATTGTCGTTCATTTCACATTACAATATATAATATTATACATATCCATACAAATATATATATATATATATATATATATATATAATGTCTAATTAATTAATTGTCTTCGTCTGGGTCATCTTCATCATCAGTATATTCATTTGATGAGTCAATACTGCCTTCTTCATTCTCTAATTCATCTATTTCTTGTTCATCAACTTCTTCTCCAATATGTGACTCATGACAAAGTTGACTAATAGTCTCATCTCCAATCACATGATCCAAATTTGACATTTCATCCATTTGAAATGCAACTTCATCATTTCGACCTGCTTCAACTTCTTCTATTCCACTCGTTGGTCTTGTTTTGATTGCAGCACACCAACCTTGCTTGCTTTTGACAGTTGATGGATAAGGAACATAATACACTTGTCTTACATTATGGGTCATGGCAAATGGATCAAACCGTGGATATCTTTTGCTCATTCGAATTTCTACAGTATTGGATATGAAATTAATTTTAGTTCCTCTACTAGATGGATCAAACCACTTACAGTAAAACAACACCACTTTTTTCGCATAATCTAGGAACGTGTAGTCAATTTCATAAATATGCTCAATTATGCCATAGAAATCTTCTACTACACCACTATCAGAGACACTCTTCATACAAACTCCACTGTTAATTGTTTCTTTTCCTTCAGTCCAAGATTCAGTGTGAAATTTGTATCCATTGATGTAATAGGTGTGTCATTCTTTGAAACTTCTACTCGGGCCCATAGATAAGTGCCTTAAGTGGATGTTGATAGGAGTTTGTTCTTCCAGATGCACTTGTTGTTGAAACCAAGATGGGAAATTTGAATGTATATCATCAGATGATTGTCCCGTATTTAAAAATGCTCTGATCGATGACCATATATATGGTGAATATCAATTTAATCATATAATAAAATATAATTATTTAATAAGATCGGAGAGGAATTTGAAACGTACTCAATGTATGGTTTAACTTCAGTGCAGTTAATCAAAACGTGAACATGTGCCGCATTAAATACTTTGTCGCTTGGCCAGAAAATCGGAAAATCCCTACCAGCATGATGACCAGACAAGCAAAAAACTGATAAAGCATGTGGATGACGTATAACACTATCAGTAGCGTTTCTTCTGTTAACTGGTGACAATGTTTCATTGTTGAAATAATGAGAACAAAAGTGTGTTGTTTCACGGTGTAGGTAAGATGAACAAATTGATCCCTCAACTCTAGCTTTGTTTTTCATCGACCGTTTTGAATAACCCATGAACCTATAAGTTGAAGTATATTGAAATTAATTAAAGATATGTATGTATATATATATCACCTTTCAAATGGATACATCCATCTATACTGAACTGGTCCACCAAGCCTAGCTTCACTTGCAAGATGCACTGAGAGATGCTCCATCGAATCAAAAAACCCAGGAGGAAATACTTTCTTCAACTTACATAGAATGATCGGAATGTCATTTTCCATCTTGATCAGATCTTTATCAATGAGTGTTGAAGAACACATATTCTTGAAATATTGACTCACTTCAATAAGTGGGTTCAATACATGTGTCGGTAAAGCACTAAAGGCAATAGGAAGTATACATTCTAAAAATATATGACAATCATGACTTTTCATCCCAGGCATCCTCCCATTTTCCACATCAGCACATCTTGCCAAATTCGAACAATAACCGTCAGGCGTCTTCAGCTCTTTGATCCAATGATAAACAGATTTGGCTTCATCATTAGATAAAGTGTAATTCGCAATATATACCTATGTCTTTTCTAGCTTTGTCATTATCTTTTGTTTTCCCTTTCACATTCATCACAGTATTAAAGATGTTGTCCAAGAAATTTTTCTCAATATGCATAACATCGAGATTATGTCTTAAAAGATTATCTTTCCAATACGGTAGATCCCAAAAAATACATCTTTTTGTCCAATTGTGCCATTGTCCGTAACCTTGTGGTTTACAAGCCACACCATTAACAACATGTACCTTTGGCATATCTTTTACTTTATTCCAAACTTGTTCTGATGTCAATTTCATCGGGGGTCCTAGACTTTCTGCATATCCCTTCATAAATGCAGCTTTGTTCCTTCTAAATGCATGATCAGCAGGTAAAAACCTACGATGCGAGTCAAACCACGATGCCTTCCCACCAAATTTTAAAGTAAATGCTTTTGTATCTTCCATACAAATAGGACAAGCTAGTTTACCATGGGTGCCCCATCCTGACAACATCCCATAAGCGGGGAAATCATTAATGGTCCACATCAATGCAGCTCTCATCATAAAATTTTCTCTCCGAGCAATATCATATGTCAAGACACCATTCCACAACCTCTTCAAATCGTCAATCAAAGGTTGTAAATAAATATCAATACCAGTTGTAGGATTAGAAGGACCTGGTATCACAGCAGCTAAGAACATATAAGGTTTAGACATACACATATCAGGAGGAAGATTGTAAGGAGTAACAATAACCGGCCAACAAGAATAAGGAGTAGACGATGCTTGTATGTAAACGTTCTAGATCGAATAGAACATGTGTCTATTATCACTCGAAACATATATGTAACGACTATAATTAGTTTTCTCTAACCTTCATTATGTCTATAAAAGGAATATCAAGGTGAGGACAATAGCACGAGTTTTCAGAGAAATTAATTCATTACTAAAATAATCATACTAACGCCACACTATTTAATCAAGCAAAAGCTTCAGCTCTCTTATACTATATTCAAGGGTCTTTTTATTAAATTATTGTTGATAATCATTATCAAACAAGTGTTGAGTAGATTATGATCCTGCAACCTTCTATCACAATTTAAAACTCAAATTTATTTCTTAAGATAGTTTGAGTATACTGTAAATATAATTTTTGTTTAAAAAGGTAACTTGTAAAAATCTGTTTTCGAATTAAATTTCCTGTAAAAATCATTTTAACATCGAAAGAAGAATGTTATAACTAATCAAGAATGATCAAAGAAGATTGTGTGAAAGTAAAATCGTTCTTGGGTAAAGCACATTAGCGGAAAAAAATCATAAATTGTGATGATTGGACGTAATCCACCTTAGGCGAACCAGGATACATTATTGTGTGATTCTTTTATTCATTTCCTTTACTATTTCTCACTCATTATCACTAACCATGTAGAAATAATTTGTTTCACTTATTTGTAACTAACCAAGAACATTCTTGATTTTTATGAGTAACCAAGATTGATCTTGATTTAGTATAAATTGAAAGCAGAAATTACTATTTTCAAAGAGCGAATATCAAAATTCAAATTCCATTCCTTGTGATTAATGTTGCTACTTCAATTGGCATCAAAGCATGCATCTCAAGATAAATACTTAACAAGTGTTAGAGAAAAAGATTCAAGAAGCAATGTCAAAAGCTAAGTATATCGTTCAAGGAGGATCATCAAATAGACCAACTTACTTTGTTGGTATAGCCTACTACTTTATGAAAAGTAAGATGCAATTATTCCTTAAATCAAGGATACAAGAATTTGTCGCATCATAACAAATGGAAACTTTATACCAATAGTTATCAAAGTGATTCAACTTCTACTAAAAAGAAGGAAAAAAAACAGATTGGACAACAGAAAACAAGCTAAGGTACTTCTAAATTCTAAAGCTCAGTTATTTTTGTGTTGTGCTTTGAGCAAGGAGGAAAGAGAAAGGGTTGATGTATGTGATACAGCTAAAAAAGTATCAAATACCTTACAAAGTCGTCATGATAATTTGAAGGAGAAATTAAAAGTGCAAACACGAAAAGGGGGGTTGAACTGTGTTTGACAAAGTTGATAAATTTTTGATAATTTGATGAAGACGGGTTGATTTTTATGAATTACTTAGATAAGAAGTAATCGAATTCAAAAGCAGTAAACAAATGAAGCATAAATAATTTGACATAGATGTGTCCCGGTTCACCATAAGTTTGGCTACATTCAGTCCCCTCATTCAGAAGGCTTTAGTCCACTAATTCAAATACCTTGAATTACAAAGCACCTGACCCTCTAAGTCAGTCTTCTCAAAAAGCCTGATAACTCAAACTTTTGAGGAACCAACCACGTTGACCCTAGAAGCCAAGTATTCTCCTAACTACCTAACAACTCGAGATTGAAGAAGAAACTTCACCTTTTTCGGGTTGGATACAAAAGATGCATAATAATGTATTTATTGAATGCACCTTTTACAACGCTCTTTTGAAAAAACACTCTAAAAGGTGCATAATATTGCATCTATAGAATGCATATTTTACAGCGCTTTTTCAAAAAAGCGTTGTAAAAGGTGCATAATAAGGATCAAATATTCAACGATCAATATTGAGTCAAAATCCTAAATCAAGTTTTTAGAAGACAAATAAACAAGTTAATTAAAACTCTAATTATGATTTTGATTGTGTTGCTATTTAACTTGTATTTTTATCATATTATTCAAAGGTAGGTAATCAAGTACACACATACAACAATCAGTTATCACACCATGATATAAATCAAAGTAAATCATGTCTGAACTAAACTTGAAATTGATACCATATCAGTTTTGGTAAATCAAGATCTTTCTGGTGCAATATAGATCATTCTTGTTTATAAGAATATTAGTCTGGGAAAATCAAAACCTTTCTAGTTTACAATAGTATCATTTCGGTCTATCAAGATCATTCAAGATAATTCTTTTTAAGGTTAGAAGTGAAATGAATCATTTTCCAAAGTCCACATCTTAAGTGAAACAAGGCTACTTAGAAAAATGATCACACCCAAAAGTTTAGCTAAAGGTCTACAGAAGCAAAATCGCATCAAGAACAACAACCAGACCCATCTCTAGATTGATGAGCAATGAACAAGTAGAACTAGCACAACAAGGATGAAAATGACATTGATGTTGCACCTTTTTACAGAAAGCCCAGCATGTGTGCAAGGTGGTAAACGAACACCAATACAACTGCTAAGTCATCATTCGTGTTGATCATTCAAACACAAAACAATGAATGTTCTTGTTGCAAACGTTCTAAATCGAATAGAACATGTGTCTATTATCACTCTGAACATATATGTAACGACTATAATTAGTTTTCTCTAACCTTTATTATGTCTATAAAAGGAATATGAAGGTGAAGACAATAGCACGAATTTTCAGAGATATCATTTCATTACTAAAATAATTATACTAAAGCAACACTCTTTAATCAAGCAAAAGCTTCAGTTCTCTTATACTATATTCAATGGTCTCTTTATTGAATTATTGCTAATAATCATTATCAAACAAGTGATGAGTAGATTATGATCCTGCAACCTTCTATCACAATTTAAAACTCAAATTTATTTCTTAAGATAGTTTGAGTGTACGGTAAATATAATTTTTGTTTAAAAAGGTAACTTGTAAAAATTCCTTTTTGAATTAAATTACCTATAAAAATCATTTTAACGTTGAAAGTAGAATGTTATAACTGATCAAGAATGATCAAAGAAGATTGTGTGAAAGTAAAATCGTACTTGTGTGAAGCACATTAGCGGAAAAAATCATAAATTGTGACGATTGGATGTAATCCACCTTGGGTGAACCAGGATACATTATTGTGTGATTCTTTTATTCCTCTCCTTTACTATTTCTCACTCACTATCACTAAACATGTCGAAATAATTTGTTTCACTTATTTCTAACAAACCAAGAACATTCTTGATTTTTATGAGTAACCAAGATTGATCTTGATTTAGTATAAATTGAAAGCAAAAATTACTATTTTCAAAAAGGGAATATCAAAATTCAAATCCCCTTCCTTGTGATTGATGTTGCTACTTCAATTGACATCAAAGCATGCCTCTAAGGATAAATACTTAACAAGTGTTAAAGAAAAAGATTCAAGAAGCAATTTCAAAATCTAAGTATATCATTCAAGGAGGATCATCAAATAGATCAACTTACTTTGTTGGTATAGCCTACTACTTTATGAAAGGTAAGATGCAACTATTCCTTAAATCAAGGATACAAGAATTTGGCGCATCATAACAGATGGAAACTTTATACTAATAGTTATCAGATACCTTACAAAGTCATCATGATAATTTGAAGGAGAAACTGAAAGTGCAAACACGAGAAGGGGGGTTGAATTGTGTTTGAGAAAGTTGATAAATTTTTGATAATTTGATGAAGAGTGGTTGATTTTTATGAATGACTTAGATAAGAAGTAATTGGATTCAAAAGCAACAAACAATGGAAGTATAAATAATTTTACATAGATTTATCTTGGTTCACCATAAGTTTGGCTACATTCAATCCCCTCATTTAGAAGGCTTTAGTTCACTGATTTAAATACCTTGAATTACAAAGCACCTAACCCTCCAAGTCAATCTTCTCAAAAAGCCTGACAAGTCAAACTTTTGAGGAACCAACCACGTTGACCCTACAAGCCAAGTATTCTCCTAACAACCTAACAACTCCAAATTGAAGAAGGAACTTCACAATTATCGGGTTGGATACAAAAGATTAGAACTTTAAGTGTTTGCTTCTAACAAGGCTGATAATGATAATAATTCTCGCACTCTAAGATAAAACACTTAGAGAATATTTCTCATTTGAACAATTGTTTCTCTCTTTGAACTGTAAGATGAATTTGGATTTTTGAACTTGAGTTCTTGTACTCTTTTATGCTTTTCAATGATCTTTTTCTTTAGCCTTGAGTATTTATTTATAGTTAAAATTAGGGCTTCAATTTAGTCCTTGATCAATTTAGTCATTAATTATGTTCATAGTTTGTTATAGATAAATCTTGATCAAATCTTTTTTAAATATTGACCATATCTTCTTTTCAACTTGGTCAAAGATTTTCTTCAATTATAAATATGAATCAAATTTTATTTTAGATTTTTTTCAATTATAAATCTAAATCAAATCTTATTTTAGATTTTCTTCAATTATAAATCTGTATCAAATCTTATTTTAGATTTTCTTCAAAAACATGAACCTTATTTCATACTCTTTGAAGTCAAATATATTATTCTCATAAAATACTTTTGTTATCATCAAAATTCTAAGTATAAAATCAACTTGGTTCCAACATATGTATTCAAGATTTACAACCATAATGAATGAAACTCACTTGCTTGGTAAGGCATACTTGGTCCAAAGTAGAGTGAGAAAAATTATTAGATATTTCCTCATCATATGCAGACCAATGGTCACGTCATAAGTCAATCCAAGAATCTTGAGATACTTGAATTGGAAGATCTCATTGGAACTTTAAGGGCACATGAAGTATTACTTCAAGAGGATAAAATACCAAAGAAAGGAAAAATAATACCCTTAAAAGCCTCACAAATTCTTCAAGAATGCATATCTTCACAACAAGACGAAAGAGATAAATCATAAGAAATTGGTCAAGAAGAAGCTGATGAAGAAGTAGTTATTCTTACAAGAAAAATTTAAAGAACGATGGAAAAAAGAGATTAGATCAAAAGAAGTTTTCCAAGTAAAAGGGAAAACTCAAACAGAAATAGATAAGAGCCAAATTAAATATTATGAGTGCAATAAACTAAGATATTACAAAACGGAATGTCCTTTAAACAAAAAGACACCAAAAAGGTTTTCATTCAAGGAAAAATCCATGATGGTTACTTGGGATGGATAAAGATGAACAAGGAAAATCTATTTTTGAAAAGGAAGATAGAGGTACGATAGGTTCATTACTATACTTAACTGCTAGGCCATATGTTGTTTTTGCAGTAGGATTATGTGCTGGATTTCAATATTTGCCTAAAGAATCTCATTTATATGTTGTAAAAAGAATTTTTGGTTATCTTGTTTGTACCAATGATCTTGGTATTTGGTATAGCAAAGGAATTCATTTTGATCTTGTAGGCTACTGTGATTCTAATGATGTTAAGGATAAAATTTGAACAAAAAAAGCACAAGTTGTGCATGTCAATTTCATGGAGAAGCGCTAATAATTTGGTCTTGTACAAAACAAAAAACAATTGTCTTATCAACAACTAAAGCTGAATATATGTCAGCTATAAATTGTTGCTCTCAAGTATTGGGGATCATGAACCAACTTGAAGATTTCTTTGTAAGTTATAAAATATGTTCCAATCTATTGTGATACTACAAGTCCGATAAATCATTCAAAAAACTCCATTCAACATTCAAAATCAAAACATATTAAAATAAAAATCCATTTCCTTAGGGATCATGTAAACAAAAAGGAAGTTGAATTAATCTTTGTTGACACCAAAAATCATCTTGCTAACATCTTTACTAAACCTATTGTTGAAGATAATTTTAATTTTATAAAGGAGAAATTAAAAATAATCAAAAGTACAAACTATCTCATTTGCAAAGCATGACCAGATCGTTCTGGAGAATACTGAGAACGTTTTCCATTCTTTCTTCTTCACATCAGTCCCCATGTCTATCCAAGTGAAGTTTAAAAATTTCAAAAAAAAGTTCACACAAAAAGGCAAGTAACGACATTTTTCTTATTTCAAAAAATGGCTACCATAGCCTCATCGAAACCTATTTTCCTAGTTCCCAATATCCTTAATCACTTCTAAACCATTCACTCCTTTATAAATCGGTGTGTCACACTCTCCCTCATCTCTTCCTAAAAGTTTGCTTCTCCTTCTTTCATCAAAACCTTTGCACTCTAATCTTCTACTATTCTAGTCTCAATTCCTTCTCTTATTTTCTCTCAAAAACTTGACTCCCAGAACTCCATCTCCTTCACCAATTCCTTCTCGATCAACAATCAAGCACCAATGCATCTCCAAAAATACCTCAACAAAAAAAAAACTCAATCTAACAATCCCCCAACAAAACAAATATCAATAAGGATTATGGCTGAAGTTGGTACCTCCATGAAATCCAAGAGTGTGGCACAACAATCTATACCATTTCGGACGATGACTCTGGTTCAAAATCATCGCCAAAATCACCCAAAAAAATCATCAAAATCCTTTGCCACAAATCATAAGAACATTTTGCTCCAACACCAACATCCTCCAAACCAACCACTTCACTATCAAATGGGAATGTGTGGACCGTGGTACTTATCTGTCAGGTCTCGGGCTCGATTCCCACGAAAGGAAAAAAAAAACGTTATTTCCGATATAGAGGAAAAGGGGGGCAAGAAGGTCGTGAGTAACACCGCCGGTAACGGTAAGGGTTGCGGTGTTACACTTTTGATATTTCAACACCATAATCATTTGAAAATCCAATTTTTCATAATCATCTTTGTTCCCAGATCCATTTTGAAAAAACATCTCAAACGGATTTGGCCTTTGTCTCACCATTAAAATCCTTATCTTCCTTGTTTGACATCAACAAGTACCTTGTTTTTCTATATATGAATCTTTATTGTTTCTCAACTCCTCAGGCATAATCCATGTCCAACACTCTCTCTACTATTGGCTCAGCTTTTTCCACTTTGTCTTCCTTCTACACTACAGTTGTTCCCTCTCCTAGACAGACTTCTCTAGCTTCTTAACAAGTGCATGAATACCATATTCCTCCAAAACGCTCCAAATTAGAGAATGACACTTCCAAAACTCGTAAGAATATTCTCAAGATTTTTATAGCCCTTCAAACAATCATCGATGGGGAAGTCCACAAAGATAGGGGAAATGGAATCCTTAGGATTTGTTGGCTACTCAGGTAGCTCCTAAACTAGGACTGGAACTACCTCTTCCTAATATGCCTCCAACTTTCCCTGATCTGCTCAGGCCCTCAATCTCTTCAACCTTTGATTGATCTTCTTCATTGTTGACCTTTTGAAGTTGTTTTCTCTCTAGATTCCTCCCAATACTTTTTGCTATGACAAAGGAGGAGAAATAGTCATTAAATTTAAGAAGTATTTTTGACTTCATTACGTACTTCTATATTTTTCTTTTGGAACCATATGTATGAACATTCCTTTTATCATTAATGAGGAAGATATATTTAACTTTAAAGTTATCTGTTAATAGCACAAAAATTGAGGGGAGCTCTTTTTTTTTTTGCACTATGTATAATAACATATTTAAATCAGAATCAAAATTAAAATCTAATTAACATGTTAAGAAAAAATTATAAATCAAGTATTTTGAAGACAGACAAACAAATAAGTTAATTACATCTCCAATCATGATTTTGATTATGTTTCTATTTAACGTGTGTTTTTTAGTGTATTATTCAAAGATAGGTAATCAAGTACACTCATACAACAATCAATGAACACACCATGATATAAATCAAAGTGTTGAAGTTGTGGGATTTTAGAGAAAAAGAGGAGAGAAAATAATTAGGGTTTGAATATTATTGATAATAGCTTTATGCTGACTTGATTAGAATAGACACAACACTAATCTCTATTTATAGAGAAACATAGACTAAATCCTAAATTATGAATAAATCATAATAATAATAATAATAATAATAATAATAATAATAATGAGAGATATTCTATGATTCTCTATGATTATAAATTGATCATAGAAAATAACTCAAGATACTCTAATATAATATAAAAGATATTATAAGACATTTTATAATATTCTAACACTCCCCCTCAAGCTAAACCTTACTAAGTCTTTGCTTGTTATAAGAAAAAAATATTTTGCTTCGTAAAATAGTTAAAAAAGATGGAAAGGCAACTCAGGGATGTAGGTGAAATCGGAGAGAATTGCTATAAATACAGTCTAGCCAGATAGCCGGAATGATCATCAGCATGAGAGAAATTCATGGCAAGCAGTTGAACAAAGCAAGGTTCGTCCTTCTAAAAAAATGCATTTGGAAGCTTCAAACCAATAATATCAGAGACTCAAAATATTTAAACTTGAATTTGCTTCAAGAAGAGAGAAGTATGCTTCAAGGAGAGAAAGGCAAGGCCAGTACATCTGGGACAAAGATAGAGCCAGTACATCTGGGATAAATTGTCATGCTAAAATGTGAGTCATGAAAATAAAAGATACCGTCAAAATAACCATCAATAGAAGAAGAAGTCATCACTATTATGACTCATCTGTGGGAAAAGGGATACCACTGGAATGATCGTCGGTGGGAATAAAAGCCACTCTTATAATCTATTTGTAAGAACTAAATTGCATGACAAACACCAAAGAGGAAGCAGCACAACTCTAATGAAACGAAGCCATGATCGATAAATGGAGTGAGAAAATGAATCCAAAACAGAAGAGACAACGGTTGTTTCAGAAAATTTGTTGGAATACTTTTCCAACAGCGACAACATGCAGCAACAGCAGATGGCAGCAGTAGCAGACAGAACAGCAGCAACGACAGGCAGTAGCAGACGACAACGGCGGATCTACTCGCATGAGAGATTTGCAGCGCGTGTGACGGTTTTTGGCGACGCGCTTTTAGGCATGACCTGATATGGAGATGACTGTTATTTGCAGAAAAATTTGCCGGAAACAGTGGCAGCGGCGGCAGTAGCAAATTGAATGGAAATCGAGTGAAACGTGTCGGAATGTTGGAAAAGAGAAACTATAATTATACTCCCTAATTGTTGGGAACTCGGCAGCGGAATAGAGATGATATCGTTCAAGGAGGATCGAAATAGGCTGTGATACCATGTTGAAGTTGTGGGATTTTAGAGAAAAAGAGGAGAGAAAATAATTAGGGTTTGAATATTATTGATAATAGCTTTATGATGACTTGATTACAATAGACTCAATACTAATCTCTATTTATAGAGAAACATATACTAAATCCTAAATTAGGAATAAATCATAATAATAATGAGAGATATTCTAAGATTCTCTATGATTATAAATTGATCATAGAAAATATCTCAAGATACTCTAATATAATACAAAAGATATTATAAGATATTTTCTAATATTCTAACACAAAGTAAATTATATTTTAACTAAACTCAAAATTGATGACAAAACTAGTCTGGAAAAATCAAGAACATTATGGTGCATAACATATCATTCTGGTATATAAGAATCAAAAGGAAATAATCAAATAAGCCCAACATACGTGTAAGGCAGTGAATTGACCAAATAAACATCAAGAACAACAACCAAATCAAGCTCCAAATTGATCAGCTATGAACAAGTAATGCTAGGACAACAATAATCAAAAGGACACTAATGTTACAACTTTTTACAGAAAAGCCCAACATACGTGTAAGGCAGTGAATTGACATCAAGACAACTACTAAATCCTTAGTGATGATGATCATTCAAACACAAAACTAAGAACATTTTGGTTGCAAAGGAAGAATGTTCTAGATTAAATAGAACACATGTCTATTATCACTCTAAGCATATTAGTAACGGTTATAATGAGCTTTCTCTAACCTTCATTATGTTTATAAAAGGAACATCAAAATGAAGACAATAGTAAGAGTTTTCAAAGCAATCAATTTATTACTAAAACAAACATACTTGAAGCAAAACTCTTCAATGAAGCAAAAGCTTCAATTCTCCTATACTATATTTAATGATCTATTTATTGAATTATTGCAGATAATATTTCTCAAATAAGTGTTGAGTAGATTCTGATTCTACAACCTTCTATCACAATTTGAAACTCAAATTTATTTCTTAAGATATTTTGAGTTTATTGTTAAAATCATTTTTTTTTAAATAGGTAACTTGTAAAAATCTTTTCTAAATTGAAAGATAACTGTAAAAATCCTTTCAAGGTTGAAAGGTGAATGTTGTAATTTATCAAGAGTGATCAAGGAAGATTGTGTGAAAGCAAGATCGTTCTTGCGTGAAGCACATTATTGGAAAAACTCTTAAATTGTGAAGATTGAACATAATCCATCTTAGGTGAACCATGATACATCATTATGTGATTCTCTTATCTCTTTTCTTTATTATTTCTCACTCACTATCACTAATCATGTAAAAATAATTTATTTCACTTATTTTTAACTAACCAATAACATTCTATATTTTTATGAGTAATCAAAATTGATCTTGAGTTAGTATAAATTGAAAGTATGAATTAATATTTTCAAAAAGGGAAAATCGCAATCCAAGCCCTTGTTCCTTTATATTTGGACTATTTTGATTACTATTTTACAATTTCAGATATGTATTTGTTAACTTGCAAAATTCAGAAATTAATTTGATTGACCGTTACAATTTGAATAATCAATTTATCTATTCACTTCTTATTTAACCAAGGGAAGACGACCAATCATAAACAAAGTGTTAGATTTCCACTTGCTAAAATGTTGGTTGGTTTTGTTCATATTGAAGTTGAACATTTGGGTTGAGACCTTCTTATGCATAATAATAGGCACACATTAAGATTACAAACCAACTATGCTCTTGAAACCACATTAATCGTGATATTTAGTTAATTATGTGTAAAAACGTGATTAATTTATTTGAGTATATGATTAATTTAGACTATATTAAAAATTATGGTTAATCATATAGTTAGAATTATTGTTTTAGTCGTAACTTGAATTAATCTTTTAAAACCGTGAATTAAGGTCCATGAATTATATTCAGTGGCGGAGCTTAACTAAAATATTTGAGGTGGCCGACATAAAATTATAAGATAAGTTCTAATACAGACTATGGTTCACCATAAACCAGTTTAAAAAAATATTTAAAACTCTAATGATCATCTCAGACATCGTTTCTAAATAGTAGACGTTAATGATCACTTTTATTTTTATGATTGAAATAATAATTTAAATAATACAGATTTTAATTAAAATAAATAAAAACAAGTATTATTATATATTAAATTAATATAAATTATATCACAATTTTATTTAAAAAATGATAAAAATCATAAATTATTAATTTTTTAAAATTATTAATCATTATTAAAATTTTAAATAATTTTTAGTATTAATTTCATATACACCACTTTTAATAATCAAACAATCACAACTTTTAGTCAAATGTATAACAGATTATGAATCTACTTCACGGTTGAATATGCCAAACCGACATGTGCAATAATTTTATTTTTTATCTTTTCTTTTTTAATCTAAAAGGTGATCGAAATTGAATCCGGCACTTGACCGATATTGTGGCAAAAGAAAAAAAAAATTAATTATAGTTAATATTAAAGACATATTTGATCCATACCAAGTAACGAATTCTCTTGGGACAACTCATTTGAATTGGAGTACCTTTATAAGGGAATGACTAGTGGTAATGACGTTTTAAGTTGGGGAGTTTGACATCTGGCCATAACATAATAAGTGAAGAATGACCTATTTCTTAGTGCTCACCCAATTACAATAAAAGAAAAGTAAAATACAAAAGTGGGGAGACATTGAGATTAGATTTTTGGATTAAATAATTACTAGCACTAGCTAAGAATTTAGATTCGATAGGGTCTCGAAAGTCCACGTACTCACATTTGGACATATCCCTGTTTATCTGATTTGGATCAAATAAAAAATATATCAATTTTAATTTAAAATTTAAATATGTCTTTTCATCTATGTAGATATATTATTTTTCAATTTTAATTTTTATAATTTTTTTTAAATTAAGTTTTTATAAAATTAAAGACAATCGACTTTGATATATAACGTCAACTCAACATTACATAAAAAGAATATCGAAAGATATGATCCTATAAATGCACATCAACATATCGTCTTTTATGATATATTAAAAATTAAAATATTTTATATTGTTAATTAATAAATATTATTTAATAATTAGTGTTATTTTATAAAAAAATGTAAATAAAAATTAAAAGTGAGATTTAGAAGTTTTTAAAAAACTCGTCTTCTTTCGTACTATGACGATTTGCCAACTCTTTTTTTTATAATTTTAATTTGATTTTAGAGACGAAAACCAATCTTATTTGATTTTACCATGACTAAATTCAAACAAAAAAATTATGATAACTAAAATTAAAAAGTGGTATATTTGCATGAATTAAATACATATTTAAACTTAATTTTAATTATATAATTTAAAATAGATTTAATTGTAGTTTTAGTTTATCTATTTTTATTAATTCACCAAATTGATTTTTTATTTTAAAAATCAACAGTTTTAGTCTCTCTCTAATATTTTAATTAAAATAATAAGTTAGATGTTTTAAATAATGTGGCATATGATACAATGATGTAGAACTATTAGCACTCATAAAATGAAAATAAAATACCATAAAAATTTAACTTTCAATTTCATAAATTTTGTATATCTTTAATTTAATTATTGATATATAAATAATTAATGCATCTAAATGATATTATATTATAAAATTGTGTATTACATCATTTAAAATATGTTTAATTGTAGTTATAGTCCTCCTATTTTAGTTGAATCATGAAAGTAGTCCCTCCATTTTATTTATTTCCAGTTTTGATTCCCAAATAAAATTTTGGTCCAAAACTTGATGAAATGTTATTTTCTTAAGTCACACCACACTATTTATGATCATAGATTTCAGATACAATTGTTGCACCATAAGATATTGAGGCATTGTGTGACTTAAATAAACGTAAAAAAATGACAATTCATTAAGTTTTTTACTAAAATTCTTTTTATGAGACAAGAAAAATAAAATGGAGAACTATTTTCGTGATTGAGATAAAATAAAGAGTTCAAAATTGCAATTAAGTCTTTAAAATATATAAAATTATTATTTTTTAATTTAAAAATTTAATAAAAAATCAAAATTATTACCTTTTAAAATAAAAAATGAATTCTGTAAATTTTAAAATATTAATTATAAACTTTAATTGTTTAATATTAATGGAATATCATCAATATTTTGAATGCATAAATGTATGGTCATCGACTTTATGAGAGTCTGATCCCACTAGCTATCGGAAAAGGGTCAAACCCCAAGAACAAGCCAAGTGTCAAATGTAAAGCGCCAATATTTGCATACGTGCCATTTTGTAGGCACAATAGGGATTGGGCCAATCCTTGTAAGAAACAAACAACATCATCGAAAAGTAAACCATAAAAAAAGAAGTTTGTTATAAATCATTATTGTTGAAGATGAATCGTGGACGCCTATGATACCGTTATTAACTTCGCATGTTAGAATCCTATCCATGTTTAATCACACCCATTCCTATCAATACCTTATATTCTTTTCGTTTTAGAATTTATGGTCTACTTTAATAAAAATATAAAATATTATTTCCTCTAGATTTAAATACAAATAAATGTGCAGTCATAATCAGTAGACCAAATATTTGACTTTTTAAGAAATTATTGAGTAAACTAAAATATAAATAAAACTTTATTCATTAAATTTTATTCTTTTAAAATATATTTAGTATCTATTTATATATATATATATATATATATTAGTAGCAAAGATATTTTAAATATTTTTATTTTTATATATGTATTTATTGTAACTGTATTAATTTAAACTTAGTTCGTTTGTTTGTAAAACTCTAATCAATAGTTTATTTTCTTCTCTTTTTTTTTCTTCTTTTTTCTCTTTTATATTTATGTTAGATTATCATTCTTAACATGGTATCAAAAAGTTTTAGTTGATTATTGTGTGACCCGTTTTGCGGCCATTACTAATTTGCTTCCTCCGTTTTCGACCCATTTTGCAGCCGATACTGATTTGCATCCTCCGTTCCAGTGTGATGTTGCTCTTTTGTCTCCAACGCAATTTTGCTCTGATGTTTCTGGTGTGGTTCCACTCTTCTGTCTCCGACATAATTTTGTTTGGTTCTTTGTTAACTCCGCTATTAGGTTACCCCTAATTTATTTTATGTCGATGATTGTGTTTGTCGTTTTCCTATCATTATTTGTTATGGCTTGTGTTAAGGATGATTCTCGTCAAGTTGTTAGTGTCCACATAAATGGACAAAATTACTCCTCTTGGAGTTAAGTAATTTTGTAAAATGGATAAACTGAATGAATTTTGATTTGGATGATAATAGATGAATTGAATTAATTCATTAATCGTTTAAAATCAATTAAATTAAGTCAAAAAATCCAATCATATGCATCCACCAAATATCAAATCCAATCAAATACATCTTAAATATTTTTAATACTATAATAAAATACATAACTACAATAACAATAATTTTAAATACTATTTTTTTTACTAAAATAACTACTTTTTAATTAAAAAAATTGTTTTTATGTTATTTTAAAATAAATATTTTTTAAATAATTTATGATTTTAAAAACAATTTTTTGTTTTTAAAGAAAAGACTTCTTGTACGATGAAAAATTATCTTTTTTTCAAAAAATAAATGTTTTTTAATTAAACAAAAAATTGTTATTATATTATTTTGAAAAATAGTTTTTTTTAATTATAGATAAAGTAAAATCCATTTTATAAAATAATAAACAAATTTGTTTATGTAGTGAATTTTTTTTATTAAAAATATATTCTATCCGATATTAAATATAATATAAAATGGGTTACCAAAAACGGATATATTTTTTTTCTTCCAAATTTAGACCAAATACATCAATTTTTATTGACCTATTCAAGACTAGAGGCAATATATTTTTTTTGAAATAAGTATAATTAATTTTTATTAAAGCTATATATTTTAAAATAAATAAATATAATCAATTGGATTTTAAATTATGTGATCCATTGAATTAAATAAATATAATCAAGCGCTGTAAAAAACATGCGCTTTCAAATAATTGAACTACCTATTACGGCGCTTGTTTCACAAGCGTTTTAAAATACATGCGCTTTAAAAGCGCTGTAAAATTCGTGTATTTTCATTCAATTTAACTACCTAATACAACGCTTTTTGTACATGCGCTGTAAAATACATGCACTTTCAAATAAATATCATTTACTTTTAAAACAAATTTACGAACCCTTATCACCTCTACTCTAGGAACCCTCATATCCTCTACGTACTGTGCGGCCATCTACGTTGTCTCATGTAGTTTTTAATTTGTTTTTGTCAAAAAAATCTTTAGTTTTTTAATAATTGAAATCTAAAAATTGTTATATATATATATTAAATCTCTTCTACTAATCAAAAACTTATACCACATGATTTGTTCTGTTTTGAAATTGTTAGTTAATATTGGTTTCTTTTTGAAACTTGTTGATATGTTTTGAAAGCTTATTATTTTTGTGAAGGAGTTTGTTGAGTTTGCAGTGAAGAATGCAAAAGATCCAAATAGAGTCGTTTTTCCTTGTTTAAAATGTTGTTTTGGCAAACGTGTTAGAGAAGATGAATTAGAAGGACATCTAGTATGTAATGGAATTGATCAAAGCTACACATGTTGGATAAGACATGGTGAGAAAAAAAAAAGGAAACATTAATTTTGAGAATAGTTCGACATATGCTTCAACTGACTTCGATACAGATACATATGAGCCGGACCGAGTTGATGAGATCGCAAAAGCAGTTGAAGAAGATCTTCGAGGTTGTCCTGAAATGTTTGAAAGTTTGTTGAGTGATGCAGAGAAAGAATTATATAATGGTTGTACTAAATTCACAAGACTGTCGGCGATATTAAAGTTGTACAACTTAAAAGCGAGTAATGGATGGTCTGATAAAAGCTTTACAAAATTATTAAGACTCATAAAAGATATGTTGTCAGATGATAATGAACTTCCCAGTCGAACCTACTAGTCTAAACGGATTTTGTGTTCTATTGGCATGAGTTACGAAAGGATTCATGCGTGTCCTAACGATTGCATTTTATTTCGAAACGAATATGAACTACTTAAGGCGTGTCCAAAATGCAATGTCTCTCGATATAAGAAGAAAGAATCTACTCCAGCAAAAGTCGTGTGGTACTTTCCTATAATACCAAGATTTAGGTGCATGTATCGCAGGGAAGAAGATTCAAAACACTTGACATGACATGCAGATAAAAGAATTAGAGATGGAATGCTTCGACCTCCTGCAGATTCCCCACAATGGGCAAAAATTGATCACGAGTATCCTGAATTCGGGATAGGGTCAAGAAATCTAAGACTTGCACTTTCTACTGATGGAATGAATCCACATGGTCTTCAAAGCATCTCACATAGCACGTGGCCTGTGATTTTGGTAATATATAACCTACCTCTATGGTTATGTATGAAGCGTAAGTTTATGATGTTGTCTCTGTTAATTTCTGGACCCAAAAAACGGGGGAATGATATCGACGTATACTTGACTCCTTTAATCGAAGATTTAAAACGTATGTGGGAGACAGCTGTGGAAGTTTATGATGGGTATAAGAAAGAATGTTTCAATTTGAGGGCTATGTTGTTCGGCACAATTAATGATTTTTCTGCATATGGTAATTTATCAGGACATAGCATTAAAGGTCAGTGTGCATGTCCTATATGTGAAGAGAGTACAAATTGGATGTGATTGAAACATTGTAAGAAGAATGTGTTTCTTGGACATCATAGATTTTTACCTTATAGTCATCAGTATCGTGGGTGGAGAAATGCATTCAATGGAAAATCAGAGGAAGGTAAAGCTCCTTTAGCACCGACTAGATATCAAATACTTGAAAAAGTACAAAGTTTGACCAATAAATTTGGCAAACCTTTTGCGAGAGAGCTGGTCAAAACTAGGTGGAAGAAAAAGTCAATTTTCTTTGAATTGTCATATTGGAAGTCATTGTATATAAGACATTACCTCGATGTGATGCATATTGAAAAAAATGTATTTGATAGTGTTATTGGTACGTTACTCAATGTTCCAAGAAAGTCTAAAGATGGCATCAACGCAAGATTGGACTTGGTCGATATGGGAATAAGAAATGAATTGGCTCTAGTAAAGAAAGGAAATAACACATATATACCTCAAGTCGCTCATACTCTATCTAGAAAGGAAAAAATTATTTTATGTAAATTTCTACACGAAGTTAAAGTTCCAGAAGGATACTCTTCAAACATTAAAAATTTGGGTTGTATGAAAGACCTCAAGTTAAAAGGTTTGAAGACCCATGATTATCATATTCTAATGGATCATTTGCTACCAATAGGTCTACGTTCCATTTTACCTGAAGAAGTTCGACTAGCCTTAACTAGATAATATTTCTTCTTCAGGGAAATTTGTAGTAAAGTGATCGACCCTAAAAAATTACCGACATTGTAGAGGAAAATTGTTGTTACTTTGTGTGAGCTTGAAATGTATTTCCCACCATCGTTTTTTGATATAATGGTACACCTTACTGTTCATCTGGTTAAGGAGACACAACTTTGTGGGTCAGCTTATATGAGATGGATGTATCCGATAGAATGATATATAAAAATATTAAAAGAGTACGTAAAAAGTAGAAGTCGACCAGAAGGTTGTATTGCTAAACGATACATTGTTGAAGAGGCTGCTGAATTTTGTACTGGATATCTGTCCAATGTTGAATCCATAGGGCTTCCCATGTCTCGTCATTCAGGAAGAATATCAGGAGAAGGGATAATTGGAAGGAGACTACTGACTATATCAAGGACATAATAGGAGCAGGCACAATTGTATGTTCTGCACAATGATGATGAGGTTCATGTTGGTGTATATGACCTCTGATTTTCAGAAGACTTACACAGAATGATATCTAGTCTAACATAGATGCACAAAGGATTATTAAATTCAATTATATTTCACACCAAATTGAATTACGGTCCCTAGTTAACAATTCTAATGAATGTCAAGCTATATGGATCATGGAAGATATGGAGAAATGCATTAGACAAGAATGATTATTATGAATGCTGATTTACATGCAATTATTATCAAGACTATCAATCAATGCTAGAAACGAAATAATTGCAGAATGTAAAACAAGATAAAGGAAAAGAAAAGATGAACGCAGGATTTTATACTGGTTCAGCCGTCTCGTGACGACCTACGTCCAGTCCCAAGATCCAACAAGATCTTAGCCTATCCAATAGAACTTCTTAGAATCAGTTTGCAAATTATTACAGCGTGCCTCGCACCAATCTTAAACTATTCTCCTTGTTCTAACTTTTCCCTTCCCTGAATTCCCAAGTTTAAATCCCATAAACTTGACCAAGAATTCAGTCAAGCGTCTTCTTGTTGACAACCCTCAACCCCGAAGAACACCACCAGTAAAAACTGGATTTTCTCAAAGTACCAAAGTAATTTGTTTACAGTATATGGTTTGCAGAAATTAAAAACAGATCAATTGTACAATGTTCTTGATCTTCATTCTTCTCAAAGCTTTCTTTCTCGATTCATTCTTTTTCAATCCTCATTGATCATCAACATTGATTGTTCATGGCTGAAAAAGATGTTTAAAGTAATGTCAGTTGAGAAAGATATTGTGGTAAAAGATTGTTATCATCAAATGTGTAAAATGTGTATGTGTATCTTATCATTATATTGTGTGAGAAGAAAGTTGTGAAAGCAGTTTATATAGTTTCTGAAAAAACAACGTATGAATCGATTTGGCAAATCGATTCATTAAGGTTATAAAATATACTAATCGATATAACCAATCGATTTCGCGTATCTTGTTTTTCTTGAATCTTGAAACTGCTTACACTAATCGATTTAACGAATCGATTATTTTAACTGAGTTCTTCAGACTTGGATAACTGTACTTAATTGAATCGATGTTCATAATCGATTTGGCGTGTTTTGTTCCAACAACGAGATCAAAACAATCGATGTACTAGATCGATTAAACCAATACAGTCATCTCTGTTTCTAAAACTTTTTGCATCAATCGATTTAGTCAATCGATTTCACTGGTTCCAGGGACACAATATTTTTCACAAATCGATTTCCCTAACCGATTGTAAACTCAAGTCTGAAGCTTATTTCAACTGTTGGCTCATTCAATCGATTTACCACGTCGATTGATGCCAAACTTAATTCAACTGAAGTAAAATAGTTGATAGTACTAATCGACAGTGTATGTTCCAGACCAAGTTTATTTCATAACTTATTTTAGTAAATCGATTGGCCTAATCGATTTAGTAGTCATTGGTTTGGCTCTGGGACATTCACTCTCGATTGTGCTAATCGATGTAGATATACAAAAAATAAAGAAGTGATAGGATTAATCGATTTGCCAAATCGATTAGCTTGCAAGGCATGCTCCTGACTTGCACATTTTTCAATCCAGTGAAAGTGCTAATCGATTTGTCTAATCGATGTAAGCTATCAGGTCAGTCCTTGTGATTTAAATAATCGATGTGCCTAATCGATTTGTATCAAACTAGCTCTCTGACTTGCACAATTTATTTGCTAAAAAGTGTACCAATCGATTTGTCAAATCGATTGATAGCTTGTTTGATTTTTCATAGAGCGTGCAAATCGATTTTGCCAATCGATTGCTTAATCACAGACTGGATAAAATCATTCAACCCTTTTACAGAATCGATTTTAACAATCGATTTGCTTATGAATCTGCAAGCTTTTGTTGATTTCTTGAGTTCCAAGCAATTGTTTAAAGATTGTAGGATTGAGTTGATGTTCCTGAAATTTTTCTCAATTCATAATGTCAGATTTATTTCAAGATGAATGTTTGTCAATAATATCAAAAACAACCAAATGTCTAACAGTTCAACCGTATGTTACCATACACACAGATCAATTATCTCGTTTGAAAATGAATAGGAATCAAAATTGGATAACTCGAGAGCACAATCGAAGTTTTATAACATGGTTAAAAAGTCACATAAAGTCAAAATTTGATATAGACCCCGGATCAATTTCACAGAGATTGAGGTGGCAAGCAAATGGTCCGAGCTTATATGTCTTTTCTTACACTGGTTATGTTATTAACGGCTACACATTTTATACCAAAGAACAAGATAATCAAACCACTATGCAAAATAGTGGAGTCACTCTCGTAGCTGAAGCGATGCATGTCTCAAGTGCAAAAGACAAAAACCCAATATTTGCAAATCTATCATATTTTGGGGTTATCGAGCCCATATGGGAGTTAGACTACACAATGTTTCGTGTTCCCATATTTGGTTGCAAGTGGGTCGATAATAATAATGGCGTTCGGATTGATGAGTCAGGATTCTTGCTTGTCGATTTTAATAGGGTGGGATACAAAGACGAGCCTTTTATTTTAGCGTCGCAAGCTCAACAAGTGTTTTATGTCACTGATCCTTCTGATGATAAATGGTCTGTTGTCATATCGACCAATAAAATAAGTGACGATAACAATAATGATGAAGATGTTGGTAATGATCTTTTATTTGCAACATCACAACAACCACATGAAATTGATTCAACTGATGATGGTTTATATCTTAGAGATGATCATGATGAGGGAATTTGGATTAATCCATCGTTTCGTATTGTAAATGGACAAACAAATGTGAATCCCACCAGGAAAAGAAGAAGGACATCTTAATGTACATGTTTAATTGTTTTATATAAGCTATGCATGTAATCTGAACTGAATTGAGTGTTTTATACTAAGTTCTGATTAATTTATTTTCTGATTAATTTATTTTCTGCTTATATTTAGCTTGATTTGAGTGTTTTATACTAAGTTCATGTAACATTGAGTGTTTTACATGAACTCAACTGAATATAAATTAGTAATTTACATGAACTGAACTGATCTAAACAGAGAGATTCTCTTTTGCTCAGTGCATAGATTCTTTAGAAGTTCTCATTTCTAATAATTTATCATCTCCTAAAGTATTGTGATAAAGACAATGATAACAATGTTTTTAATCCAATAAACAATGATAACAATGTTTTTAATGTCATCCAATATTGAACCCAAATAAACCAAACACAAAAATAACTTATTGAGGCCTTTTACAACGCTTATTTTAAAAAGCGTTGTAAAAGACCATTTTAAAAATAAAATAAAGAGACATTTTACAGCGCTTATCTGAAGAAGCGTTGTAAAAAGCACTGTAAAAATAACATTCATATAAAACTACAAAACAATGAGACATTTTACAGCGCTTATTTGAAAAAGCGCTATAAAAGGCTTTAAAAATAACATTCATCAGACACCTAACAAGACTTTCTCTAACAGGATTTTCTTTAAACACCTTGTACGCATCATGGGAATCCCCAAAAACACATTGTTAACAAAAACATCAGACTCAAACCCATTTTTCGCAACATGGCAATGAACCTGAAGACCAAGTTTCGAACCACTTATCGACGAATTAACACACGATTTAAGAAGGAAAGGGAATGTAAAGAGATAAAAAAGGGTGTTGAGGTTGAGATTGAATTGTGAGAGAGTAAGCTTTGATGTTTGTGAAGAAGATGCATAAAAGGAGAAGAGTTTGGTGAAGAGGAAGAGATTTTGGTGGTGACCAGTTACTACTATGTGGGTTTTGCATGATGATAACCATTCATTGTTTTGCATTACATTGTTTTTAACCATTCATTGTTTTGCATATTTTTAATGTCATCCCATATGGAACCCAAATAAACCAAACACAAAAATAACATAACAAAACAATAAGGCCTTTTACAGCACTCATTTAAAAAAGCGCTATAAAAGGCTTTAAAAAAACATTCATATAACATAATAAAACAATGAGGTCTATTACAACGCTTGTTCAAATAAGCGCTGTAAAAGGCTTTAAAAAAACATTCATATAACATAATAAAACAATGAGTTGCAACGCTTATTGGGGAAAGCGCTGTAAAAGAGCCTTTTAAAAAATTAAATAAGAATGCCTTTTAGAGCGCTTCTCAAACAAGCGTTGTAAAAGGCTTAGGCCATTTAGAGCGCTCTTTTAAAAAGCGTTGTAAAAGGGTTATAAAAAAGCGTTGTAAAAGGGTTTTATATATAGCAGTAACCGCTTCAGTTTCCTCTTCATTACGTAAACTTCACTATCATCTCAACCTTCATCGTTCTTCTCTTCTTTTGCAAACCCTATAATCCTGTCTATTACGAACCTTATTTCCACTATCATCTCCCTCATTTTGAACCTTATTTCCATCCAAGATCATATCTCCCATTGCACATAATATATTTTCATTGAAATACGTAACCCTCATTACGTATTTCTTCAAACCGTATTTTTGTGAACCATATTTCTATGAACTTTCTGCGAACCCTCTTTTCTTCGCATTTCATCTTTCTTCGAACCCTCATTATTCAGGTATTGATGTTATTAATTTTTTTATATCATTAAAATGCATGTTGAGCTTGTTTAGAATAATGCATGATGCATGTTGAGCTTGTTGATGTTATACTAAACTGCATGTTGAACTTGTTGTAGTTAAATGGATACAGACAAAGATTTAGAATGTCAAGTTGAAGAAGTTGGCACCACTAAGACTTATGAAAATGAAGTCAAACGTGGTGCAACTATAATGCAAAAAGTGATTAAAGCAAGGAGCAATGGCACCAAGTTTGAGGTTATACTATACTCTGTTTGTTGTGTATTTTTTTTTATCTTTTTTTAATAGCATGTACTTACTATACGAGTTTATTAGGTTGGCTGGAATGAGAGTGGTTAGCTAATTGACCCCAACAGCTCAATGTTTGTAAGTTACATTGGGGATGTTGTTTATCAAAATATCCCAATTACGATTGACGATTGGAGAGATAAGGTGTTGAAGGATGCCAAAGATATAATATGGAATGACATTCAAGTAAATTTTTTGATCCACTCTTTTGTCATTTATAATTTTTTTCATTAAAATACTTTACTTATAATTTTTTTTCATTGCAGACTACTTTTGTTCTTGATGAGGGACGAAAGAGTTATGTTTTGAGAGTTGCTGGGAAGATCCATTGGGGATTTAGATCTCATCTCTCAAATTTCTATCTAAAAGATAGAGAAGGAAACACAAATGCTGAAGCTCCAAAAATATATAAACATTATATATCAAACGATGAATGGAGTGCATTTGTTTTTAAACGTTCAGACCCCGCATTTGTCGTAAGTGATTAATTTAATAGTATTTGTGTTTTATTATTCATATTCGTAGCGTATTTTAAATTTTTACACAATTGCTATTTTTTTATATAGAATATTAGTAAGGGAAATCGCGAAAGGGCAAACAATCCAACCCACCCATACAAAAAATCACGTATGGGATATGCACGCCTTGATCAAAAACTTGTAAGTAATTAAACATCACTTTTATATAATGAAGTAATTTGTATTATAAACGATAGTGTGTAACTAATTTGTATTATTTTCTTTATGATCTTAATGAATACCGACAACACACCCAAGTCGATCAACCCTTGGGTCGTCATATATTATGGAAGGAAGCGCGTGTTAATAAAGACGGAGTGGTTGATAATGAAAATGTCCAAAAAGTAGTAGAACTTTGTGTAAGTATATTATTACTTTAATATTTTTTAATATTGTATTTATCACTTGAATACTTTTTAATATTGTATTTTAAAAATGCTATTGAACTTATCTTTTTAATGTTACATGTATTTTAGGAGATTATCGAACAATTTTCTGAAAATCAGGAGGGCAACAAGGATACTTGCAGGGACATTCTTGATAAAGTGTTTAATGTCTCTGAGTATTCCGATCGGGTTAAGGGGAAAGGATTTGGCGTAACTCCCAAAAGCTATTTTCCTCAAGAGAAGCACCAAAAAACCTTCCAACGAGGAAGTATTAGAGAAGCTCAAAATCTTTACAGAGCAAGTGGCACTTTTGGTGAATACGAACAAAGACAAGCAACTCCCGAATCAGCTCCAATATGAAATACAAATGGATAGTGAAACCGCGAGTTGCAACGTCAGTCTCAAAAGTATTCCCGAGGTAATTAATTACTTACTTGCTTATGTAATTACTTATGTATTAAACAAACTTATATATATTAACCGTACTTATGTTTTAACTATTGATTTAGGGTGTCACTCTATGTGTTTTATACTTGTCCTCGCCTACTCATCAGAAGGTGGGAAAAGGAAAATTGTACAATACTTCGAGAGAAGTATTGCACAATACTTCGATCCCTGTGGGCCATGTCAAAGTATCGCCTGTTGTTGCTTTCGAACCAACTGCACCGTTGCCGATACCAGACAACGATGGAGATATGCAGTTATTGGGCGACGCTATTGGTAGTTACGTGGCATGGCCCACAAATCTTGTTGCCCTCGATAAGGTATATTTGATTAATTGAAATGTATGTATATTTAATTGTTGATTTTTTTCCGCTCCTAACTTTAATTTCACATTTATATTTAGATGCTGAAAATTAAGCCTAAAGGGAATGATAAAAAGATTCCCAAAAACGAATCAGTTACATCTCCTGAAAAGGTTTGTCATATTTATTGCCTAAGGTTTGTCATTTTTTTCAGATTCAATTAACTAACATTTAACCTTATTTTTGTAGATCCAAATAAATAAACCACCCGTACAGCCAAAAAAAGGCAGCAAACCTCAAAAATTGGAGGGTAATAGAGCTGCCAAATCACAAAGGGCTTTTGTATGCATTTGTTGGTAATTAATTAAATGTATTGGTTATTAATCTAGTTTCAAATTTTCATCGAAGGTTTTTGTATGAGAAGGTCGTGTGCACGAGGAAATTGTCAAATAAATGCTCATTCTTGTCTCTGCATAAGATGTCGATGTGCAAACTCGATCTAGAAAATATAAAGAAATACACTGTAGATATGTTATTAGGAAATATAGAAAATGATAAATTGTTCTTTGCACCATATAATTCAGGGTACGTAATTTTATCTTTTTTAATTGATGAGATTTTAATTTATTAGTTGTGTATAAACAAAATTGCTTAACCAATTTTTTGTTGTTGTAGGGCACATTGGGTGCTACTTGCAATCAGTGCGGTCTCTGACGTTATATACTATTTACAAGTTGTTCCCCAAGTTTATTAAGATAAATTAATACACTCACCTTTCGAATATGGTCAAATGTAATACAGATGGTGCAGTCAGCGATTGTCCTAGTCTTCTTGGATATGGTACTTACATAGATCATAGTGAGGCCAATCTTGGTTTTTTGCAACTCATCGGTATCCATAACACATTTTATGTTAAAGTTATGTGTGTTATCTGTTGGAACCAGGTTAGTTCTAGGAACAATTCATTCATCATATTTTGATGATAATAAAGGTACTTTGTGAGAATAATTTATTGCACTAATGCTTCTATTGAGTGTGTAGAAAATAGAACCAGGAAATAGAGGAAACAATATCAATGGAAGTGAAGATGTTAAAGGAAACCAAGACATCATACGAGATAAAAATGAGAGAGGAAACGAAGACATCAGAATTCAGTGAAGTCAAAGCAACATTCAGACTTTTGTTATTATACGCGTTATTGTATACATGCATTTGCCTTTGAAGATTTGCCTTTAAAGCATCTGTCTAGTGTGCCTCTAAAGCTTTTGTGCATTTTCCTATAAAGTTTGAAACATGTCTCTAAAGTACCTACTACAATAACTCTAAAGCTTTTATTTGAGTTTCCTTTGAAGCTCAATTTCCACTTGCCCTAGATACTACAACTTGCTTCAAGATGTTGCGTCTTATATGCAACATGCTCTAAAGATGCAACAAGGTAACTTTGCGAATGCATCTAATTCTAAGTCATGCAATCTTGTCTCTACCTCTAACTACCTAAACCAAGCAACACATAATCTAACTTCGATGATCAAGTTATGTTTTGATGAAGAAAATCAACGACTCTAATGGAAATTCAATGATTTTCTGAAGATTGAGTTATTTCATAACTCTGATGGTCTAAGAACAAATTATGATATGTTCCCATTATCCTTAAACAAGCATATGAAAGAAAATTCAAGGTGAATTATTTTCAAGCCTTATCTTTATATTTTTGCACAAAATTATTCTAAAAGATTTGATTGAAGATTCGTTTTAGAATTAATCAAGCTTCAACTATCATATTCTCAAACCATATCTATCAAGATTTTTTTTTTGTGAAGATCTATGTTGACCTTGCACAAGGAAGATATGTTGAAAAGATTCAAGGATAATTATTTTCAAGGATAATTATTTTCAAGCGCTATCTAGACATTTTTGTACATATTCATTCTTGAAGATTTGGTTGAATATTCATTTTGGAGTCATTTTAAAGATTCTTTGGTGGTTGTTGCAATAAAAAGTAATGCTATTATTCCTTGGAGGCTTCATAACATATGACTTTATTTCTTCAAGCTCACTAGTCAAATTAATTTCTTTTGTTCTCATATTTTTAGAGAAAGAAATTTATGTGTAGACAAGTTAGTAAATTATGATTCATCGAATCACCAATTTGTTTTGTGGAATTCAATACCTTCTTCTATTGCATAAGAGTTTTTTATAAATAAGAATTTCCTTCTTAATTTTCACTTTTCTTGATTGTCATGGGTGTGATTTTTATTAAGTTCCATATTTTTAGGAATATTACTTATCTTTCTAATTTATATTCAATTTATTGTAGTTTTTTGAATTGCACAATTTTTCTCCACCACGGTTTTATTCTATTAAATTTTCTTGGTAAGTTTTTTTATAAAGCAATTGTTCATTGTTCAAACGATTGCTTCCTTCGATATTAGTCTTTTCTTTATTTTTCTTTTAATGAATTGTTGAGGTGTTGCAAAGATGGTTAGGGGTTGGGGTTCCAACATAATTTGGATGCTTTTCTCTAATGTTTCATTAATTATTACAATGGTAAAAAAAAAACAATAAATTGAGATGAGTAAGTCAATAAGTTCTTAAAGATAGTTGGGATTGAATTGTATTGGTTAGAGACCAAAAGAGTATACAACTAATGAGGTGACAGAAATATAAGCAACATATAATTCATTAATTTATAGAGTACCAAACTTTCTTAGATTATATAGATATAGCTATATTATATATAAATTAGTGTATTGATTATTATCATTAGTGTAAAATAGAGGACAATGAATAATTGTGAGCAAAGCGTGTAATATTAATTAAATAGTATTTGAAAATATTAATTAATATTAAATTAAAAATTGAAAAAATTATTTATTTTAAGATAAAATTTAAACCATAATAGAAAATTATGTGATTCGTTAATTAATTCACACAAGAGTTTGCTTAAAGAAAATGTATAAGAGAGTAGATAAAAGTTATTCTCTTTATGTTTATGTGTGAATAATGTAGTTGCTCCATCTCTTTCTTATAAGCGTGAAAGCAAGCACAACAAAATTAGAATTCCATTCTAGTCAAAGTTTGTGTCAACCTTTTTTAAAAGTTATTTCAACAGCAATAATAGCACTCATTCATTTGACGTGAAGAGAAATGGCATTACCTATATAAAAAAAAAACAACCCATAATTGCAAAACCATTATCTTTGAAAATATCTCCACAAAGACGAAAATCACATATAAACATTTTGAACTTAACAACAATGCTTTTGTTATTAATTTTTTTTGAAAAAACGACAATTTAAAAAGAACAAGTGAAGTCTAAAAAAAAACAGTAATGAATGAAGAAAAATTACTTTTCCTTAAAATTATCGAATTCCGATATTCTTATATGAAGTAGAATTTCAAATGATATTGAAAAACATAAGGTTATCTTATGAGAAAATATTTTAATTATTCCTTTAGTGAAATTCCATTTTAATTATCTTAAACAAAATTAATAACATTTATATTAATATTTTAAAAAAAAAGTAATTTAACTTTCTTGTACACGTGGTCTTCCACCTATCATGTGGTTGACCATATATATATATATTTAACTAGAATTTTAAAAATATTTAAATTTTATAACGATAATATTTGAAGAGAATTCGATTCTCAAATAATTTATTTAAAAATTTCACTGATTCCCCTAGTTCTAAATATGATATAAAAATAACTTGATATTATTTAAATACATACAAGAATCCTAATAAACCTTTCATCTAGTGTAAATTTTAATTATGTAGCCTTTTATGTTGATTCTGTTATTATAATTTAAGTTACATTGCCACGTCTCCCAATTGAAGGACTAACACGTAGGTTTTGTATTTGTTGTGAGAACCAAAAATGAGACTTGACCCATCGCACCATTTTTTGAATTAAAATAAAAGTACCAAGAAAGAACTTTGTAAATAATGAATACAAATTTTTCTTGTACTCTATTTGTGTGGTTTTTTAATCAACACATTTTACCTTTTTTATTTATTTATAAATATATATAAAGAAGTATACTTCCTCCATTCTTTACTACTTGTCAGTTTAGAGTTTTTCATACATACTAAGATAAATGATTACTTTTGATATAATTATTTATTTGTATCCAATAATTAATTATTTATTATCATATTTTACATATTTTTTCTTTACAATAAATAATATTATTGATAAAATATGTTGGATACAAATCCTACAACCTTATGCTCAATAATTCATGCTTATGAAATCCTGGGATGATGATGATAAAGTCAATGGGTTTGGTGATCTTCCTCAGCAAAACACCCTGAAGACCTTGCTCTCTTGATGGGGATAGAGAGAACCAGAGAACCAGAGAGTTTTCTCCTTAGGGTTTGTGAAACTGAATAGTCTTGTTGTGTTTGCCTTGGGGACCACTACCCCTATATACAACTATTATTAGTTATATTCCAAATTGCAGTATTTCCAATTCAGCCCCTCATTAAATTAGAAACTGTCTGGTATCTACACTATTAATTTTCATAACTATTATGCTCTTTAGCCATAAACTATTATATATTATTTGACCCCTAGTTTATTGACTAATTATATAATGACCCTAACACACTTTATTAATTAATTACATATGTGACCCATAAATCTTACAATCTCCCACTGGTCACACATCTATCCTTAGGAGTGTGTTAGACTTTATGACGTCAAAAATGTCATTATAACTAAACCCATCAATGATCACCCGCACTGACACAACTAAATGACATAGACCCATTATGAAAAGTGTAGCATGAAAATTACATGAAGTTGGTCAATGCATGTCAATTTTCAACTGGTCCTACTTTACCAAACGAGATCATACCATAACTTAAATGTACAAAGTAACCAAAACTGAATATTTTAAACTTTATTTCTGATCAGAAAATCCAAATACAATGTATTTGTACTTTACAATTAAACATAGAACATAAATCACATAATGGACGAAGCTCCCACTAAAATCAAGATCCCTCAAACTGTAGCACACCCATGTGAGCAGTATGCTCATGAAAGACCTTGGGTGGTAGACCTTTAGTGAGCGGATCCACAATCATGGAGTTTGTCCTTAAGTGTTCTATGGATATCTGTCCACTTTGTACCTTCTCTTTAACAACTAGGAACTTAATGTCAATGTGTTTTGACTTGGTTGAGCTCCTATTATTGTTAGAATACAGGACTGCTGATCTATTGTCACAATACAACTTGAGTGGTCTTTCAATCCCTTCAACTATTTGCAGCCCCATGACAAAATTTCTCAGCCAAATGTCCTGGTCAGATGCCTCATGAATTGCTACGAATTCTGCTGCCATGGTTGATGAAGCAGTAAGACCTTGCTTGGCACTACGCCAAGAAACTGCTCCACCAGCTAACAGAAAGACATAGCCTGAAGTTGATCTTAAGCTGTCTTGGCATCCCGCAAAATCCGAGTCAGAGTACCCAGTGATCTCTAACTGGTCTGACCTCCTATATGTGAGCATGTAGTTTCTTCCTTTCTCTAGTGGATCTCCGCACTGGAGCTGGCTCTTGAGGCACTTGTTCTTGAGGATCTTGAATTTGATCTGGATTTTGTTCGTCCTGAACAACCAGATCATCTTGAGTTTGTTCAATAATGGGAAAGTCAACTGGTGGAAGAATCAGTTCTGGAATTGTTATTGATTCTTCCTCAAAGACAAAATCTTTAACCTTAATCTTCCCCCCAAACTCAATATCCTCAAAGAACGTTGTCGTTACCTTAATCTTCCCGCCAAAAAATTGTTCTCAATTTTGAATCATAAAATTTATAGCCCCTTGATTTTTCTGAGTACCCTATAAAATAGCTGCTAATTGTTTGGGGTTCAAATTTCTTTTCATTCGGCCTATAAGGCCTTGCCTTAGTTGGACATCCCCAAACATGAAGGTGCTTCAGACTAGGCTTACGCCCAATCCAAAGCTCATAAGGTGTTTTAGCCGCTGTCTTAGTTGGTATTCTATTAAGAATGTATGCTGCTGTTTTTAATGCCTCTCCCCAGAGTGACTCTGGCAAGGTGGAATGACAAATCATACTCCTTACCATATCCTTAAGAGTCCTGTTTCGTCTTTCAGCTACACCATTCATGCTGGGTGACCCCGGCATAGTGTATTGTGGGACGATTCCACATTCCTCTAGGTATTTGGCAAATGGTCCCGGACGTTGTTCACCTGAACCGTCATATATGCCGTAGTATTCACCACCACGATCAGATTTGACCTTTTTAATTCTCTTCTTAAGTTGATTCTCAACTTCTGCCTTAAAGGATTTGAACACGTCTATTGATTGGGACTTTTCGTGAATTAGGTAAAGGTAGGCATATCTAGAATAATCGTCTATGAATGATATAAAATATTGTTGACCATTCCAAGAAGAAGTTGGAAATGGCCCACAGATGTCCGTATGTATCAATTCTAAGACGTCTGTAGCACTATATGCGCCTAATTTCTTATCTTTAGTCTGTTTTCCTTTAATGCATGCTACACAAACGTTAAAGTCTGTGAAGTCAATGGAATCTAAAATTCCATCTGACACAAGTCGTTCAACTCTATTTTTAGAGATGTGACCTAGACGCTTGTGCCAAAGCACTCCTGAATTGAAATTGTCAATTTTTCGCTTAGTACCACGTGATTTCACACTCAAGGTTTCATTATAGTTAGCCACAGTTTCCAACAAAAAAGATTATCATAACCAGAAAGAAAACCGGTTCCAACAACATTCAAATTTAAAGACATAGTAAATTCTTTATTCCCGAATGAACAATAATATCCTGATTTGTCCAAATAAGAAATAGAGACCAAATTCCGTCTAAATGACGGTACAACAAAAGTGTCTTGTAAATCCAAATAATGACCGAAAATTAATAATAATCTAAGTTTTCCTATGGCTTCAACTTTTGCCTTCTTCCCATCTCCTACATAGATGCATCTTTCAGTATCATTAGGCTTTCGGAAGTTCAGGCAACCCTGCATTGAAACACTGATGTTAGTAGTTGCACCAGAGTCTAACCACTAAGTGTTTCCAGGTATTGAAGCTAAATTAACCTCAGAACAGACCAAAGACAGAATCATACCTTTCTTAACACGCCAAGTGTGATATTTGGCACAATCCTTCTTCACGTGTCCAGGACTCTTGCAGAAGAAGCAGTTGTTATCCTTAGTCTGCTTCTTTTGTTCTGGACCCTTAGCAGCAGCTTTGTTTTTGGGCTCCTCAATTCTTTTCCTTTTGCCCTTGTCTTTAGAGATGCTAGTAAAGTGAGCGCTTTCAGTCCTATCTTGCTTCAGCCTGTCCTCTTCTTGCACACATAATGAAATGAGCTCATTAAGAGTCCATTTCTCCTTTTGACAGTTATAAGTCACCTTAAACTGACTGAATTGCAAAGGAAGAGACAACAATACTAAATGAATGAGTAAGTCATCTGACAACTCAAGCTTTAGTCCTTTAAGTTTAGAAGCAATGTTGGACATCATCATAATATGCTTTCTTATATTTCCCTTGCCTTGATACTTCATGGAAATTAAATTCTGAAGCAAAGAACTTGTTTCACCCTTATCACTTTTTTTCAAAGCGTTTTTCCATCTCAGCAAGGAAATTTTTAGCTGTAACTATCTCATCCGAGACAGCACCTCTAAAGACCTCAGGAATGCCACGCTTTATGATCATAAGACTTATGCGATTTGAGCGATCCCATTTCTCATACTCTAAGTTTTCCTCAGAAGAACTAGAGTCCTTAGGAGTAGGGGGTCGATCAATTGTTAATGCAAGGTCTAGATCCATGCAGCCAAGAACAATAAGAATGTTCTCTTCCCATTTCTTAAAATTTGTCCCATTAAGGACAGGAATAGAACTCAAATTTGCAGATATGGAAGCAATAGATGCTGAAAATTAAATAAAGAACGAAACTTAGAAACTCACATTATAGGAAAATAAATCAATAAATAAATAAATACATATGTTCAAATCATGGAATTTAACCCATCTCAAGATACCCAGTGCACCATTGGTGTCAAGTCTTTGGACAGTAACACCAACTGCTAGTGGTACTCTTGTTGCAACGATCAAATATTGACAATAAGACATGTCAAACAATAAACCTTCCTTTGGGCCGATTTAATGCTCACATGTATACCAAATAATTGTCACACATTTATCATCGCAGGTGTATATGTAATTCTGCCAAATATTAACCTTCCTTTGGGCCGGTTAATACCCGCATGAATAAACATATACACAGTCATTTGACACTCTTCACGAGCAATTTAGACAAGAGAGGTCACTTTGGCGACGTCAAGTTTCAATTAACTCATTCAAAATGTCAAACTTGACTTGAACATATATTTATTATATCCAAATAAAACAATATTTAAAAAAAAAAATATTGTTCACTAATATAAACTATGTTTTATTAGTATTTGATAATTATTATTTTATAAAAAAAATGGTAATTATCAAAAAAAAAATATTGTGATTTTATGAACATAATGTTATCAGTGATTTTCTAAAGTTTTTCTTATGATATGTCTTCCTAATAATAATAGGGAATATCAATCAACAATAACAACCCTATAACAACTTTATAACAACCTTCCACTAAAGTGGGTATGCTAAAGTAACTCTCAGAGAAGATAAAACTACTCAAATTATATATTAAAGTAATAAACTCAATGGTAGGAATAACATACTAAATTTGTAGATCAAACGGAGCAAGTTTGCTACACACCTTTTACCACTGATTTTGAGACCAAAGAATAGAAATCTATTCTAAAGCAAGTTCATGGCAAAGGATTCCAAATAATATATATATCCAAATTTCCAAATTATAAACCCTAATTTTTCAATCATGTCAAAATTCCCAAATTACAAACCCTAATTTTTTTCAATCATGTCAAAATTCCCAAATTGAATCCTTAAACAAAGACAATAACTGAATTTCATTATGAATTAAACATGGTAGGCTCTGATACCAATTGTTGGATACAAATCCTACAACCTTATGCTCAATAATCCATGCCAATTACATGATGAATAACCAAAGGCGGAAGCGTACCTGTGGGAATTGCCATTGATGAAATCCTGGGATGATGATGATAAAGTCAATGGGTTTGGTGATCTTCCTCAGCAAAACACCCTGAAGACCTTTCTCTCTTGATGGGGATAGAGAGAACCAGAGAGTTTTCTCCTTAGGGTTTGTGAAACTGAATAGTCTTATTGTGTTTGCCTTGGGGACCACTACCCCTATATACAACTATTATTAGTTATATCCCAAATTGCAGTTTTCCAATTCAGCCCCTCATTAAATTAGAAAATGTCTGGTATCTACACTATTAATTTTCATAACTATTATGCTCTTTAGCCATAAACTATTATATATTATTTGATCCCTAGTTTATTGACTAATTATATAATGACCCTAACACACTTTATTAATTAATTACATATGTGACCCATAAATTTTACAAAATAATCATATAGAAAGGAACAAAGAGAGTAGTTGATCATTAAATGTGACTATTTTGTTTGTAAATCTTCCAAAAGTGTCTTTTGCTTATTAATGTGTCTAATTTTAACTTTTTATTATTCCAAAATAAGTTAGTAAAAAAAAGTTGAGTTTAAAAAAATAATAAATATATTATGTAAAGTGATTAGAAGTTATTAACGGAATTTGAGTCCAGCAGCACATATATATCCATAAATTTTAATTAGTTGAGATAAAATTGTATACCATAAATATTTATTAAAAAAAATATGTTATTTTGCAAGTGATAAAATAATAATATAATTATCACTAAATAAAAATTTAGAGACTACATAAATTATATCGTTTTATACTCATAAAATTGGAGAAATTGAACATTTACCAATTAGATTTCCGTATATGTTTTTATATTTT
>JBBPBT010000686.1:417344-444540 GCA_037974875.1 Cicer bijugum
ACTAACAATCATAACAATTCATGTTTCATATTATGAACATTTAATTATTCAAAAATAAACTTATTTAACAATTTTTAATGGGGACAATATTTAATTTTTAATAGGACAACAACAAGATTATTCAACAACTAACACTAAATTACATAAGTAGGCAAATGCTTCCAATTAACTTAATGTAGATCACTCTAATAGAAGAGGTTATATTTCCACGAAGTATTTAAATTTAATATTTTACATATCTCAAATTAACTCTAATATAAAAATTATACGAAAATTAAAATAATATATATATATATATATATATATATATATATATAGATATATCAAAGGCGTTTCTAATTAGAGGGAGCTAGTACTATTTAGCTTGATGTTAGAAATTAAAGTGGGGTCATTGATTTCAAGAATGGGAATATACAAGGACAACTCAGCAATTGATAGAATGACCTCAAGGTCAGTCATAGTACTATTTTGCAACCATCACACAATTAATGCAAAGTAAGTTATGGACGTTGTGCAGCCGCATCTCAATTTTCAATCCTTTGATTCACAATCCTAAAATCCTAGTACTACTAATTCACTCTATTTAATTTCTTGAATGAATGACATAAATTTAAAAACAAAAAATTGGAAAGGACAAACATTAATACCCAATCGTTTTCTTGTGGATATTTTTACACTTTTGGAGCTTCATGAAAGGTTTGTCCGTGACTATACAATGCAAGTGGAAGGTTCCATCTTAAGGAGCTTCAATTATGTGGAGGACACACAAGTGAATAAAATCTTTATACATCAGGTTTAATTTTAACTGGATTTATTATTTTATATACAGAGTTGATATATTGATATTTTATATTATTAGTCGATTATAATTGTTGAATTATTATAAATATTTAAATTTTATTAAAAATATATTAATTAAAACTATTTATTTATTATTCTCTACAAAAAAATTCTTAAAAAAGATTTAAAAAAATTTATATTTTGTCCTTCTAATTTTAAATGCTATATTAATGAGTTAATTAATCTCTCTATTCCACAATGAAGAACGACCTAATTGATCATTTTAAATAGCTTAAAAAATTTACAAATAAAACAGAGATAATAAATTTATGTGAATTTTAACCTATTAAAGAAAATATATTAAAAAATGTGCGTTTGAGAGTATATTATTAATCTTTCTATAATACTTTTATTAAAATATTTGTATCAAGTATTAATGCATTCAAGAATACCATTAATTTAAGGTGAAAAAAAATATTTTAATTCGTGCATGTTTTATTTGAAAGATAAAAGAACTTATAAATAAATAAATAAAAAAATCTTACAACTAGATAAAATAAAACATTTCAAACATTAATTTGCCTAAATTTTACGTATCCCTGCACTCCAAAAATAGCGTGAAAAAATGAAAAAGGTCGCCTTCCTTTCCTCCTCATTCCTTATTAAATTATTGCATTTTTTAAAATAAAATTATATTTATCTTCCATTCATTCACTTCAAATAACAATAACATGACTCCTCTAATTTTCAAAAAGAACTCACATTTTATATATTCACCGAAAAAACTACATCAAACATAGTTCTGGATATTGGTTCTAACTCAATTCGTCTCCTCACACTAACTCGACCCAACTTCTTAATCTGAAGGCACCAAACCAGGGTTCCTTGCCGCAACATCTAGACCTAGTGGTAACGACTCCAAGGCAACAAGCCCATTGAATATGCCTGCATTAACTTCTATTCAATGCGTTTGTCCCTCCTGATTGGGACTCCACTCTATATAAATATTGTATCCATTACCTGGAAAGGTTCACATTCTTTTATCACCTTATACCTCTTACTCCTCGAATCATTATTTTACTTGAGTATCAAAATGTCTGCAGATATCATCTCTTCGTCAAAATGTAGACTTTCTTACAATCCACGAAGTTAGCCATCATCTTAGATCCAATTTGGATCAAAGTTATTTTCTTTAATAAATGATAGATAGAGTTGAAGGTGTCAAAAAATGATACATAAAATTTTTAGTAAGTACATGAGAAATAATTGCATTATGAAAATTAGAAATGTATGAGTGTCATTTAAGAAGACTTCAAGAAAGTCACTACGCGAAAAATAGTATTTTACAGCGTTTTTTTTAAGCCATATACAGCGTTTTATCAAAAAAATAAGCGATGTAGTATCTAGCGCTATAAAAAGATACAACAACGCTCTTTAAAATAAAAAGTGATGTAAATCCCTTTTAAAAACGTGCTGCTTGTTGTACTAGTTTTACAGCGCTTTTTGAAAAAGCGTTGTAATAGGTGCATTCATTTATTTCATTTAGATATCTTTCTGAGATTATAGCAATAATCTTCTTCATGAATCACAATATATAGTATTTGCAGTCTATGTTGTTAGTTTGACGAGGACACTATAAAATAAAACATACAAGCAATAAATATTTGTGCATTGATTGTTAATGAAATTTTAAAAACATATATTTCAAACCTTTATTGGAATCCACGTGATTTATTTGACTTTTGCTTCGATATTGTAGCACCCCTTTGAGATCGGAAAACTTGTAAAGCACTATCAAATAAATGTAATTATTAACATTAACAAACACATTATATATATATATATATATATCTGTGTGTATGTGTGTAAGAAATAAATGAATACAATACCTGAAGAGTGCGAAGAAATATGTAAGGTTCGTAGGGTTACAGTTTCTTTAAGAAGGAACAGCGAAAATGCACAAAAATACGAACGGTTTGTAGGACAGAGTAGAGTTCGCAATGAGAAAAGTACGTAATAATGTTTGTATGGATAGTAACAAATATAGACATGATTTGCAATGGAGATGGTTAACAATATGGTTCGTAGGGACAGTAGGATTCACAATGAGAAGGATAATGAAGAGGAGGATGACACTGAAGTGTAGTGATGTTTATGTAATAAAGAGGAAACTGAAGCGGTTTACTTTTATATAAAAAACCCTATTACAACTCTTTTTAGAAAGAGCACAGTAAAATACCTCCTTATTTTATTTTTTAAAAGCCTATCACAACACTTTTTTAGAAGTCTTTTAAATTGCTTGTCCAAAAGCGCTGTAAAACATCTCCTTATTTTATTTTTTAAAAGCCTATTACAACACTTTTTTAGAAGTCTTTTCAAAGTGTTTGTTCAAAAGCCCTGTAAAAGACCTCCTTATTTTATTTTTTTAAAAGCTTTTTACAACGCTTTTCCAAAAAATACTTTAATAGGTTCTTTAATTTTTGAAAGCGCAAGTCTTTGACAAGTTTACTGTTATATATAAAACTCTATTACAAAGTTTTTTTTTTTTTTTTGAAATAGTGCTGTAAAATATCTCCTTATTTTATTTTTGAAAAGGCTATTATAGCACTTTTTTACAGGCCTTTTAAAGTGGTTGTCCAAAAGTGTTGTAAAAGACCTCCTTATTTTATTTTTTAAAAGTCTTTTATAGTGCTTTTCCAAAAAGCGTTATAATAGGTCCTTTAATTATATGAAAGCGCAAGTCTTTTACAAAGCTTGTCAAAAAAGCATTTTAAAAGCTATGTAACATAAGGTGGGATCGTTATATTTTACAGCGCTTGTGTTTAAAGCGCTGTAAAATATTATGTGAGGACACTTCAGTTTATAACGCTTTTGAAAAAGCGCTGTAAAAGTATTGTAAACATTTTATGCAAGCGCTATATGATCCTATATGACCCTACAACAACGCTTTTTCCACAACGCTTGTCAAAAAAGTGTTGTTGTATCCTCCGTAATTTTTAAAATATTATACAATAGCGCTTGTATTTAATAAGCGTTATAATAAAAGACGCGCTATAAAATGTGATTTTCGATGTAGTGAATAAATGTAATTTATTTTTTTTAATTGCCAAAGAAAAGAGAGTAAGATGGAGGAAGGGTTCAACTTAGGAATCTGACTAGATGCACTGCTTCACTCACTATTATTGCAACAATTATTATTGCTATTAAAGAATGAAGATATTGTTTACAAGCTATAATAATTTAAGACGGGATATGCTTTTTCCATTTCATGTGATAAACTTAAGAGTTCACAAAGTACTCTTTTAATTTTATTAGATGTTTCATATTATAAGTTTGGATTTTAAATATTTTTAAATTTTAAATTTAAACCGTTCGATCAGTTTAGTTATATTTAAGTGTATTGAGGATAATAACATTGATTGCAGTGCACACATAAGCCGATTAATTGAAATCACTCTTTTTTTTTAATAGATAAACGTTAGTATGTTAAGTTAGTAAATTTATCGCTCACCAACCAAAGTTTGAACTTAACCTTTTCACTCTTTTAATACTTTTAACATTTAGCTCAAACTAGGTGAGTTATTCAACTCGTATAACTCCCTCTTTTTGATTAAGATTTTAAAAATATTTTATAATATTTAAACAAATTATATCATTCACTCATCTAAATTATTTATTTTAGTATAATATCAAAATTTATTCATTAAAATAGGTATAAATTTTATTAATCAAAAACAAAAAATTTCAAAATCGCTAAAATTGAAAATGACGAATTTGTGAATAATTCACATCATTCAAATAAATAGCATAAAATATAAAATACCTATAATAGTGATAAAGTCTACAAATATGATATAATCGAAGTGTCTGGAATACACATATATTCGGAGTTGTGTCTTTAACGATGCTAAAATTATTGATTGAATTTAAATGTATACTTGATCAAAGTAAGTTTATTAATATGAATCAAACAAACATCACACCAAACTGAGAAATCAAACATTACACCAAAACAAGAAAACCTAAAATATTGTGAAAAACTTTTATTTAATTAAAAGGGGAAGAAAAAAAATGAGTTGAAGGAGTGATTTCATACTAAAATATGATCTTTAACCACCCTCTATAATTGATAGATGAAGAAAAACTAAGAATAATAAAATGAATTTTTTCTTATGACAAGAGGCTATGTTGTATTCTCATCCAAAAACTATTACTCATTTTAATTATTAAATTTCTAAATTTTATTTTGTCTCATACATGTTTCTTAAGTCTTATTACGTATATACACTATGAATTTAAAGATTGTGCACTAATAGTAAAAGTAGTTATTAATAATATTTCGTTATTATTATTGCAGTCCTTTAAATCCACTTATGCCAAATTAGAACTATGCGCCAGTGATTAATAAACTTAAGTATAACACATAATTAATAAACTTAAGTATAACACAATATTTCCCACTAAAGCACTAACTGAATGATGATATTAATCAATCACGGTGCTTTGAATGTATATATCTAATAAGAACTCATAACTCGGCACACCAAATACATTATATCACCTTTATTAGGTATCCCCCTTATTTACTGAGATAACATTAACTATGTGTTATTTTTAGGAAAAAAATGAATAAACATGTATTATTAAATTTTTTTTTCTAATAGTTATGTATATTGAATCAAATGTATGACAGTTTTATATGGATATGATTAAGTTATCTAGTTCAATCAAATGTATTCTCATTAGGTGTTTAAATTCAAATTCAAACAGTCACTTATCAAATTATATTTATCTCTTGGCTAAACTCCAAATGACTAGAGCTTTTTCTTTAAACTTAATATTTTGAGTGATGTCAATTTGTTAGGTCTAGATAATGTTTGTGTGTATTATGTTGATTCTAATTTTCTAGCTCTTGCATAAACTATTTGATCAAGAAATAATTCATGAAAACAAAGTTTTTATCATGCATAACTTTGATGCATGTTGTTTTAGCATGCATTAATTTTGTGGCATGATCATATTGCATTAGCATCATTGGAAACTCATTTAAAAAATTTTATAAGTATCTTTTTAACTTTATAAATCGACTTATCAACTAAAGAAACAACTTATGATCTTCAAAAACTTAGTTTTCATAATGCCATATTTGTAAATTGACTCATGTATAGTGTGAATTGACTAACAAACAAGACATGAAGTTTTTTGCATCGATTTACCCCTGCGTGAATCGACTCACAACTTCAAACTTTAAAATTGATTTTTCAAACATGTGTAAATCAATTTACAACAAGTATGAATCAACTTACCAAGTGTGTAGTTATGAAATTTGACAGTTTTATGGTTGTTAAGGCAGTTACAAATTGGTTATTTCTCATAGAAAACATTTTTCGTTAGTCTAGCTTTATCGTGCATCATATAAAAGATTTCCCAATCATTTATAAATACAATCATGCTTTCACCCATTCCTCATACTCAAACATTCAACATAATATCATAGATTGAAAACTATTTCTTAATCATGTTGGGTGTACAATCGAGTTTTGAAGCAAGGATAAAAAATTGTTGGGGTGTTTATTCTAGATATCAATCCAAGTAATCTCCATGTAATTTCTAGAGGGGGTTCTCTAATATATCTTGCAAGGAGTGAAGTGTAATCTTCATGTTGAAGATAGTTGTATGTACAAACTTTGGAGGATTGTGTCAAATAGTGTTTAGGAAGAAATGCTTGTCTACATGGTTTTTGTAACACCCACCAAATGATCTTGTAAACGCTGAGAATCAATAAAAAAGAAAAAAACTCTAATTTAATTGAATGAGGACAAGACACACTCAAAGAACGAGAATGAAGTAAAGGAACATGTACAAATTATTGTATGATTATTTCTTTCCTTTATGTTTTAATTTTTTTTTTTTACATTTTTATTTCATTTTCATTTTTTTTTTTATTTTGGTAACATTTTCTGTTTTGGTGCAAAATTAATAGAATGATTGTTATCCAAATTTTCTTATTTAGAATTTTGTCTTAAGTTTATGTGTTGGATGGATTTTTGGTATTTAACATTGAATTCAATACCATAGATCTTGATTCAAATTGAAAAACGAGATATCTTGTATTTTTATTAATTGTAATTCATAAAATCTTTATTTTGAGATTTTTGTGAATTTGATTGAAGTATCAATCTTTTTTAAAACATGTTCGATCAAATTTTCTTTTTTTAGTATAAGTTTTTATATGATATGTGTTGTTTGATTTTATTACCATGAATAATTCAATACAAATATCGAATCCACTTAAAATTTTAGTCCTTCGTAATAAAAAAAATAGTTTATGGTGTGCGACTCTATGGTTCTTAAATTAATTTTTCAAAATATCAAACTCAATTTAACTTTCTTTCTACAGTTTGTTGTCGATCACTTTATAGAAAACAATAAGCTGTAAAATTTTCTCTAAAAAATTTAATGATTTTAGATTCTTCAAACTAAATTCGAACACAAGACTTCTAAATTATAGTTGAATAGACTCATGTAAGATTTATGGGTCACATATGTAATTAATTAATAAAGTGTGTTAGGGTCATTATATAATTAGCCAATAAACTAGGGGTCAAATAATATATAATAGTTTGTGGCTAAAAAGCATAATAGTTATGAAAATTAATAGTGTAGATACCAGACAGTTTCTAATTTAATGATGAGCTAAATTAGAAATATTGCAATTTGGGATATAACTAATAATAGTTATATATAGGGGTAGTGGTCCCCAAGGCAAACACAATAAGACTATTCAGTTTCACAAACCAAAAGGAGAAAACTCTCTGGTTCTCTCTATCCCCATCAAGAGAGCAAAGTCTTCAGGGTGTTTTGCTGAGGAAGATCACCCAACCCATTGGCTCTATCATCATCATCCCAAGATTTCATCAATGGCAATTCTCACAGGTACGCTTCCGCCTTTGGTTATTCATCATGTAATTGACATGGATTGTTGAGCACAACGTTATAGGGTTTTCCAACAATTGGTATCAGAGCCTACCATATTTAATTCATGATGAAATTCGATTATTGTCTTTGTTTTAGGATTCAATTTGGGAATTTTGACATGATTGAAATCTTAGGGTTTGTAATTTGGGAATTTGGATATATATATTATGGAATCCATATTTTTTTGTTTCTAGTTATAATTTTTTTTTTTCATGTTGATATGCCATTGATGGTTTACTATAAAGATTTTCTATAATTGTTGATTGTTTTGGTATGCACACATGTGTGAGAGTTCTGCTCTATATGGTTTTCATTCTTTCTTGCTTGATCGTCGAGTTCCGTTGAAAAAGTTGAAGTTTTTTTTTATGTGTGTTATTATTTTTTTTTTGATAAAACAATAATTATCAAATACTAATGAAACACAGTTTATATTAGTGAACAATATTTTTTTTTACATATTGTTTTATTTGGATATAATAAATATATGTTCAAGTCAAGTTTGACATTTTGAATGAGTTAATTGAAACTTGACGTTGCCAAAGTGACCTCTCTTGTCTAAATTGCTCGTGAAGAGTGTCAAATGGCTGTGTATATGTTTATTTATGCGGGTATTGACCGGCCCAAAGGAAGGTTAATATTTGGCAGAATTACATGTACACATGCGATGATAAATGTGTGACAATTATTTGGTATACATGTTAGCAGTAAATCGGCCCAAAGAAAGGTTTATTGTTTGACATGTCTTATTGTCAATATTTGATCGTTGCAACAAGAGTATCATTAGCAATTGGTGTTACTGTCCAAAGACTTGACATCAATGGTGCACTGGGTATCTTGAGATAGATTAAATTCCATGATTTGAACATATGTATTCATTTATTTATTTATTTTGCTATAATGTGAGTTTCTAAGTTTCGTTCTTTATTCAATTCCCACAGCATCTATTGCTTCCATATCTGCAAATTTGAGTTCTATTCCTGTCCTTGATGGGACAAATTTTAAGGAATGGAAAGAGAACATTCTGATTGTTCTTGGCTGCATGGATCTAGACCTTGCATTAAGAATTGATCGACCCCCTACTCCTACGGACTCTAATTCTTCTGAGGAAAAATTAGAGTAAGAGAAATGGGCTCGCTCAAATCGCATAAGTCTTATGATCATAAAGCGTGGTATTCCTGAGGTCTTTAGAGGTGCTGTCTCGGATGAGATAGTTGTAGCTAAATATTTCCTTGTTGAAATGGAAAAACGCTTTGAAAAAGGTGATAAGGCTGAAACAAGTTCTTTGCTTCAGAATTTAATTTCCATGAAGTATCAAGGCAAGGGAAATATAAGAGAGCACATTATGATAATGTCCAACATTGCTTCTAAGCTTAAAGGACTAAAGCTTGAGTTGTCAGATGACTTACTCATTCATTTAGTATTGCTGTCTCTTCCTTCGCAATTCAGTCAGTTTGAGGTGACTTATAATTGTCAAAAGGAGAAATGGACTCTTAATGAGCTCATTTCATTATGTGTGCAAGAAGAGGACAAGCTGATGCAAGATAGGACTGAAAGCGCTCACTTTACTAGCATCTCTAAAGACAAGGGCAGAAGGAAAAGAATTGAGGAGCCCTAGAACAAAGCTGCTGCTAAGGGTCCATAACAAAAGAAGCAGACTAAGGATAACAACTGCTTCTTCTGCAAGAGTCTTGGACACGTGAAGAAGGATTGTGCCAAATATCACGCTTGACGTGTTAAGAAATTGGTCTGTTCTGAGGTTAATTTAGCTTCAGTACTTGGAAACACTTGGTGGTTAGACTCTGGTGCAACTACTAACATCAGTGTTCCAATGCAGGGTTGCCTGAACTTCCGGTAACGGGAATGGCCGGGGTGTTACAGCATCTATGTAGGAGATGGGAAGAAGGTAGAAGTTGAAGCCATAGGAAAATTTAGATTATTATTAAGTTCTGGTCATTATTTGGATTTAGAAGCCACTTTTGTTGTACCGTCATTTAGACGGAATTTGGTCTCTATTTCTTATTTGGACAAATCAGGATATTATTGTTCATTCAAGAATAAAGAATTTACTTTGTCTTTAAATTCGAATGTTGTTGGAACCGATTTACTTTCTGGTTATGATAATCTTTATTTGTTGGAAACTATGGCTAACTATAATGAAACCTTGAGTGTGGAATCATGTGGTACTAAGCGAAAAATTGACAATTTCAATTCAGGAGTGCTTTGGCACAAGCGTCTAGGTCACATCTCTAGAAATAAAGTTGAACGACTTGTGTCAGATGGAATTTTAGATTCCATTGACTTCACAAACTTTAACGTTTGTGTAGCATGCATTAAAGGAAAACAGACTAAAGATAAGAAATTAGGCGCATATAGAGTTACATACGTCTTAGAATTGATACATACGGACATATGTGGGCCATTTCCAACTCCTTCTTGGAATGGTCAACAATATTTTATATCATTCATAGACGATTATTCTAGATATGCCTACCTTTACCTAATTCACGAAAGGTCCCAATCAATAGACGTGTTCAAATCCTTTAAGGCAGAAGTTGAGAATCAACTTAATAAGAGAATTAAAAAGGTCAAATCTGATCGTGGTGGTGAATACTACGGCAGATATGATGATTCATGTGAACAACGTCCGGGACCATTTGCCAAATACCTAGAGGAATGTGGAATCGTCCCACAATACACTATGCCGGGGTCACCCAGCATGAATGGTGTAGCTGAAAGACGAAACATGACTCTTAAGGATATGGTAATGAGTATGATTTGTCATTCCACCTTGCCAGAGTCACTCTGGGGAGAGGCATTAAAAACATCAGCATACATTCTTAATAGAGTACCAACTAAGGCAGCGACTAAAACACCTTATGAGCTTTGGATTGGGCGTAAGCCTAGTCTGAAGCACCTTCATGTTTGGGGATGTGCAGTTGAGGCAAGGCCTTATAGGCCGAATGAAAAGAAATTTGAACCCCGAACAATTAGTAGTTATTTTATAGATTACTCAGAAAAATCAAGGGGCTATAAATTTTATGATCCTAATTTGAGAACAATTTTTGAGACGGGGACGACAACGTTCTTTGAGGATATTGAGTTTGGGGGGAAGATTAAGGTTAAAGATTTTGTCTTTGAGGAAGAATCGGTAACAATTCTAGAACTAATTCATCCACCAGTTGACTTTCCCATTATTGAACAAACTCAAGATGAACTGATTGTTCAGGAAGAACAAAATCCAGATCAAATTCAAGATCCTCAAGAACAAGTGCCTCAAGAGCCAACTCCATTGCGGAGATCCACTAGAGAAAGGAAAAATGCTATTTCAGATGATTATGTAGTATTTATCAATGAGGTAGAGGAAAATGTTGACATGACGGAAGACGACCCGGTCAACTTTCATCAAGCCATGCAAGATTCCCGTTCAGATAAGTGGATCGAAGCAATGAATGAGGAGTATAAGTCTATGCAAGACAATTCAGTTTGAGAACTTATCCCATTACCTGAAGGAGTGAAACCCATTGGTTGCAAATGGATTTTTAAAACCAAGCAGGGTTCCAATGGTAATGTGGAGAGATATAAGGCACGTCTTGTAGCTAAGGGCTATACTCAAAAGGAAGGGATTGATTATAAAGAGACTTTCTCTCCGGTTTCATCGAAGGACTCTTTAAGAATAATCATGGCTCCTGTTGCTCACTTTGATTTGGAGCTTCATCAAATGGATGTAAAGACAACATTTCTCAATGGCGACATTGATGAGACGATCTATATGGTGCAACCAGAAAACTTTGTGTTGGGAGACCCAAAGAATGTGGTGTGCAAACTAAGAAAATCCATTTATGGGCTAAAACAGGCTTCTTGTCAATGGTACCATAAATTTCATCAAGTAATTCTCTCATTTGGTTTTGAGATGAATACAGTTGATGATTGTGTGTATCATAAGTTCAGTGGGAGCAGACACATTTTCCTAGTCTTGTATGTTGATGACATACAGCTTGCCACTAACGATATAGGCATGTTGCACGAAACTAAGAAATTTCTATCAAAGCATTTTGAGATGAAAGATCTTGGTGACGCCTCTTTTGTATTAGGAATTCAGATACACCGAGACAAATCTCGAGGTATTCTTGGATTGTCACAAAAGAGCTATATCGATAAGGTTCTCAAAAGGTTTGGGTTACAGGATTGCAAACCAGGGGACACCCAGTTGCTAAGGGAGACAAGTTTAGTCTCAAACAGTGCCCTAAGGGAAGTTTGGAAATTCAAGAAATACAAAAGATCCCTTAGGCTTCAGCTGTAGGGAGTCTTATGTATGCCCAAGTATGTACGCGTCCAGACATAGTGTTCATAGTAGGGATTTTAGGCAGATATTTAAGCAATTCAGGTCTTGACCATTGGAAAGCAGCCAAGAGGGTCATGAGATATTTGAAGAGAACAAGAAACTACATGCTCACATATAGGAGGTCAGACCAGTTAGAGATCACTAGATACTCTGACTCAAATTTTGCGGGATGCCAAGACAGCTTAAGATCAACTTCAGGCTATGTCTTTCTGTTAGCTGGTGGAGCAGTTTCTTGGCGTAGTGCCAAGCAAGGTCTTACTGCTTCATCAACCATGGTAGCAGAATTCGTAGCAATTCATGAGGCATCTGACCAGGGCATTTGGCTGAGAAATTTTGTCACGGGGCTGCAAATAGTTGAAGAGATTGAAAGACCACTCAAGTTGTATCGTGACAATAGATCAGCAGTCCTGTATTCTAACAATAATAGGAGCTCAACCAAGTCAAAGCACATTGACATTAAGTTCCTAGTTGTTAAAGAGAAGGTACAAAGTGGACAGATATCCATAGAACACTTAAGGACAAACTCCATGATTGTGGATCCACTCATTAAAGGTCTACCACCCAAGGTCTTTCATGAGCATACTGCTCACATGGGTGTGCTACGTCATAAAGTCTAACACAATCCTAAGGATACATGTGTGACCAGTGGGAGATTGTAAGATTTATGGGTCACATATGTAATTAATTAATAAAGTGTGTTAGGGTCATTATATAATTAGCCAATAAACTAGGGGTCAAATAATATATAATAGTTTATGGCTAAAGAGCATAATAGTTATGAAAATTAATAGTGTAGATATCAAACAGTTTCTAATTTAATGAGGGGCTGAATTAGAAATATTGCAATTTGGGATATAACTAATAATAGTTATATATAGGGGTAGTGGTCTCCAAGGCAAACACAATAAGACTATTCAGTTTCACAAACCAAAAGGAGAAAACTCTCTGGTTCTCTCTATCCCCATCAAGAGAGCAAGGTCTTCAGGGTGTTTTGCTGAGGAAGATCGCCCAACCCATTGGCTCTATCATCATCATCCCAGGATTTCATCAATGGCAATTCCCACAGGTACGCTTCTGCCTTTGGTTATTCATCATGTAATTGGCATGGATTGTTGAGCACAACGTTATAGGGTTGTCCAACCACTCAAACTATCCTATTATATTAACACTTTTTTATTTATAAAATCACAAATTTATATAGAAAGGATAACTAGAATGAATTTTTCTATAATAATTATGATTTGTGTTAAAATTTAAATATGATGAATTAAGTTTCACATCAACTAAAACTAAAACTATATATATATATATCTTAGAGATCTTGAATCTATTAAAAATTGTTTGAGGAAATGAGAGGTAGCATAGTATCGAAAAGTGAAACATAAAATAGTTGTTTAAGGTAAACATATGCCGCCATAAATAGAGGATTCCAATTGTCCCATGAGGTATATTTTATAAATAGACCCCACATTCACAAAAAACACCTTCATCAAAATGTTGTGGTCTCAATTCTTCCACCTTTTTAAACCGTAACTCCAACGACTTCCTTCTTCACAATCACACACACCAATCTCTCTCTCTCTCTCTAAAAACACTTCCACAACAACAACTACACAAATCACCATTTTTTCAACCCAAAAAACCCAACTTTATTATCTATGGCGGCAGGACTAACCGCCACTATAACCTTGAAACCCTTAAACCGTCACTACAAACCCATAATATTTCCTCATCTCAGCAAACCAATTCTCTTCAACCCATTAAGATGTTTCCCTCAAAGAACAACCCCAAAAACCCAAAAATTGAAAAGCTTCACCCTTTGTGTTTTAATGGAAGATCCAAAACAAAATACCCAAATTGAAACTGAAGAAGAAAATTCACCCCTTCAAGGAGAAAATGATAATAATTATTCTCGAGTTGTGTCACCAAAAATGGAAGAGAAATTGAAAAGGAAAAAATCAGAAAGGTTGACTTACCTTATTGCAGCTGTTATGTCTAGCTTAGGTATCACATCTATGGCTGTGTTGGCTGTTTATTATAGATTTTCATGGCAAATGGAGGTAAACTGGTGTTCTGGTTCCTTAAATTTGTTTTTAATTTTTTTTGGAAAAATTTGTTTATTTATGCACATTGTTGTTGTTTGGTATAAAAATTTGAATCTGAATCTGAAATTGGGTTTGGTTTGTTTATAGGGTGGTGGAGAAATTCCTTGGTCTGAAATGTTTGGTACATTTGCTCTATCTGTTGGTGCTGCAGTAAGTCCAATTACTTTTTTTGCTGATTATTATTACTTAATATTGTGGTCTTTGCTATAAGAATTGTCTTTTTAGGTTTTCTTGATTCTATTTATGAGAAAAAGATGTAATTTTAAGGAAGTATTTATTGTTTAAAATTTTTTTTACCTTCATATAAATTTTGTTTTTAATATTAATAAATATATGTAACGTTTCACAATTTTTATAAAAGTATATTTGATATAATATCTAAAAGATACTACAGTTATTGATTTTGATGTTTTTTTACTTTTCTTTTCTTATAAAAGTTACTAGAGGGAGTAGTTAAATTAATTGTTAATCCTATTTTCTTTTAGTGTACTTTTCCCTGGTGGTAACTAATTAAACAGCACTTTCAATTTTAAAGGACTAAATTATTTTTAATTTAACGCTTTAGGAAATGTATCAAAATTTTATTGGCTCTTAACTTAAAGTATACTTTTGTGATTAAAATAAACCTTAAAAATTATGGATTTGAAAAAATTATTAGTAGTTATAAAATTTAAAGTTAAAATCACAATAAAGCATTTACTTTTCATTATTTTTTTCATTCCTCTTTTTTTCGGTAATAAATTAGTATTTTATATTTATTTTGTTATTCTCGACCCAATAGATTTTGGTATTCTCAATTATCAACTAGGTTTAAAATAAAAGTTTTGTAATCACAATATAACGATTTTTATGGTGTTTAAATCGCAACGAGACATTAATTAAAATTGTATTTGTTTAATTTGACTATAAATCTTTACAATATAAAAAATTACAACATGACGCTCCTATGACCATAATTTAAAACTTTGATTATTAATTTAACACTTTGATCTTTCTTTTATACAAGGCTTTTGAATTAAGAATTGGGTTCGTTTGATGTTAATTTTGGATGATAAATTGAATTGGGTATATGTTTATTTCAGGTGGGTATGGAGTTTTGGGCTAGATGGGCTCACAAGGCTCTTTGGCATGCATCCTTGTGGCACATGCATGAGGTATGTTTCCACCAATTATTTCTACATCATTAAGTTATAAATCACATTATTTAAAATATTTTCAAATCAATATTTAGAAATTTTAAAACGAGAGACAAATTTAATAAATTAACAAAAAATTATTTTTTATTTTAATGCCTAAGTTTTACTCACAAGATTGAAGACCCAAATGAAATTTGTTTGATATTTGATTTGGCTCTTTGAACAACCAATGGTAATGAAGTATTTGATATTTGCAAAGACAAAAAAAAAAAAACATGAAATTTAATTAAGTTGAATTTGCAGTCCCATCATAGAGCAAGAGAAGGACCATTCGAGTTAAATGATGTTTTTGCAATAATAAATGCTGTTCCTGCCATCGCTCTCCTTAACTTTGGTTTCTTCCACAAGGGACTCATCCCTGGTCTTTGTTTCGGTGCGGTAAGTGTTTATCTCTTAATCATTCCTTTTGATTGAGAATTCTTGCACGAAAGGTTAACAAGTTTTTTTTTTTAAAATTCTTTGGTATCTTGATATTTTGTTGGGATTCGAAATTTTGAATAAATATTTAATTTAAAATTTAAATAATTAACTATCGTTTAACTTAATTTTAAATAATATTTCAGTTTTTTTATTTAATTTTAAGTAAATAATTTAATTTTTTATGTTTTAAAATATTAATATTATTTCTCTTTTTATAAAAATTTATCCAAATTTTTAAAAAAAAGTTATAAAATTAATTATATTATTTAATATAATACAAATTTCATTATATTTATAACTCAAATCTTTAAATAAATTTATATTTTTTATATTTTTTGAATTTTTATAATAAAATTAAATAAAATACCAAATAAAAAATATAAAATATTATTTAAAATTAAGTTAAGAGATCCAAAGATCAATTATATAAAAATGTATAATATAAAATAATTAAATATCCAAAAATATATAATATAAAATAATTAAATATTGGATAGCTTACAGTGTTGTGAGGAGATAAGCAATATAATCAACTACTGTATGTATCTTTTACATTGAATTAAACTAGCTTAACTATACTAGGTATTTTAATTTAGAATTATTGAGCTTAGAGAAAGTGTTTTTTTGTTTATGCATACTTCTTAAATGATAATTAAGTGTAATGGTTTTTAAGATTAAATAACAATTTTTTTTATTAAATTTGTTTATAATTATATCTAGAGATGACAACATGAGTGCAGGTGCAAATTTTGATTATAATTATATTTAGAGATGACAACATAACTCGTTTGATTTGGACGGAGAAACTCCGCTTTGATTAAGTGCGGGTGCGAATTTTCTCTAAAATTAAAATTCGAGGACGGGAACGGGTTTGGGATGGTGATACCTATCTCGCACACGAGTCCGCTCCATAATTAATATTATTATAATTTTTAAATTATATATATTTATATATATTATATATATATATATATATATTTAATATTTTTTTAAATATTAAAATTTATAATTTATCTCTATAAAAAATATTTTTTAATTTTATTATTGTCTAATAATCATTATTTTATTATATTAATTATAATAAATATTATTTTAAAATTTATAATTTTATATATATGAATGGGTGCGGGTGGGGAAACCTGAACCCTGTTGCTGACGGAGATGTGGCCTAAATTTTACATCTGTTATGAAACGAAGATTGGTGTAAGTTTTTTCCGATTAGTTGAGTGTGGGGTGGAGGAGGCAAAATCCGGCTCCGCTCCGTTGCTATGCATAATTATATCTATTAGAGTAAAAATTTAGGTTATTTTATGTTGAAATTTGTTTAAGAGTCTCATATTTAATGAGATAAGATTTAAACATGTATTTATATGTAAAAATAGTTATTATCTAATAAGTTGATTTTGTAGGATTAAGTTAAATTTAAATTATATTCTAATAAATTTCAATACAAGGATATTATATCATAGTTGTAGAAATGTTCTAACATTTGAGATCTAAATTCAATTAAAATAATTATTTAAAAAGGCATTTCGAGTCAAATGATGTACTAATGAATAGAAAAAATTATAGATATTTAATTTATGTCACACATATTTTAAAAGTATAGACTACACACAAAACTACATTAATGATCAAATGGAAATGGTGAAAAATGAAGAACATTTTTTACTAAGACAACCATATCTTATCTATGAGCAGGGTCTTGGGATTACTGTGTTTGGGATGGCTTACATGTTTGTACATGACGGTTTGGTTCATAAGAGATTCTCTGTGGGACCCATTGCCAATGTGCCCTATTTTAGAAGGGTAGCTGCAGCCCACAAAGTAATTATCCTTATCATCAAATAATTATTATTATTATTATTAGTATTTTATGTTTGGTAAAAAATTATTAGAAGTTTGAAAAGGGTATTAGTTTCTGTTTGGGGTATAAGGTCTAAAATCCAAGATTTTGTTATCTTTAATTTCAGCTTCACCATTCGGACAAATTTGATGGGGTACCATATGGGCTGTTTTTGGGACCAAAGGTAAGAGCTGTATTCTTCTATCTTTCTATATACTGTCCATATTTCTTTCCAATTTTTAAATTAGTCTAATAAGTTTCAAATTTATTTGATATTTATTTTATCAGTTCAATTTTTGTTTAAATTTAAAATTTGCATATTTTGTCTATAATAAGTAATAAGTTAATGACTGATGAGTCATTAAAAAATATGGTGTGCAGGAACTTGAAGAGGTAGGAGGGTTAGAAGAGCTAGAGAAAGAGATTATTAGGAGGGCAAGATCATACAATAATAATTCATAACAGAAGTAAACACTAATCTAGATATGTTTTAAGGAGTTTTCATTGTAAAGAAAAATATTGAATGAAATGATAAAAAAAGTTTTGCTTAGATTTGTACAATAATTAATTAATTTAAAAAAAATTAAAAAAGATAATCTTTTTTATTAATAACAATAATATTAATGATTATTTTATAATGGATAACAAATTATATGAAAAGTATGATGAGATAAAAAAAAAGTATGCTAGGACTTTTTTTCATAATAAATATGAAAGAACATTGATAAACATAAGTGATGTGGCAAATAATCTATTTACAGAAGTGCGGCGAATAATTTTTCTAGGAAGTGGCAAATAATTGGTCTCTTCATTTTTGGCTTTTTGCTTTGACAAAAAGAAAATATGAGCTATTTTAAACCCAAGTGGGATAGGTCAACCACATTCCACTTGCTTATTAGTTGGTAAAATTGGTGGGACTTTAAGAAATGTATGCCACTTGAGAAGACAAGAGTCATAAGGGCACCACTAAGGCATGTCTACTCCAAACCCCCTAAATGGTAGGAGTCGATTTACTTGGATTCAAATGATGATATAATCTCAACCTCAATATGAATAATGTATCTTAAATTTAATGGGTTTATTTAAGTCAATTTTGAATATAAGATATAGTAGATTTTTGAATTAGAACATTTCACGGTTGAACAAATGAAATTTGAAGTAGAGGACCGTTATACTCACTTGTATGTTCATTTTTAGTCACATGATGGCAATCATGTTATGATCGTAGCCACACAATTACAACAATCATTTTACCAACAAAGATACACATCCATAATCAAATGGAGATTCTCCTCTTTCTCTTACAAATTTAACAAAATCTTTCTAGAAATTTCAAGAAATGTCATAAAAAAACATCTGGTGCAAAAAAGAAGTACATTAATTTCAAACCCTAAATGCTTTTTAATTTTAGATCCAAGTTGACTTGTTGGAGTGTCCATGTACCACGCAGACAAAAAATTGATGTCACCTTGGCCCCCAACAAAATAATTGTTGATTATTACCAAGCCAATAATCCAAGTCTACTTTGGATCAAATAACAATGTTAATGTTGTGAATGCATGAGATTAAGTTCCTCCATTGATCTGCCGTCCTTTTTAGAAACTATGGACATTGCTTGATTATTAAGGTTAAAAAATTGGGTTTATTTATATACGCCCTTTGTCCTACAATGAACGATCTCTTTATAAAAAAAATTGTCTTAAAATGAATAATCTTTTTAATTTTCAATGTAGGATTATATCATCTACTTAATATTACATGCATCACACTTTATTCACTATCTTATTTTACATTAATGTTAATGGTGAATATATCAATAGTTGATAAGGATAATTTAATAAAAATATTATTTTCTCTCATTTATTTATACATTTTATTTAATCTAGGTGAAAGATTTGAAAATAACTTAGCTGCCTCGTACTCCTACTTTCATCTCATCTCTTTTGATTGGTTTCTCATTATTTACCAAAGAGAGGTGGTTTACGTTCAATTTTTGATTCAAAATTATTCTTTTTAATCGTTTGTTATTCTCTTTTATTTAAATAAGTGATTCTTTTTTATATTTAGTTTTTCTTTTGTTTTTTTGGTTTCGTTGTCTTTGTGCGGCGCTGTATTTGTTCATAACATTGGTGCGACGTTTCATTTTTTCGTCTTGTTGTGTTGTTCTTTGATTCAAATTGATATATCGACTTCGATCAACAGCTACCAGCAGCCACATACTCAGCTTCAGCTATTGAAAGGGCTACACTGTTTTGTTTCTTACTATGCCAAGAAACAAGAGAGTTCCCTAAGAGTTGGCAATTATCAGATGTACTTTTTCTGTCCAATTTGCATCCAGCAAAATCCGAATCAGAATAGCCAACTAGAGTGCAAGTAGATCCCTTAGGATACCACAAACCTAGATCTTTGGTTCCTATGAGATATCTAAAGATCCTCTTAACTGCACTAAGGTGGGATTCCTTTGGATTGGCTTGGTATCTAGCACACATGCACACACTAAACATGATATCTGGTCTACTAGCTATTAGGTAGAGTAAGGACCCTATCAAGCTTCTAAACACAGTCACATCTACATCTTTACCCGACTCATCCTTATCTAAGTAGCAGGATTGACTCATAGGCGTGTCAATGGATTTAAATTTTTCAAAATCAAATTTCTTTAAAAGATCACTGCAGTATTTTGATTGACTAAGGAAAATGCCATTTTTGCTTTGTTTGATCTGAAATCCAGGAAGTAAGTCAGTTCTCCCATCATGGACATTTCAAATCTTCCTTTCATTGTATTTTCAAAATCTTTACAAAGCTTATCATTTGTTGATCCAAATATTATGTCATCAACATAAATTTGGACCAATAAAATGTCTTTTCCTTGTCTTTTGATGAAAAGTGTTTTATCTACATTTCCCCTTGAAAAATTTTCTTGTAAAAGGAAATTACTCAGCTTATCATACCAAGCTCTTGGAGATTGTTTCAAGCCATAGAGGGCTTTTGTAAGTTTAAACACATGATTTGGAAGCTTAGGATCTTCAAAACCAGGAGTTTGACTTACAAAGACTTCCTCCTTAATGTCTCCATTCAAAAATGCACTTTTAACATCCATTTGAAATAATTTGAAATCCATTATACATGCATAGGCCAACAGGATCCTAATAGCTTCTAGTCGGGCTACTGGGGCATAAGTCTCATCATACTCTATTCCCTCTTCCTGGTTGTAACCCTTGGCCACTAACCTAGCTTTATTCCTAGTGATAACACCATTCTCATCCATTTTGTTTCTGAAAACCCACCTTGTTCCTACGACATGTTTATTCTCTAGTCTTGGAACAAGAGTCCACACTTGGTTTCTCTCAAACTGGTTGAGCTCTTCTTGCATGGCTACTATCCAGTCATGGTCCATAAGAGCTTCCTTAATGTTTTTGGGTTCTATTTGAGAAACAAAGGCTGTAAGGTTGCAAAATTCTCTAAGGGATTTTCTGGTTGAAACACCTTTTGAAATCTCTCCAATAATGTTGTCTATGGGATGGTTCTTGGCAAACTTCCATTCTTTGGGTAGATCATCTTCCCTAATAGGTTCTACACAGTCTAGGTTGGTTGGAGGTACAGGTTCACTGGTTTCTATAGGTTCAGAATCCACAATATCATCCAAAGAGTTATCAACTATATAAAGAGTGTTGTTCAAGTTTTCATCAAATTTGACATGTACAGACTCCTCTACAGTTTTGGTTCTTTTATTGTAGATTCTATAGGCCTTACTAACCTGAGAATAGCCTAGAAAGATACCCTCATCTGCCTTACGATCAAATTTACCTAGATGTCCCTTGCCATTGTTTAACACAAAGCACTTACACCCAAAAATCCTAAAGTAGGAGATGTTTGGCTTTCTCCCTTTGTATAACTCATAGGGAGTCTTTCTAAGTATAGGTCTAATAAGAACCCTATTCACTACATGAGATGCAGTGTTAATGGCATCAGCCCAAAAATACTTAGGAAGATTAGAATCCTTAAGCATGGTCCTGGCAAGCTCTTCTAAGGATCTATTCTTTCTCTCTACTACTCCATTTTGCTGTGGAGTTCTAGGGGCTAAAAATATGTGTTTGATACCATGATGTTCACAGTAGGTTTGAAAAGCATCATTTTGGAATTCACCTCCATGATCACTTTTTATGGATATGATTTTCTGGTTATTCTCATTTTGAACCAAGGCAGCAAATTTCTTAAAAGTTGAGAATGCCTCACTCTTATGAGTCAGAAAATATGTCCATGTGAACCTAGTGTAATCATCTACCAATACATAGCCATATAGGTTTCCTCCAAAACTCCTAACCTGAGATGGACCAAACAGGTCCATGTGTACCAACTCTAAAACCTTCTTGGTTTAAACCAAGTTTATAGTGGGAAAAGAAGATTTAGCCAGCTTACTCCTCTCACAGGAGTCACACAGTCTATCCTTAGAAAATTTCCTATTTGGGAGACCTAGCACTAGCTGCTTACTAACTAGTTTGTTCAAGTGGTCCATATGAATATGAGCCACTCTCTTGTGCCACAACCAGCTCTCATCAGCACTAGATAACAAGCAACAAATATCATTTGCAGGCAAAGAATCAAAATCTATCATGTAAATATTATTAACTCTTTTACCTGTTAGTTTCATACCTTCAACTTCCTTATGCTCAAGTGTACAAGACATAGAAGTAAAGTGTACCTGAAACCCTTTGTCACATAGTTGACTAATGCTTAGTAAATTGTGTTTCAGACCTTCAACAAATAACACGTCCTTGATAACAGCAGTTGAGTCGTTTCCTATATCTCCAATGCCTAGGATCTTCCCTTTGTTGTTGTCCCCACATTTGACAAAGCCACCACTCTTTAAGTTCAGAGACAAGAACTTGGACTTGTCTCCAGTCATATGCTTGGAGCATCCACTGTCTAGATACCATGATTGATTCCTGGATGCCAAGCATATCTGCATAAAAAGAGTCAAGTTTTGGATTTAGGTACCCAATTCAAATTGGGTCCTGGGGGGTTAGTTTCAAATGATGGTTCCTTAACTTTCCAAATTTGTCTCCATCCTCTGTTGGCACGTTTTTTTAGTTTGCAATTAAACACCTTATGTCCCTTTTTGCAACAAAAGTGACATACAACTGCAGGGGATGGCTTCTGATTTGGTCTATTAAAGTTATCATACATTTGTTGAGATTTAACAAATTTCTGATGCTTATTGACATGCATGTTTTGTCTATAGCCAAGTCCAGTTTTAACATGTAGATTTCTCTGATCTTTAAGGAGTCTATCTAAGTTATTTTTACCATTGTTAAACTTAGCTACATCACATTTCAGTTCATGAGTTTCCTTTTTCAGTTTTTCATTTCTGTCTTTAAGAGACTCATGCTTCAAATTAACCTCGTCAAACAACACGCATTTTTCTTCTAGCTGTTTCTTAGTACTAATTAATTGCTTGAGTACACTAACATATTTAGCATGCAGTTCATTAAAGGCATCATGCAGTTCATCATAAGATGGATTAGATGTAGTACTTACCTCACTGTCAGATTTTGAATCTTTGTTAGCCATGAGACACAAGTTAGCTTCTTCATTTTCTGATTCTTCAGATGATTCCTCATCATTGTCGTTCCAGGCAATGTAAGCTTTTCTGGTTGAAGGATATTGATCCTTGCCCTTAGTATTCACAGGCTTGTTTCTGTTTTGCAGCTTGTAACACTCAGATCTGATGTGGCCTGTTTTCCCACATTCATAGCAAGTTATGACTTTGCTATCACTGGTATCACCCTTGCTGGAGCCTTTTGTCTTAGAATTCTGTGGTTTTCTTGACTGGCTTCCTTTCTTTTTCAGAAACTTCTTAAATTTTCTGACCAACATACCTATCTCAGGCTCTTCACTTGATTCACTTTCTGAGCTTTCTGAATCTGGTTCAGATTTTGCTTTGTGAGTTTGAGTCTTTAGTGCAAGTCCTTTGCTTTTTCTGTTTGATTGCTCTGTCTCATTTAATTTGTGTAATTCCATCTCATGTTCATGAAGCTTTCCAAACAGTGTTGCTATGGTCATATTGGCAAGATCTTTAGACTCAGCAATAGCAGTTATCTTGGGCTACCATTCCCTTGACAAACACCTCATAACTTTTCCTATCTGCTGTTCATTATCCACAACTTTTCCCAGGGCATGTAGATTGTTGATAATGTGAGTGAACCTTGTTTGAAGATCATTTATAGATTCGTCTTTCTTCATGCAGAAAAGTTCATACTCGTGCATAAGTGTATTTGTTCTTGCCCGTTTGACATCTGTAGTACCTTCATGTGTTTCTTGCAATGTGTCCCACATTTCCTTTGCAGTCTTGCAGTTTGACACTCTGAAGAATTCTTCTGCACTTAAAGCTGATGTTATAATATTCTTTGCTTTAGCATTGTAACCAACTTTCTTTTTGTCATCATCAGACCAATCAGCTCTTGGTTTGATGATGCAGGATGATCCCTCAGTGCCTGCGATTTTGGGCACGTAGGGACCATTTTCCACTGCCTCTAGAATGTCCAACCCACATGCTTCTAGAAAGATGAGCATCATCTCTTTCCAGTACATGTATGCTGTACCATTAAAGGCAGGGGGTCTGGTTAGAGATGCGCCTTCTCCGAGGAAATCTAAAGAAGTCATTTTCTTTTATGAGTTTTTCTCTAAAAAAGTCAGGCTCTTGATGCCAATTGTTGGAAAACTATGACTTCTTTTGATTAATAACAAGATAATTAAGATCAAATCCAACTATTTAGACATAATTCCTATATTAATCATGCAACATTCATACAACTCATACACAACGGAAATTTAAAATCACATACAAAATTATCAAGAAGCATACAAGAATAAGCAGGTATACGATACTGAAAATTAAAGAGAAGAGATAAGAAAGATTGCACCAAGATATATCCTGGTTCAGCCGTTGATCTAACGGCCTACATCTAGTCCTGAAATCACAATATGATTTCAGCCTTTTGCTATAGAATGAATTCGAGTACTTTTATAGATTTTCTAGTCTTCTACATGACCTATCAATCTAACTCCCTTCATTCCTGTATTGTCACCACTTGATCCTTGGAGTTTATCCCCAAACTCACACAAGATCACAGTAAACTTCCTCTTGATGATATCACACCAACAAGGATAGCCACCAGTTTCCAAACTGGATTTTCTACACCTTCAAATACAAAGAATTGTCTTTTACATGAAAATAGAGAAGTATAAAGAATTGTATTCAATCACTCTAGCCTCACACAAAGAATTGATTTGCCAATGGATATTTTTTGTGTGATGAGAAACTTTTCTTTCAAAGTGTTTTTCAGAGGTGTGCAAATTTGAGAACAAAAGATTCTGAAAAATTATGAAAAGTTTGTGCAAGAGTTGTGTTAAAAAATTGATTGAAGCATCTTATATATATTCAAGGAAAACACCAGGACAGTCGATTGCCTAATCGAATTTATAAAGGTTAATTCGATTGCTGCATCGAGTGTCGTATGTCTTGTGTTTCTGGAAACTTGAATTATATAAGCTTCACTTGATTGGACAATCGATTCATTCAATTTCTAAATCAGACCTAATGCTATGATTTTCTTTAAATCGAGTGAGCAATCGAGTTGGCCAAACTGGGTGCTCTCTGTAACTCGAGAAATAGCATCAATCGATTCATCAATCGAGTGTCGTGATCAAAGTGACTCAGACCTGATGCTATGATTTTCTTTAATTCGAGTGAGCAATCGAGTTGACCAAAACTGGGTGCTCTCTGTAACTCGAAACTTAGCATCAATCAATTCGTCAATCAAGTGTTACGATCAAAGTGACTCAGACACTTCAAACAATCAAGTTGACAATCGAGCGGTCAATCGAGTTGGCATAAAACTGGGTCCTTTCTGTAACTCGAAAATTAGTGTCAATCGAATCGTCAATCAATTGTTCAATCGAGTTGACGATCGAGTGAGCTTGTTTCAGACCTCAGCTATTTTTAACAAAGTCTATGTGCCAATTGATTGATGAACCATGCAATCGATTGTCTAATCGATTCCTTCAGAGTTGAGTTTGATAAAACTTGAATGAATGATAAATGTTCATTGGCAAGGATTTAAGTATGAGACCCTAGTGATTAGTCTACTCAATTTGATACTTTGACACCTAATAACACTATACATTTTGCATCTCTCTCAAGTACATCCTCCAACTTTGGTTGATTCCTTGAGTTGCAAGCTATTGTTCCATGTGTGTGGTGTCTTCATGTTTGCCTGAAATGTTTCTTAATTCAAAACATTAGATAAAGCAAATATTTCATATGTACTGTATGTTTGGGACTTAAATCAAAAACTTGATCAGGGAAGCTCATGACTTACAAATTTAATCTTTTATATTATAATATTCATAAACTATTTTGACAGTAAATTATATATTTCATGGATTTTTATTATATTAAGTTATACTTTTTAAGAACTATTTTAATAATTCGATTACTAATTTAAAATTTTGACTTAGTGAGGAACCAAAGAGACAACACCTTATACCTTCAAAAATTAGAATGGTGGTTTACCCTTTTAACTACCTTCCAAAAAATGAAGATTTGAAGAGGAATTAATATTTATTTAAATTTAGATTTAAATGTGTATTTAATGTGTTATTAAATATTACAAAAGTTAAAAATAATAATTAAAGTTTCTCTCCATTAAAATCTTTTCATCCTCTTCAAATCAAACACAATTTTAAAATCTCTCTTATCCCCATACCCCCGACCAACAATGGGGTACATAGCAATCAACTACATACTAACAAGGAACAATAAAAATTTGTTACCAAAATTTGTGGAGAAAGAAAGGAACATTAAAAATAGAAAAAACAACCTTCCAAAAAGATTTTAGCTCAAATCATAGTGTTTGAGATGGGTGAGAGCTTATTTTGTTGGGTGTTGGAAAAGAAAGTTGAAAAAGAAAAATGGTAAAAAAAAATATCACTTGAGGTTGAAGTTAACAAGAATATACAAACAAAGTTTTTTAATATATGCGAGAAATTTAATTAAACTTATAATAAAGGAAGGATGTGTGGTATTTAAATTTACATTTCAAGTTAACCCATTAAAATTGGACTATTTGGGTAGGGTAGTCCAATATATTTAGAAAATGCTAATAAATGATCTTAATGCACTTATTATTAATTTAAATATCAAATATTGTATTAAAAATTAAGAGACGAATGAAATAAGAGAATGTGTTACAAATAAAAGACAAAAAAATAAAATAAAATTTGGACCATACAAATATAACTACTAAAACAATTAACATGATTTTTTGTTATAATTTTAAAGTTTTATGTTTTAATCTTAAATTTTTATGTTTTAATTAATAAATAAAATTCATTTTTCTCATCTCTATCTTAATTTAAAATGCTCCCTTGAAAAGTATATTTAAAATTGTGTGTTGAATTATTGAAAGTTTAAAAAACAAAAATACAAAATTTTACTTTTAATCTTAACGATATGTTATAATTAGCC
>JBBPBT010000686.1:444887-485154 GCA_037974875.1 Cicer bijugum
TTAAATAACGTAACATATAATAAGATAATATAAAATGATTAACACTCATGAAACTAAAATAAAATACCTTAAAAATTACATTTCAACTTTAGAAATTTTTCATATTTTTAATTTATTTAATGATATGTGAATAACTAATACATCTATATCATATAATTGTATGTTACATCATTAAAAATATGTCAAATTATTATTTTTTTTAGTTTAAAAATCTAAAGGACAAACAAAAACTGTCAACTTTTAAATTAGAATCACAAATTTCGTAAATTAATAACAATAGAAATCAAAACTATTAAGTAAATAAAAACTAACTTATATCTTTTGAATACGTTAATGATTCAAAAATAAAAATAAAAATATTATATGTTGTCGAGACCCATAAAATATGGTAAGGTTTTGTCAACACACTCTACATGCAAGACCATTAAAATTATCGTAAGACAGTCAACTAACTCCACGTGCAATACCATAGCAAGTTTCTTCCTTGACGTCAACCAAATAATCCTCTTGTATTGTTTTGGAAGTATTGCATGGTAAAAAAAAAATATAGGTACGTCATTTAAGTACAAATAAAAAGGAAAATAGTAGAGAAAACAAATTAAATAATATTTTTTTTAAATAATTAATTTTTTTATACCTAAACCGTTTTTATTTAAGATTGTGATCACCTTAATATTTCTCTTTGCAAGAAACGTGTAGTATATAGTATTATTATATTCGACATCAAATAACTATATATGGGTCCGAATGTTTCCCTTCCATGGGGGAGACGTAACGTAACCATAGTGTTATTGAGTGTTGACTGACCTTTCGATCCAATTCACATGTGAGCATGTAATAATGTTACAACTTCATCTCTAATTTCATGTCTAATTTTTTATGAGTATTAATTTATACATTTTCGCAAAATCTTATTTATTTCTTATTTAATAAAAGAATGTACAAAAACAAAATGTAATGGATTTTTTTAGTAAAATATAATGGATTTACAAAAATGGAATAGTTTTTTTTTAAGTATAAAAATTAATTAGATTTACCTTATATAGAAAAATGTTAAAATTTAGGAAAATACTTTCTTTACAAGTGCACGAATGAATTATATGTTAATATAGAAGTGCACCTAAGAAGAAGGGGTGAATTAGGTGCGTAGAAATTTTCTGATTTTTAGACACTTCGTGGATTATTTTTCTAATTATGATTAGAGTATTGTAAAATGTAAATTGCAGAAAAATAAATAATACAAAGAATTTATTACGGTTCTCCTTACAACCAAGGGTACGTCAAGTCCCTTGCACACCACAAGAGATTTTCGAATACTGTTAGAATAAGTACAAGTCTAACTCTAAGAATCTAGTTACAAACTCCTAACAATCTGCCTAAGATAACACACCACTATCTTAGTTTACACTACTTGAAGAAAATACACAACTTTCTTCAAACAACACAATAACTTAGTTAATTTTCAATAATGATTTTGACTCTAATCTAGAGGGTATAGCAGTAATGCTTTCGTGTACAATGATAACAATATAATATAATTCAATTTCAAGTACAACAGAAAATATTTCTGAATGATATGACAATGTAAAACATGTACTTGAAATATGAAAGTATGACTTTGAATAATTCACAAAATATTTTAGAAAGTTGTTCAAAGTTGTTCTAAGATTCTTTAATTAAACTTGAGAGTAGGAGATATTTATACTCCTTAGACATCACTTCAGATCAATGGCAATCGTTCTTAGAAGTTTGATGAACATATGCATTGATCTCGAATCAATAAGAACTGAAAAATCACATTGTTTTACAATTGTATTCGACTACATCTTGAGTGTAGTCGAATACACTTCTGTAATGTTCAAATTTATTTCAACATTTCAAGCTTGTATTTGAAAACAAATATTTTGTAGTAGAATATAGAGGATTGAATTTTTCTACTTACTTGATTTTGTATTCGGCTACAACATGTTGTAGTCTAATACAAAAGTGCAATTTTATCTAATGTCTTGGTATTTCTATTCAACTACAACATCCTATAGTCGAATACATATGTGTCTGACTTCATCTGTACACTTATATGTAGTCAAATATAAACTTGAGTTTATTAAAATTTGATTTTCTAAACATTTGTTAATGCATTTTGATTTTTTTTTGAAATTCTTTTAGATGCATATGTTAAAGTAGAAGGTTCTCACGTGTATTTGAAATATAACAATATTAGATTCCATCATGTACCTTATACTATAAGCCTTCTAGCATATTGACAACAGTTGACTTGATTGTTGACTTCACTTTGAACTTGCAACTCGAACACTTTACTTGGTCTTTGTCTTCATCAAAAATATAAGTAGTCGAATAATGCATATGGAGTCTTGGTTGGTCGAATTATTACTCGGTTGGATACATAACAAGTTGTACTTACAACATCTATCCAAAAGTATTTTGGTAAACTTTAGTTAGTTCTTGATGGACCAAACAACTCTTTATGTATCAATTGAAGTGGTCTTGAAGTTGATACAATATTCTTGGGTTTGAAAGAAACCTTAGTTTTCTTATTCTTTTGACAAGCATCACATAATTTGTCCTTAATGAATTTCATCTTTGGTAAGCCTAGAACAAGTTCATGTTTGACTATCTTGTTTAAATGCTCCATATAGATATGTGCAAATCTTTTATGCCATAACCATGCATCATTGTTGTCCCATACCATAAGAATTTCATTCTCAAGGATAAATCATCAAGATTAATTATAAAAATATTTTTAAAACGCTTACCAACAAACTGAGTTCCATTTTATACCTCATTTCGGATAATGCATTCATCTTTGTTGAAAGTTATTTTGTAACCCTTGTCACAAAGTTGACTAATGCTAATTAGATTGTGAATTAATCCTTCTACACATAGAATATCTTCAATTGAAGGAGATAGGGTTGCACAATATTTTCCAATGCCCAAAATTTTATCCTTGTTGTTATCTCCATAGATCACATAGCCTTTTGATTCAAGAGTAAGTGCATAAAATTTATTTTGTCACTGGTCATGTGTTTTGAACATCCACTATCCAAGTACCATATATTAGAGGTACTTCGTATGCATGTCTACTAAACAAGATCATAATTTATTAGATACCCAAAGTGTTTTGGGTCCTTAAGTATTAGTACATTTCTTGACCCACACATAATGCTTATTTGGAACACCAAATTTTTTAAAATGACAAGTATTAGGTATGTGGCCATTTAGACCATAATAACAATATGTTGGAATATTCTTACTCCTATATTTAGACTTAAGAGGTTTCTTTTGAGCAACATTCTTCCTAGAACAATGATGATTATTTTGTACAGCTATACCTTTCTCTTTGCTGGATCATCACTTGCCTTAACAATGATGATTTTAATAATACTTGGTTTATCAAACTTTGGATAACCAATACCTGTCTTGTCGTTAGAATGTCTTTGCATATTAAGAATATTTTCTAATCTGACTTTCCCTATTCATATCTTTCAATGACTCTATTTAGTTGGACAACTTTAAAAGAAAGAGAATCACATTTATTACATGTAGAATTCTATTTTAACTTTTCAAAGTCGTTTTCCATAATGTCAATTTTTTCTTTAAGAAATGAAATATGTTTCTTTTGAGTTGACACTATTTTGCACAGCAGTTTACACTCCGTAAGTAATTCTTCTGTTGCATCTTGAGCATCATTACACTTAATAAATAAATCATTTTTATTAGCATCATTATCATAAGAGGAATTTTTGTTACTAACCTCTTCTTATTCGTTGGATTGGTGTGATGCCATTAAAGTAATGTTTGCATATTCATCACTTTCCGAATTTGAGGATGAATTGACTTCATTGTCCTCCCATGTTATATAGGCCTTTTTGAATTGTTTCTTCTTGAGAGAACTTTTCTTGATAATATTTGGACACTCCGCTTTTATGTGTCCTTGCTAGCCACACTCAAAACAAGTGAAGTTTTTATTTGTAGTGGAGACATCCTTCTTCCCAAAAGTTTTCCTTTTCTTAAATGTTTTATCGTTTTGAAGGAACATACCAAATTTCTTTGCTAAGAAGGTGATGTTCTCATCTCCATCTGAGTTCTCATCATCTATATGTTCTCTTAACACCGTTTTCAAGGAAATGCACTTTTGCTTCTTTTCAAGAATTTCATTCTTTTCTAGTCTTCCAAGTTCAATCTCATATTCCTGGAGTTTTTTGAAAAGTGCAAAAAGAGACATTTTTGACAGGCTTTTCTTTTCAGAAATTGTCGTTACTTTAGGTTTCCTCGCCCTTGTTATTGATCTTAGAACTTTAAGGTTCAATTCATCAGTAGTTAAGATCTTGCCAAGCACCCTAAAGTGGTTGGTCATATGAGAAAATATTTTCTGCAAGTCCAGAATAGGTTCTCCAAGTTGCATACAAAATCATTCATATTCTTGAGATAAAGTATTACATTTAGAACATTTTACCTCAATTGTTTCTAAATGGGTTACTTCAAGAGTATCTCAAATTTCTTTGGCAATTTTGCAATGAGACAGCGGAAGAACTCGTCCATTCCAAGTGCTGATTATAACATGTTTTTGGCCTTTTTGTTGTCAAATAACACTTTCCTTTTATCATCATAATTCCAGGATGCTTTCATCTTTATTTGATCTTCATTGTTGATTATTGTCTTTGGAACATAGGGACCATTTTCTACTGTATCCCAAATATCATCTTCTTGTGCCTTAAGATATGCCTGCACGCGTATTTTCCAAAAATCATAATGTTCTCCAACAAAGCAAGGTGATTTATTGCTACTACCACCATCTCTAAAAACTAGTTGTGTAGAAGCCATGATTAAGGATTGAGGAGCAAATTCTAGAACCTGCTCTAATTCCAATTGTTAGTAAAGAGACGCACCTAAGAGGTGGGGTGATTTAGGTGTTTAGAATTTTTTTTGGTTTTTAGAGACTTAGTGGATTATTTTTCTGATTGTGATTAGAGTATAGTCAAATTTAAATGATAGAAAAATAAAGAACACATAGAATTTATCTTGTTTCCGCTTACAACCAAGGGTACGTTCAGTTCTCTTGCACACCACAAGAGATTTTCAAATATTGTTAGAATAAGTACAAGTCTAACTCTAAGAATTCAATTACAAACTCCTAAAAATCTGCCTAAGATAGCACACCACTATCTTAGTTTACACTACTTTCTTCAATCAACATAATAACTTAGTTAATTTACAAAAATGATTTTGACTGTAATATAATTTCAAGTAATACAATCAAAAGGGTATAAGAATTGATGCTTTCTTGTACAATAGTAACAGTTTAATATAATTTCAAGTACAATAGAGAACTTTTCTCAATGATATGACAATGTAAAATATGTACTTGAAATATGAAAGTATGACTTTGAATAATTCATAAAATATTTTAGAAAGTTGTTCAAAGTTGTTATAAGATTCTTTTATTAAACTTGACACTAGAAGATATTTATTCTCCTAAGACATCACTTCAAATCAATGGCAATCGTTCCTAGAAGTTTGATGAACATATGCAATGATCTAGAATCAATAAGAACTGAAAAATCACATTGTTTCATAGTTGTATTCGACTACATCCTGAGTGTAGTCGAATACACTTCTGTACCTTTCATTGAATTTTGCTACTGATTTGATTTGTATTCCGCTACAATATGTTGTAGTCGAAATTCAAAAGTGTCGTTTTAGCTACTAACTTGATATTTGTATTCAGCTACAACATCCTATAGTCGAATACATATATGATGTTTTTGATTCAAACTTGGTATTGTATTCGTCTATAACTTCATGTAGTTGAATACATATGTGTCTAACTTCATCTGTATTCGGCTACACTTATATGTAGTTGAATACAAACTTGACTTTGTTAAAATTTGATTTTCCAAACATTTGTTTACTCATTTTGACATTTTTTTGAAAATTCTTTTTGATGCATATGATGAAGTAAAAGGTTATCAAGTGCATTTGAAATATAATAATATTAGATTGCATCATGTACCTTAAACTATAAGTCTTCTAGCATATTGATAATAGTTGACTTGATTGTTGACTTCACTTTGAACTTGCAACTTGATCACTTTATTTGATTTTTGTCTTCATAAAAAACATAAGTATTCTTGCATGTTTACACTATACACTCTTCTTATTGTAATTTTATTTTCACAATAAATACAAATTTAGAGGAGTATTCGTGGGTTGATGTTCAATTAATTGTGTGTTTGATTTTGTGACGAGAAAAATTGATTTTGAATCAATAATTTTGTGAAATTGAAATTAATTTTGATTTAAAATGACGTATAATAATTTATGTTGGTATACATTTATGTGCAAGTCAGTTAAAAGATAAATTTAGATAAAAATTAATTCTAGAGTCAAAATCTACCAATTTTACTTCAAGTGAAAACCAATCTTATAGACAAAATCAATTATACTTGACACTCATCAAACATATCATTTAGACCTCTAGAATCAATATTTGTTGCTCTAAAAAGTTGAACGCATCATACGCTATGTAGACTCACGCCTTATGAAATTTTTAGTCTGTTGTTTTTTGTGTTCATATTTTTACCATACATAAATTATATTGATTTTAGTTTTTTAGTTAAACTTATTTTTATTCAAGAAGAAATTATTTCTATGATTGAAATTTTTTAGTTATGTAGCCAAAAAATTTGCATTGAAAATTGTAAAAAAAAATTATATTTTACACAATCGAGTAAATTATACTTGATTATAATATTTAAAACAAACTTTGATTTCAACAAAAAAAATTAATTAGATATTCTTGTGGTGATTCTAAATGGTATGAAGTAAATTTATGTTTTTGGAGGTTATGAATATTTGTTAGACTTAGTTAATTTTTCATTTTATTTTCTATTTTTTTTGTTGTTATCATTTGTAAAATGATTTATTAGATCAAGTGAGTGAAAAGACTAGGATGAATAATAATTTCTAAGGTATTTTTATATGATGAGTATTGCAACTTTATTCTTTTTTCTTCTCTGGAGCATAATGCAATCCTTGCATTTTTCATATGGTATTATCAAATGACATAGGGTTATCTTCTTCATTTTGTTCATTTTAAACGCATGTGAAAATGACCTAATGTTAATTCAATGACACAAGTGAACTTATTGGATGCACTAGATTGCTTAAAAACCTTAATTGGACTAAAAATGACCAAAATGTAAATCCAATGGGCCAAACACACCTATTGGATGCACAAGATCGATTAAAAACCCTAATTGGACAAGAATAAGCCTAGGGAGGACGAAAATGACCTACATGTTAATCCAATAACAAAAACACACCTATTGCACGCCCAAAATTGGTTAAAAATCCTAATTGGATAAGAATAAACCTAGGGAAGACAAAAATGACCTAAATGATAATCCAATGACACAATTGAACTTATTGGATGCATAAGATTGATTAAAACCCTAATTGAACAAGAATAAGCCTAAGGATGATGAAAATGACCTAAAGGCTAATCCAATGACTCAAACACACCAATTAGAAGAACAAGATTGGTTAAAAACCCTAATTGGACAAGAATAAGCCTAGGGAGGATGAAAATGACCTAAGAATTAATCCAATGACACAAACACACTTATTTAGATGCACAAGTTTGGTTAAAAACCCTAATTGGACAAGAATAAGCCTAGGGAGGACGAAAATGAGATAATTGTTAATCCAATGACACAAACATACCAATTGGATGCACAAGATTGGTTAAAAACCCTAATTGGACTACAATAAGCCTAGAGTGGACAAAAATTACCAAAATGTTAATCCAATGACACAAACACACTAATTGCATGCACAAGATCGGTTAAAAATCCTAATTGGACAAGAATAATCGTAGGGAGGACAAAAATGACCTAAATGTTAATCCAATGACACAAATTAACTTATTGGATGCACAAGATTACTTAAAAACCCTAATTGGACTAGAGTAAGCATAAGGACGATAAAAATGACCAAAATGTTAATCCAATGACACAAATGAACTTATTAGATGTACAAGATTGCATAAAAATCGTAATTGTACTAGAATATGCCTAAGGAGGATGGAAATGACCTAAAATGTTAATCCAATTACACAAACGCACCTATTGGATGCACAAGATTGGTTAAAAATGCTAATTGGAATACAATAAGCTTGGGGAGGACGAAAATGATCTAAATGTTAATCCAATGACACGAACACACCTATTGGATGCACAAGATTAGTTAAAAAAAAATCCTAATTGAACAATAATAAGCCAAAGGAGGACGAAAGACCTAAATGTTAATCCGATGAGATAAATGAACCCATTGGAAGCATAAGATTGCTTAAAACCCTAATTGGACTGTAATAAGCATAAGGAGAATGAAAATGATCTAAAATTTTAAGCCAATGACAAAACACACCTATTGGATACACAAGATCGGCTAAAAACCCTAATTGGACAACAATTAGCCTAGGGAGGACGAAAATGACCTAAATGTTAATCCAATGACATAAACATACCAATTGCATGCACAAGATTGATTAAAAACACTAATTCGACTAGAATAAGTCTAGGGAGGACGAAAATGATCTAAATGTAAATTTAATGACAGAAACCCTCCTATATGATCACAAGATCGGTTAAAAAACCTAATTGGACTAGAATAAGCCTAAGAAGGATGAAAATGATCTAAAATGTTAATAGAATGATACAAAACACCTATAGGATGCACAAGATTGGTTAAAAACACTAATTGGACAAGAATAAGCCCAAGGAGAACGAAAATAACCTATATGTTAATCCAATGACAGAAACACACAATTAGGGAGGACGAAAATGACCTAAAGGTTAATCAAATGACACAAATGAACTTATTGGATGTACAAGATAGCTTAAATCCCTAATTGGGCTAGAATAATCATAAGGATGATTAAATTGTCCTAAAATTTTAATCCAATTACAAAAGACACCTATTGGATGCACAAGATCGGTTAAAAACCGTAATTGGACAAGAATAAGCTTAGGGAGTACGAAAATGACCTAAATGTTAATCCAATGACACAAACACATCAATTGAATGCACCAGATTGGTTTAAAACCATAATTCAACAAGAATCTACTTAGGGAGGACGAAAATGACCTAAATGTTAATCCAATGACACAAATGAACTTATTTGATGCACAAGATTGCTTAAAAACCATAATTTGACTATAATAAGCCTAAGGAGGATGAAAATGACCTAAAATGTTAATCCAATGACAAAAACACACCTATTGGATGCACAAGATTGGTTTAAATCCCTAATTGGACAAGAATAAGCCCATGGAGGAAGAAAATGACATATTTGTTAATCCAATGACAAAAACACACCTATTAGATTCACAAGCTTGGTTTAAAACCATAATTGAGCAATAATAAGCCAAGAGACGACGAAAATGAGCTAAATTTTAATCCAATGACACAAAGAAACCTATTGGATGCACAAGATTGGTTAAAAACCCTAATTAGATATGAATAAGGCCACGAAGGATGAAAATGAGCCAAATGTTAATACAATGACACAAAAACACTTATTGGATGCACACAATTGGTTAAAAACCCTAATAGGACAAGATAAAGCCTAGGGAGGACGAAAATGACCTACATGTAAATCCTATGGTACAAACACACCTGTTGGATGCACAAGATCAACTAAAAACCCTAATTGGACAAGAATAAGTCAAGGGAGAACAAAATGATGTAAATGGTAATCCAATGACGCAAACACACCATTTGGATGCACAAGATTGGTTAAAAACCCTAAGTAGACATGAATAAGAATAAGAAAGATGAAAATGACGTAAAATGTTAATCGAATGACACAAACACACCTATTGGATGAACAAGATTGGTGAAAAACCTTAGTTGGTCAAGAATAAGCCTAGGGAGGACGAAATTGACCTAAATCTAAATCCAATGACACACATGAACTTATTGGATGCACAAGATTGCTGAAAACCCTAATTGGACTAGAATAGGCATAAAGAGGATGAAAATGATCTAAAATGTTAAGCCAATGACAAAACACACCTATTGGATGCATAAGATCAGTTAAAAACCCTAATAGGGCTAGAATAAGCATAAGGGGGACGATAATGACCTAAATTTTAATCCAATGACACAACACACCAATTGGAAGCACAAGATTGGTTTTAAACCCTAACTCGACAAGAGTTATCCTAGGGAGGACAAAAATTACCTTAATGTTAATCCAATGTCACTAATGAAATTATTGGATGCACAAGACAGCTTAATACCCTAATTGGACTTGAATAAGCCTAAGGCGGATGAAAATAACCTAGATGTTAATCCAATGACAATAACACACCAATTAGATACACAAGATTGATTAAAAACCCTAATTGCACAAGAATAATTCTAAGGAGGACGAAAATGACCAAAAGGTTATTCCAATGAGACAAACACACCAATTGCACACACAAGATTGGTTAAAAACCCAAATTGGACTAGAATAAGCATAGGGAGAACAAAAATGACCTAAGTGTTAATCCAATGACACAAACACACCTATTGGATGCACAAGATTGATTTAAATCCCTAATTGGACAAGATAAAGCCTAGGGAGGACGAAAATGAACTACATGTAAATCCAATGACACAAATACACCTATTTGATGCGCAAGATCAATTAAAAACATTATTTGACCAAGAATAAGCTTGAGAAGGACGAAAATGACCTAAATGTACATCCAATGACCGAAAAACACCTATTGGATGCACAAGATTGCTTAAAACCCTAATTGGACTAGAATAAGCATCAGGAGGACGAAAATGACCTAAAATGTTAAGCCAATAACAAAACAATCCCATTGGATGCCCATGATCGGTTAAAAACCCTAATTGGACAAGATAAAGCCGAGAGAGGACGAAAATGACATAAATGTTAATCCAATGACAACAACACACCTATTGGATGCACAAGATTGGTTAAAAACCATAATTGGATAAGAATAAGCCAGGAGAGTACGAAAATGAGCTAAATCTTAATCCAATTACACAAACAAAGCTATTGGATGCACAAGATTGGTTAAGAACCCTAATTAGACAAGAATAAGGCCAGGGAGGAAGAAAATGAGCCAAATGTTAATCCAATGACACAAACACACCTATTGGATGCACAAGATTGGTTAAAAACCCTAATAGGACAAGATAAAGTGTATGGAGGACGAAAATGACCTACATGTAAATCCAATGATACAAACACACCTATTGGATGCAAAAGATAAGTTAAAAACCCTAATTGGAAAAGAATAAGTCAAGGGAGGATGTAAATGATGTAAATGGTAATCTAATATCACAAACAATTCTATGGGATGCACAAGATTGGTTAAAATCCCTTGTTGGACAAGAATAAGCCTTCAGAGGACAAAAATAACGTAAATGTTAATCCAATGACACAACCCCACCTATTGGATGCACAAGGTTGCTTAAAACCTTAATTGGACTACAATAAACATAAGGAGGATGAAAATGACCTAAAATGTTAAGCCAACAAGAAAACAACCCTATTGGATGCACAAGATCGGTAAAAGCCATAATAGGACAAGAAAAAGCATATGGAGGACGAAAATGACCTAAATGTTAATCCAATTACCCAAACACACCTATTGGAAGCACAAGATTGGATGAAAACCCTAATTGAACAAGAATAAACATAAGGAGGATGAAAATGACCTAAATGTTATTCCAATGACACAAATGAATTTATTGGATGGAAAAGATTGCTTAAAAATCATAATAGGTCTAGAAAAAGTCTAAGGAGGATGAAATAACCTAAAATGTTAATCCAACGATGCAAACACACCTATTGAATGGACCAGATTGATTAAAAACCCTAATTGGACAAGAATAAGTCTAGGGAGGTCGAAAATAACCTAAATGTTAATCCAATGGTACAAACACACCTATTGGATGCAGAAGATTGGTTAAAAACCCTAATTTAAGAAGAATAAGCTAGGGGAGGAAGAAAATGACTAAAATGTTAATTCAATAATAATAATGAACTTATTGGATGTATAAGATTGCCTAAAATCCTAATTGGACTAAAATAAGCATATGAATAATGAAATTGACCTAAAATGTTAAGCCAATGACACAACACACGTAATGGGTGTATAAGATTCGTTAAAAACCATATTTGGACAAGAGTAAGCAAAGGGAGTACGAAAATGACCTAAATGTTAATCTAGTGACACAAATGAACATATTGGATCCAAAAGATTTCTTAATAACCCTAATTGGACTAGAATAAGCCTTTGGAAGAAGAAAATGACCTAAATGTTAATCCAATGACACAAATGAACTTATTTAGTGTAAAAGATTGCTTAAAAACCCTAATTTGACTAGAATTAGCCTAATAAGGATGGAAATGACCTAGAAGTTAATCAAATGACACAAACACACCTATTGGATGCACAAGATTGGTTAAAAATCCTAATTGGAAAAGACAAAGCCTAGATAGGACGAAAATGAACCACATGTAAATCGAATGACACAAACACACCTATTAGATGCACAAGAATAGTTAAAAACACAAAATTGGCTAGAATAAGCATAAGGAGGATGAAAATGACCAAAAATTTTCATCCAACGACACTAACACACCTATTGGATGCACAAGATTGGTTAAAAACCCTAATTGGACAAGAATAAGCCTTGGGAGAACAAAAATAACCTAAATGTTAATCCAATGACACAAACATACCAATTGGATGCACAAGGTTGCTTAAAACCCTAATTGGACTAAAATAAGCATAAGGATGATGAAAATGATTTAAAATGTTAAGACAATGACAAAAAACACCTATTGGATGCACAAGATTGGTTAAAAACTCTATTTGGAGAAGGATAAGAAAAGTGAGTATGAAAATGACCTGAATGTTATTCCAACGACACAGATGAACTTAATTGGATGCACAAGATTTCTAAATAACCGTAATTGCACTAGAATAAGCCTATGAAAAACGAAAATGACCTAAAAGTTAATCCAATGATATAAATACACCAATTGGATGTACAAGATTGATTTAAATCCCTAATTGGACAAGAATAAGCTTAGGGAGGACGAAAATGACCTACATGTTAATCCAATGACAAAAACACACTTATTGGATGCACAACATTGGTTAAAAACCCTAATTGGACTCGAATAAGCCTAAAGAGGACGATAGTGACATAAATGTTAATCCAATGACACAAACACACTAATTGCATGCACATGATTGGTTAAAAACCCTAATTGGACAAGAATAAGCCTAGGGAGGGCGAAAATGACCTAAATGTTAATCCAATTACACACACAAACACACCTATTAGATGCACAAGATTGGTTAAAAACTCTAATTGGACAAGAATTAACCAAGGTAGGGCAAAAATGACCTAAATGTTAATCCAATGACACAAACACACCAATAGGATGCACTAGATTGGTTAAAAACCCTAATTAGACCACAATAAGCCTTTGGAGGACAAAAATGACCATAATTTTAATTCAATGACACAAATGAACTTATTGGATGCACACAATTGCTTAAAACCCGAATTGGAATAGAATAAGTCTAAGGAGGATGAAAATGACCTAAATGTTCATCCAATGACTCAAACACACCAATTGGATGCACAAGATTGGTTAAAAACCCTAATTGTGCAAGAATAAACCTAGGGAGGACGAAAATTATTTAAGTGTTAATACAATGAAACAAACACACCTATTTAGATGCACAAGTTTGGTTAAAAACCCTATTGGACCAGAATAAGCCTAGGGAGGGCGAAAATGACATAAATATTAGTCCAATTACACAAAACACCTATTGGATGCACAAGATTGCTTAAAAACCCTAATTGGACAAGAATTAACTAAGGTAGGATGAGAATGACCTAAATGTTATTCCAATGACACAAACACACCAATAGGATGCATAAGATTGGTTAAAAATCCTAATTAGACAACAATAAGCCTAGGGAGGACAAAAATGACCTAAATGTTAAACCAATGAAAGAAATGAACTTATTTGATGCACAAGATTGCTTAAAACCCTAATTGGACTAGAATAATCCTAACATAACAAGAAAACAAGGATTTTGTGAGGGCCAAAATCCTTCACAAAGGGGGAATTTGTGGCGGCCTTAGGTAGCCAAAATACGGTGGTCACAAATATTTGGGGCGGCCAAAACGGCCACAAAACTACGTTGCCCTTTGTGAGGGCAAAAGCTGTCACAAATGCCTGCCTTTGTGAGGGCATAGGCCGCCATAAATGCCTCACTTTGTGAGGGCACAAGCCGCCACGAAAGACAGGCTGATTTTAAATAGATCAGGCTTTGCGAGGGCCTAGAATGTCACAAAGTCCCCCCTTTGTGAGCGTTTAGGCCGCCACAAAGGATCATCCAGATTAAAAAATAAATATTTTGTGAGGGCTTAGACCCCCACAAAATATTAAGTATATTAAAAAATTAATTTTGTAAATTCGAAATTAATACTGTATTTTAATATTATATATAATAAATTAATATGAATTTAAATTTAAAATTTAAATTAAAATTACAATTAAATTAAAATTAAATTTAAAATATAATATCAATATAAGTTAAATTTAATGTATATTAAACTAATATGAATGTCAATTAAAAATTTAAATTAAAAATATAATATTACAATTTAATTATCATTTAAATTAAATTTAAAATATAATATTGAAATTATAATTATAATGAAAGATTAATTTAAATTAAAAATAAAAAAATTAAAATGAAGTTAAAATAACATAAAAATAAAATTAAAATAAAATTTAAAATTAAAATAAATATTATATATAAAAATATAATAGTAATAATAATTAAAGTAATTACTACCAATACAAATAAAATATTCCAAAATTAATAAATAATGTCTTACAAACCCAAAATTAAACACACAATAATTAATTAGGGCAAGATAAAAATGTGTTCATGCAACCCAAAAATAAGTTATGAAATTATTCAAATTACATCGATCCTCATAATAATTTCTCTGATCAGCTCCTCTCCCACCATCATTATTTCCTACGATGTTACCCGACGAAAGAAGTCCTTCAAAAGTATTATTAATTTGTGTTGGAGGAGACATCATGGTTTGAAATTGAATTTCATCTTCAATTGCACCACCACTAGTCGAAGGAGAAGCCCTAGCTGGTTGAGGTTGATTTAAATCTGGTCTGATCAAGCCAGCTGTTGGCGTAGTTGGTCGGTATGCACTTTGATGATCTGGATAAGGTTGTGGAAGTTGATGTGAAGATGACGGAACATACTGATAATTTTGAAAATATTGTTGTTGCTGAAACATTGGTTGCTGTTGTTGATGGAAGGCAGAGTTCGAAGGATCCTAGTGTTGATGTTGGAAATTTGGAGGCGATTGCTGCTGCTGGCATTATTGAGAGTAATTTTGTTGCTACTGGAATAGTGGTTGTTGATGCAAGTATTGAAACCGAGGCGGGAACTGCTAATGAAACATAGGAGGAAATGAAAATTGTTGTTGTTGAAATTGTTGTGCTGTTGAAACTGCTGCTGCTGCTCTCGAAACTTTTGTTTCCATTTCTCATTCAATTTATCAATTGCGGTTTGTATCAGCTGATGTGTCTTTTCTTATTGCTCACTTGCCCATTGCTCCTTTAACTGGTCAAGATTATCTATCGACGAACGATGAGATCGATCCATACTAGCATAAGAAGAAGATGTCTCAGTCTGAATATAGCTGGTTGGACCTTTCACAAATGTTGATGATAAACTACCGGCACCTAGCACACGCCCTTTGTACTTGCCACCACTGATGTTCATAAAACTTGCAGTCTCATATTATTTCCGCTGCACTAGACCAGCTCATTGAGCAGGAGGAAGAGTAGCTTGATGATCATCCCATTCTTTCATGACTTGTTGAAGTTGTTCCTATATTAAAAATAAAAAAATAAAAAATAAAAATAGTTAATAATTAATATATAATAATTTAGAGGTCTAATTAATAAATAATAATTAATATATAATAATTACCTGAATCATTTTTGATAATTCATCAATATACTCATTTGTTTCAGGATTAACATGAAGATAGCGATGTATGTCTACCAGAGTGACCTCCCTTCCAAGTTGCTTTTCCTAAAATATTATATTAATTTCAAAATTTATAAGTTGGTGAAATGTGATGATTAATTAAATATAAATTAATAGATATAGATTATAAATAGTAATTAATTACCATATAAAATTTAATTTCTCCAACAGACATGGAACCTCCCTTATGAGTACTGGTACCCCTCTCAGATGCTCTAGTAATCTTTGCTTTGTCTCTCTTCTATTTGTAAGCACCTGTGTTCCATTTCCTCCACAAATCACTCCATACATTTTCACCAATCCAATTAGGCCGTTTTTCCTCGCCCTTATTACATGCGTAAGCCAACATAGATGAGAGACACTTGGAAAAGCGATGGTCAAAAGAAGCCAAAACTGCAGCATCATGCTCTCTTTTCAAGTACATTTAGTCTGTTGTTTGTTTAAATTTAAAAAATATTAAAATTACAATTCAATTAAGCAATCAAATGTATATATAATTAGTAATTAAATAAATTAATCTAATCACTTACTTTGAAACAATGTAAAAATTGATCAATTTCGCTAAATTGATGTGTCTTATCCTCTTTTATGTCACCCCAAGACAACCATAGTTTTTTATATTTCTCTTGTATGGGCATTTGTGGCAGCCGTTGCAGCCACAACATGTAAAGGATATAAAACTTTGTGGCGGCTTGGGCGGCCAGAAAATCCAACGTATCTTTATTCTTTTGTGGCGGCCTTTGTAGCTATAAAATGCAACGACTCAGGCTTTTGTGGCGACCTTTGCAGCCACAAAGTGCAACATCACTTCAAGAATTTATAGTTGTCTCTACCCTAAAAAAGTTTAGATTTTGTAGCTGAAAAATCCCTCACAATAATCTTAAAAATTTAGGTGGATTGTGTGGCTACCTAAGCCCTCACAAAATCACAACGTTATGATTTTGTCAGGGCTTAGGCAACCACAAAATCCACCTAAATTTTTAAACATTTGTGAGGGCTTTTTCGGTCACTAATTTGTGAGGGTTTTTTTCGGCCACAAAATATTTGTAAATTTGGCCACAAATTAAGGTTTTTCATGTAGTGTAAGAAGGATGAAAAATGACCTAAATGTTAATTCAATGACTCAAACACACCAATTCGATGCACAAGATTGGTTAAAAACCCTAATTGGACAAGAATAAACCTAGTGAGGACGAAAATTATTTAAGTGTTAATCCAATAACACAAACACACCTATTTAGATGCACAAGTTTGGTTAAAAACCCTAATTGAACACAAAAGAACTTATTGGATGCAGAAAATTGCTTAAAACCCTAATTGGACTAGAAAAAGCCTAAGGAGGACGAAAATAACATAAATATTAATCCAATAACAGAAATGAACTTATTGGATTTACCAAATTAATTAAAAACCCTAATTGGACTAAAATAAGCCTAAGGAGGATGAAAATGAAATAAAATGGTAATCCAATGACACAAACATACCTATTAGATGCACAAGTTGGGTAAAAACCCTAATTGGACAAGAATTAGCCTTCAGAGGATGTAAATGACCTAAATGTTAAGCCCAGGAAGGACAAAAATGACACAAATGTTAATCCAATGACACAAATGAACTTCTTTGATTCACAAGATTGCTTAAAACCGTAATTGGACTAGAATAAGCATAAGGAAGATGCAAATAACCTAAATGATAATCAATTGACACAAACACACCTATTGGACGCACAAGATTGGTTAAAAACCCAAATAGGACAAGAATAAGCCTATAGAGGACAAAAATGACCTAAATTTTTATCCAATGACACAAACACACTTAGTGGTTGTATAATATTGGTTAAAAACCCTAATTGGACAAGAATAAGCATAGGAAGGACAAAAATGAGCTAAATTTTAATCTAATGACAGACACACACCTATTGGATGCACTAGATTGGTTAAAAATTGTAATTGGACATGAATAAGACTATGGAGGAGGAAAATGAGCTAAACATTAATCCAATGATAGAAACACACTTATTCGATGCACAAGATTTGTTAAAAGCCCTAATTGGACAAGATAAAGCGTAGGGAGGAAGAAAACGACCTAAATGCAAATCCAATGACACAAACACACCTATTGGATGCACAAGTTTGGTTAAAAACACTAATTTGACAAGAATAAGTCTAGGGATGACGAAAATGACTTAAATGTTAATCCAATGACACAAATGAATTTATTGGATGGACAAGATTACTTAAAAACTCTAATTTGATATGAATAAGCATAAGGAAGATGCAAATCACCTAAATGTTAATCCAATAACACAAACATACCTTTTGGATTCACAAGATTGGTTAAAAAACCTAACTGGACAAGAATAAGCCTTGGGAGGAAGTAAATGACCTAAAAGTTAATCCATTGACACAAACACATGTATTGGATGCACAAGATTGGTTAAAAACCCTATTCGGACAAGAATAAGCTTAAGAAGGACGAAAATGACCAAAATGTTAATCCGTTGACACAAATGAAATTATTGGATTCAGAAGATTGCATAAAACCCTAATTGGACTAGAATAAGCATAAGGAAGATGCAAATGACCTAAATGATAATCCAATGACACAAGAAAACCTATTGGATGCACAAGATTGGTTAAAAACCTTAATCGGGCAAGAATAAGCCTAGAGATGACGAAAATGACCTACATGTTAATTCAATGAGACAAACAAACGTATTGGATACAAAATATTGGTTAAAAACCCTCATTGGACAAGAATAAGCATAGGAAGGACGAAAGTGAGCTAAATCTTAATATAACGACACAAACACACCTATTGGATGCACAAGTTTGATTAAAAAACCCTAATTGGACAAGAATAAGCCTAGGGAGGACGTAAATGACCTAAATGTTGATCCAATGACACATATGAATTTATTGGATGGACAGGATTACTTAAAAACTCTAATTTGACTAGAATAAGCATAAGGATTATTCAAATGACCTAAATGTTAATCCAATGACCCAAACACACCTACTGGATACACAAGATTGGTTAAAAACCCTAATTGGACAAAAATAATCCTAGGGAGGAAGAAAATGAACTAAATTTTAATCGTATGACACAAATGAAGTTATTGGTTGTACAAGATTGTAGAAAACCGCTAATTGGTCTAGAATAAGCATAAGGTGGATGAAAATGACCTAATAAAATGTTAATCCAATGACCGTAATTGGACTAGAATAAGCCTTGGGAGGTCGAACATAACATAAATGTTAATCTAGTGATATAAACACACCTATTGGACGCACAAGATTTGTTTAAAATCATAATTGGATAAGAATAAGCCAAGAGAGGACGAAAATGACCTAAATGTTAAACCAATGACACAAACGATTTTTTTGAACGCACAAGACTGCTTAAAATCCCAATTGGACTATAATAAGCATAAGGAGCATGACAAAGATCGAAAATGTTAAGCCAATGATAAAACACACTTATTGGATGCACAAGATCGATTAAAAACCCTAATTGCACAAGAATAAGCCTAGGGAGGATGAAAATGACTTAAATGTTAATCCAACGACACAAAGGAATTTATTGGATGGACAAGATTACTTAAAGACTCTAATTTGACTAGAATAAGCATAAGGAAGAAGCAAATGACCTAAATGTTAATCCAATGACACAAGATTGCTTAAAATCCTAATTGGAGTAGAATAACCATAAGGTGCATGACAGAGATCGAAAATTTGCAGCCAATGACAAAACACACCTATTGTGATGCTCAAGATCGATTAAAAACCCTAATTGGACTAGAATAAGCCTAGGGAGGAAGAAAATGACCTAAATGTTAATTCAAAGACACCAACACACCTATTGGATGCACAAGATTGGTTAAAACCCCTAATTGGAAAAGAATAAACCTAGGGAGGAAAAAATTGACCTAAATGTTAATTGGATGACACAAATCAACTTATTGGATGTACATGATTGCTTAAAACCCCTAATTAGACTAGAATAAGCATAAGGAGGACAAAAATTTCCTAAAATGTTAATATAATGACACAAACACACCTATTGGATGCACAAGATTGGTTAAAAACCCTTATTGGAACAAAATAAACCTGGGGAGGACGAAAATGACCTAAAGGTTCATCCAAAGACACAAATGAACTTATTGGATGCAAAATATTGCTTAAAAACCTAATTGGACTAGAATAAGCATAAGGAGGATGAAAATGACCTAAAATGTAAAGCCAATAACAAAACAACCCTATTGGATGCACACGATCGGTTAAAAACCCTAATTGGACTAGAATAAGCCTATGGAGGATGAAAATGACCTAAATGTTAATCCAATGGCACAAACACACATATTGGATGACATGATTGGTTAAAAATCCTGATTGGACAAGAAATAAGCCTACGAAGGACGAAAATTAGCTAAATCTTAATCCAATGAAACCAACACACCTATTGGATGCACAAGATTAGTTGAAAACCCTGATTGGACAAAATAAAGCCTAGGGAAGACGAAAATGACCTACATCTAAATCCAATGACACAAATAAACCTATTAGGTGCACAATATCGATTAAAAAGACACATTGGACAAGAATAAGCCTGGATAAGACGAAAATGACCTAAATGTTCATGCAATGACAGAAAAACACCAATTGGATCCTAATTTTACAAGAATAAGCCTCTGGAGAACCAAAATGACCTAAATGTTAATCTAATGACACAAATGAACTTATAGGATGCTCAAGATTCCTTAAACCCTAATTGGACTACAATAAACATAAGGAGGATGAAAATGTCCTAAAATGTAAACCCAATAACAAAACATTCCTATTGGATGCCCAAGATTGGTTAAAAACCCTAACAGGACAAGAATAAGCTTAGGGAAGACGAAAATGACCTAAATGTTAATCCAATGACACAAACAAACCTTTTTGATGCACAAGATTGGTTAAAAACACTAATTGGACAAGAATAAGCCAAGGGATGACGAGAATGACCTAAATATTAATCCAATGACACAAACCCAAAATTGGATGCACAATATTGGTTTAAAACCCTAATTAGAGATGAATAAGCCTAGGGAGGACAAAAATGACCTAAATGTTAATCCAATGACACAAATGAAATTATTGGATGCACAATATTTGTTTAAAACCCTAATTGGAGTAGAATAAGCTTAGGGAAGACGATAATGACCTAAATGTTAATTCAATAACCCAAACATACCTATTGGATGCACAAGAATGGTTAAAAACCCAAATCGGACAAGAATAAACCAAGGGAGGACGAAAATGACTTAAATGTTAACCTAATGACACAAATGAATTTATTGGATGGACAAGATTACTTAAAAACTCTGATTTGACTAGAATAAGAATAAGGAATATGCAAATGACCTAAATGTAAATCAAATGACACATTCATACCTATTGGATGCACAAGATTGGTTATAAAGTCTAATTGGACAATAATAAGCCTTGGTAGGACGAAAATGACCTAAGTGCAAATCCAATGACATAAACACCAATTTGATGCCCAAGATCCGTTCAAAACTCTAATTGGACAAGAATAAGCCTAGAGGGGACGAAAATGACCTAAATGTTCATCCAATGACACACACACCTATTGGATGTATAATATTTGTTAAAAACCCTAATTGGACAAGAATAAGCATATGAAGGACAAAAATGAGCAAAATCTTAATCCAATGACACACACACACCTATTGGTCAAAAATTGTAATGGGACAGGAATAAGACTATGGAGGAGGAAAATGATCTAAACGTTAATCTAATGACAGAAACACAACTATTCGATGCACAAGATTGGTTAAAAAACCTAATTTGACAAGATAAAGTGCAGGGAGGATGAAAATGAACTAAATGCAAATCCAATGACACAAACTCTCCTATTGGATGCACAAGATCCGTTCAAAACCCTAATTGGACAAGAATAAGCATAGGGAGGACGAAAATGTCCAAAATTTTCATCCAATGACACAAACACACCTATTGGATGCACAAGTTTGGTTAAAAACCCTAATTGGACAAGAATAAGCCTAGGGAGGACGAAAACGACTTAAATATAAATCCAAAGACACAAATGAATATATTGGATGGACAAGATTACTTAAAAATTCTAATTCGACTAGAATAAGCATAAGGAAGATGCAGATGACCTAAATGTTAATCCAATGACACAAACATACGTATTTGATACACAAGATTGGTTAAAAAGCCTAATTGGACTTGAATAAGCCTTGGGAGGACGAAAATGACCCAAAATTTAATCCAATGACACAAACACATGTTTTGGATGCACAAGATTGGTTAAAATCCCTAACCGAACAAGAATAAGCCAAGGAAGGACGAAAATGACCTAAATATTAATCCAATGACATAAATGAACTTATTGGATTCACAAGATTGCTTAAAACCCTGATTGGATTAGAATAAGCATAAAGAAGATGCAAATGACCTAAATGATATTCCAATGATACAAACACACATATTGGATGCACAAGATTGGTAAAAAATCTTAATTGCACAAGAATAAGCCTAGAGAGGACGGAAATGACCTTAATGTTAATCAAATGACACCAACACACCTATTGGATGCAGAATATTTGTTTAAGTCCCTCACTAGGCAAGAATAAGCATAGGAAGGACGAAAATAAGCTAAATCTTAATCCAATGACCCAAACACACTTGTTGGATGCACAAGTTTAATTAAAAACCCTAATTGGACAAGAATAAGCCTAGGGAGGATGAAAATGACCTAAATGTTAATCCAATGACACAAATGAATTTATTGGATGGGCAATATTACTTAAAAACTCTAATTTGACTAGAATAAGCATAAGGAAGATTCAAATGACCTAAATGTTAATCCAAGAACTCAAACACACCTATTTTATGCACAAGATTGGTTAAAAATCCTAATTGGACCAAAATAAGCATAGGGAGGTTGAAAAGATTCTAAATGATAATCCAATTACACAAACACACCTATTGGATGCAGACAATTGGTTAAAAACCCTAATTGGACAAAAATAATCCAAGGGAGGACGAGAATGACCTAAATGTTAATCCAAAGACACGAACACACCAAATGGATGCACGATGTTGGTCAAAAACCCAAATTAGAGAACAATAAGCCTAGAGAGTCGAAAATGTAAATTGAATGTTAATCGAAGGACACATATGAACTTATTGGATGCACAAGATTGCTTAAAATCCTAATTGGAGTAGAATAAGACTAGGATGGACGAAAATGACCTAAATGTTAATCGAATGACCCAAACACACCTATTGGATGCACAAGATTGGTAAAAAAAACCCTAATTGGACAAGAATAAACCTAAGGAGGAAAAAAATGACATAAATGTTAATCGAATGACACAAATGAAGTTATTGGATGTACAAGATTGTATAAAACCCCTATTTGGACTAGAATAAGCATAAAGACGATGAAAATGACCTAAAATGTTAATTAATCTAATGACACAAACAAACCTATTGGACGCACAAGATTGGTTAAAAATCCTAATTGGACAAGAATAAGCCAAAAGAGGACGGAAATGACCTAAATGTTAAACTAATGACACAAATGATTTTTTTTGAAGCACAAGATTGCTTAAAATCCAAATTGGATTGGAATAACCATAAGGAGCATGACAAAGATAAAAAATTTGAACCCAATGACAAAACACACCTATTGGATGCACAAGATCGATTAAAAACCCTAGTTGGACTAGAATAAGCCTATGGAGGATGAAAATGACCTAAATATTAATCCAAAGACACAAACACACCTATTGGATGCACAAGATTGGTTAAAAACCCTAACTGGACAAGAATAAACCTAGGGAGGACGAAAATGAGATAAATGTTAATCTAATGACACCAACACACCTATTGGATGCACAAGATTGGTTAAAAACCCTAATTGGACAAGATAAAGCCTAGGGAGGATGAAAATGACCTACATGTAAATCCAATGACACAAACAAACCTATTAGATGCACAATATCGATTAAAACACACATTGGACAACAATAATTTGGGGAAGACGAAAATGACCTAAATATTTATCCAAAGACAGAGAAACACCTTTTGGATCCACAAGTTTGGTTAAAAACCGTTATTTTACAAGAGTAAGCTTAGAGAGAACGAAAATGACCTAAATATTAATCTAATGACACAAATGATCTAATTGGATGCACAAGATAGTTTAAAACCCTAATTGGACTAGAATAAACATAAGGAGGACGAAAATGACCTAAAATGTTAAGCCTATAACAAAACAATCCTATTTGATGCCCAAGATTGGTTAAAAACCCTAATAGGACAAGCATAAGCCTAGGGAGGACGAAAATGACCTAAATGTCAATCCAATGACATAAACAAAACTTTTTGTAGCACAAGATTGGTTAAAAATACTAATCGGACAAGAATAAGTAAAGGGAGGACGAGAATGACCTAAATATTAATCCAATGCCACAAATGAACTTATTGGATGCCCATGATTGCTTAAAAACCTAATTGGAATAGAATACGCGTAAGTAGGATGAAAATGACCTAAAATGTCAAGATAATAACAAAACAATCCTATTGGATGCCAAAGATCGGTTAATAACCCTAATAGGACAAGAAAAAGACTAGGGAGGACGAAAATGACCTAAATGTTAATCCAATGACACAAATAAACCTATTTGATGCACAAGATTGGTTAAAAAACCTAATTAAACAAGAATAAACATAGGGAGGATGAAAATGACCTAAATGTGAGTCCAACAACACAAATGAACTTATTAGATGTACAACATTGCTTAAAAACCCTAATTGGACTTCAATAAGCCTAAGGAGAATGAAAATAACCTAAAATGTTAATCCAATGACACAAACAAACTTATTGGATGCACAAGATTGGTTAAAAACGCTAATAGGACATGAATAAACCAAGGCAGGAAGAAAATGACCTAATTGTTAATCAAATGACACAAATGAAGCTATTGGATGTACAAGATTGCTGAAAATCCCTAACTGGACTAGAATAAGCATAAGGAAGATGAAAATGACCTAAAATGTTAATCGAATGACACAAACACACCTATTGGATGCACAAGATTGGTTAAAAACGCTAGTTGAACTAAAATAAGCCTAGGGAGGACGAAAATAACCAAAATGTTAATCCAGTGATATAAAGACACCTATTGGACGAACCAAATTGGTTAAAAACCCTAATTGGACAAGAATAAGCCAAGACAGGATGAAAATGACCTAAATATTAAACCAATGACACAAATGATTTTTTTGGATGCACAAGATTGCTTAAAATCCTAATTGTACTAGAATAAGCATAAGGAGCATGACAAAGATAAAAAATGTTAAGCAAATGACAAAACACACTTATTGGATGCATAAGATCAATTAAAAACCCAAGTTGGACAAGAAGAAGCCTAGGGAAGAAGAAAATGACCAAAATATTAATCCAAAGACACAAACACACCTATTGGATGCACAAGATTGGTTAAAAACCCTAATTGAACTATAATAAACGCAGGGAGGATGAAAATAACCCAAATGTTAATCGAATGACACAAATGAACTTATTGGATGTACATGATTGCTAAAAACCCCTAATTGGACCTGAATAAGCATAAGGAGGATGAAAATGACCTAAAATGTTAATCTAATGACACAAACACACCTATTGGATGTACAAGATTAGTTAAAAACCCTAATTGGACAACAATAAACCTAGGGTGGACGAAAATGACCTGAATGTTCATGCAAAGACACAAATGAACTTATAAGATGCCGAAGATTGATTTAAACCCGAATTGCACTATAATAAGCATAAGGAGGATGAAAATGATCTAAAATGTTAAGCAAATAACAAAACAACCCTATTGGATCCACAAGTTTGGTTAAAAACTCTACTTTTACAAGAATAAGCCTAGGGAGAACGAAAATGACCTAAATGTTAATCTGATGACACAAATGAACTTATTGGATGCAAAAGATTGCTTAAAACCCTAATTGGACTAGAATACGCATAAGAAGGATAAGAATGTTAATCCAATAACACATACACACCTATTGGATGACAAGATTGGTTAAAAACCCTAAGTGGAAAACAAATAAGCTTATGGAGGACGAAAATGAGCTAAATATTAATCAAATGACACAAACACACCTATTGGATGCACAAGATTGATTAAAAACCCAAATTGGACAAGACAAAGCCAAGGGAGGAGGAAAATGACCTACATGTAAATCCAATGTCACAAACAAACCTATCATATGCAAAAGATCAGTTAAAAACACTAATTGGACAAGAATAAGCCTGGGGATGATGAAAATGACCTAAATGTTCATCGAATGACAGAAAACACCTATTGGGTCCACCAGTTTGGTTAAAAACCCTAATTTTACAAGAATAAGCCTAGCAAGAACGAAAATGACCTAAACGTTAATCTAAAGACACAAATGAACTTATTGGATAAACAAGATTGCTAAAAAACCTAATTGGAATAGAAAAAGCATAAGGAGGATGAAAATGACCTAAAATGTTAAGCCAATAACAAAACAATTCTATTGGACGCCAAAGATCGGTTAAAAACCCTAATAGGACAAGAATATGACTAGAGAGGACGAAAATGACGTAAATGTTAATCCGATGACACAAACAAACCTATTTGATGCACAAGATTGGTTAAAAAACCTAATTAAACAAGAATAAACATAGGGAGGATGAAAATGACCTAAATGTGAGTCTAATGACACAAATGAATTTATTAGATGTACAAGATTGCTTAAAAACCCTAATTGGACTTGAATAAGCATAAGGAGAATGAAAATGACCTAAAATATTACTCCAATGACATAAACATACCTAAGGGATTCACAAGATTGGTTAAAAACCCTAATTGGGCTAGAATACGCCTAGGGAGGACGAAAATAACCTAAATGTTAATCCAGGGATATAAGGACACCTATTGGACGGAAAAAATTGGTTAAAAGCCATAGTTGGTCAACAATAAGCCGAGAGAGGACGAAAATGACCTAAATGTTAAGCAAAAGACCAAACACACCTATCAGATGCATAAAATCAATTATAAATCCTAATTTGACAAGAAGAAGCCTAGCGAAAAAGAAAATGACCTAAATATTAATCGAAAGACACAAACACACCTATCACAAGATTGGTTAAAAATCCTAATTGGACAAGAATAAACCCAGAGAGGAAGAAAATGACCTAAATGTTAATCGAATGACACAAATGAACTAATTGGATGTACAAGATTGCTTAAAACCCCTAATTGGAATATAATAAGCATAAGAAGGATGAAAATGACCTAAAACACTAATCTAATGACACAAACACACCTATTGGATGCACAAGATTGCATAAAACCCTAATTGGACAAGAATAAACCTAGGGAGGATGGAAATGACCTAAATGTTCATCCGAAGACACAAAAGAACTTATTGGATGCAGAAGATTGCTTAAAACCATAATTAGACTAGAATAATCATAAGGAGGATGAAAATGACTTAAAATGTTAAGCCAATAACAAAACAACCATATTGGTTGCACACATTCGGTTAATAACCCTAATTGGACTAGAATAAGCCTATGGAGGATGAAAATGACCTAAATGTTAATCCAATAACACAAACACACCTATTGGATGACAAGATTCGTTAAAAACCCTAATTGGACATGAAATAAGCCTAGGGAGGACGAAAATGAGTTAAATCTTAATCAAATGACACAAACACACCTATTGGATGCACATGATTGGTTAAAAACCCTAATTGGACAAGAATAAGACTAGAAAGTATGAAAATGACCTAAATGTTAATCCAATGACACAAACACACTTATTGGATGCACAAGATTGGTTAAAAACCCAAATTGGACAAGATAAAGCCTAGGGAGGACGAAAATGACCTACATGAAAATCCAATGACACAAACAAACGTATTGGATGCACAAGATCGGTTAATAACACTAATTGGACAAGAATAAGCATGGGGAGGATGAAAATGACCTAAATGTGCATCCAATGACAGAAAAACAACTACTGGATCCAGAAGTTTGGTTCAAAACCCTAATTTTAAAAGAATAGGCCTAGGGAGAACGAAAATGACCTAAATGTTAATCTAAAGACACAAATGAATTTATTGGATGCACAAGATTGCTTAAAACATTAATTGGAGTAGAATAAGCATAAAGAGGATGAAAATGACCTAAAATGTTAAGCCAATAGCAAAACAATCCTATTGGATGCCCAAGATTGGTTAAAAACCTTAATAGGACAAAAGTAAGCCTAGGGAGGACGGTTAATCCTATGACACAAACAAACCTATTTGATGACCAAGATTGGTTAAAAAACATAATTAAACAAGAATAAACATAGGGAGGATAAAAATAACCGAGACCAATGACACAAATGAACTTATTAGATGTACAAGATTGCTTAAAAACTCTAATTGGACTTGAATAAGCCTAAGGAGGATGAAAATGACTTAAAAGGTTAAACAATGACACAAAGAACACCTATTGGTTGCCCAAGATTGGTTAAAAACCCTAATTGGACGAGAATAAGCCAAGGGAGAATGAAAATGACCTAAATGTTAATCCAATGACACAAATGAACTTATTAGATGCACAAGATTGCTTAAAATCCTAATTGGACTAGAATAAGCATAAGGAGGTCGAAAATGACCAAAATTGATAAGCCAATGACAAAACACACATATTGGATAAGCAAGATTGGTTAAAAACCCTATTTGGACAAGAATAATGAAAAGGGTAACGAAAATGAGGTAAATGTTAATCCAATGACACAAGCACACATATTGGATGCACAAGATTGGTTAAATACCATAATTAGACAAAATAAGAGAAGGGATGACGTGAATGACCAAAATGTTAATCCAAAACAAGAAAAAGTTGGATGAAAATGAGCTTGTTTTTAATCACAAGGAGGACACAAATGAGCTAAATGTTAATCCAAAACAAGACAAACTTGGACGAAAATGAGCTAAATGTTAATCACAAGGAGGACACAAATGAGCTAAATGTTAATCCAATGATACAAACACACCTATTGGATGCACAAGATTGGTTAAATACCATAATTAGACAAGAGCTAAATGTTAATCCAAAAACTCAAACACAGCTATTGGATGCACAAGATTGGGTAAAAAGCCTAATTGGACAAGAATATGCCTATGGAGGAAGAAAATGACCTAAATGTTAATCGAATGACACAAATAAACTTATTGGACGTACAAGATTGCTTAAAATCCTAATTGGACTAAAATAAACAGAAGGAGCATGACAAAGATCGAAATTGTTAAGCCTACGACAAAACACACCTAATGGATGCACAAGATCGATTAAAAACCCTAATTTGAAAAGAATAGGCCTAGGGAGAAAGAAAATGACATAATGTTAATACGAAGACTGAAAGACACCTATTGGATGCACAAGATAGGTTAAAAACCCTAATTGGACAAGAATAAACCTAGGGAGAAAGAAAATGACCTAAATGTTAAACGAATGACACAAATGAACTTATTGGATGTACCAAATTGCTTAAAACTCCTAATTGGACTAGAATAAGCCTAAAGAGGATGAAAATGACGTAAAATGTTAATCTAATGACACAAACACACCTATCGGATACACATGATTGGTTAAAAACCCTAATTGGACTAGAATAAACCAAGGGAGGACAAAAATGACCTAAATGTTGATCCAAAGACACAAATGAACTTATTGGATGCCGAAGATTGCTTTAAACCTGAATTGCACTAGAATAAGCATAAGGAGGATGAAAATGACCTAAAATGTTAAGTCAATAACAAAACAACCCTATTGGATACACACGATCGGTTAAAAACCCTAATTGGACTAGAATAAGCCTATGGAGGATGAAAATGACCTAAATATTCATCCAATGACAGAAAAACACCAACTGGATCAACAAGTTTGGTTAAAAACCCTAATTTTACAAGAATAAGCATAGGGAGAACAAGAATGACCTAAATGTTAAGCTAATGACACAAATGAACTTATTGGATGCACAATATCGATTTATAACACACATTGGACAACAATAACTTGGGGAAGACGAAAATGACCTAAATATTTATCCAAAGACAGAGAAACACCTTTTGGATCCACAAGTTTGGTTAAAAACCCTTATTTTACAAGAGTAAGCTTAGAGAGAACGAAAATGACCTAAATATTAATCTAATGACACAAATGATCTAATTGGATGCACAAGATAGTTTATAACCCTAATTGGACTAGAATAAGCATAAGAAGGATGAAAATGACCTAAGATGTTAAGCCAATAACAAAACAATCCTATTGGATGCCCAAGATTGGTTAAAAACCATAATAGTACAAGAATAAGCCTATGGAGGACGAAAAAGACCTTAATGTTTATCCAATGACCCAAACAAACCTATTTGATGCACATGATTGGATACAAAACCTAATTAAACAAGAATAAACATAGAGAGGATGAAAATGACCTAAATGTGAGTCCAATGACACAAATGAACTTATTAAATGTACAAGACTACTAAAAAACCCTAATTGGACTTGAATAAGCCTAAGGAGGATGAAAATGACCTAAAATGTTAACCCAATGACAGAAACACACCTATTGGTTGCCCAAGATTGGTTAAAAACACTAATTGGACGAGAATAAGCCATGGAGGACGAAAATGTCCTAAATGTTAATCCAATGACACAAATGAGCTTATTGGACGCACCAGATTGGTTAAAATCCTAATTGGACTAGAATAAGCATAAGGAGGTTGAAAATGACCCAAAATTTTAAGCCAATGATAAAACACACCTATTGGATGCACAAGATTGGTTAAAAATCCTATTTAAACAAGAATAATCAAAGGGAGGACGAAAATGAGCTAAATGTTAATCCGATCATCCAAACACACCTATTGGAAGCACAAGATTGGTTAAAAACCCTTATCGGATAAGAATAAGCCTAGGGAGGACGAAAATAACCTAAATGTTAATCCATTGAGACAAACACACCTATTGGACGCACAAGATTGGTTAAAATCCCTAATTGGACAAGAATAAGCCAATAGAGGACGAAAATGACCTAAATGTTTATCCAATGACACAAATGATTTTTTTGGCTGCAAAAGATTGCTTAAAATCCTATTTGGACTAGAATAAGTATAAGGAGCATGACAAAGATCGAAAATGTTAAGCCAATGACAAAAGACACCTATTGGTTGCACAAGATCTGTTAAAAGCACTAATTGGACAAGAATAAGCCTAACGAGGAATAAAGTGACCTAAATGTTAACGCAAAGACACAAACACACCTATTATTTGCACACGATTGATTAAAAACCCTAATTGGACAAGATAAAGACTAGGGAGGACGAAAATGACCTACATGTAAATCCATTGAACCAAAGACACTTATTAGATGCACAAGATCAGTTAAAAACATTAATTGACCAAGAATAAGCTTGGGGAGGACAAAAATAACATAAATGTTCATCAAAAGTTCGAAAAACACCTATTGGATGCAAGATTGCTTAAAACCCTAATTGAAATAGAATAAGCATAAGGAGGATGAAAATGACCTAAAATATTAAGCCAATAAAAAAATAATCCTATTCGATTTCCAAGATCAGTTAAAAACCCTAATTGGACAAGATAAAGCCTAGGGAGGATGAAAGTGACCTGAATATTAATCCAGTGATACAAACACATCTATTGGATTACAAGATTGGATAAAAACAATAATTGGACAAGAAATAAGACTAGGGAGGACGAAAAGGAGCTAAACGTTAATCCAATGACACAAACACACCTATTGGATGCACAAGATTGGTTAAAAACCATAATTGGACAAGATAAAGCCTAGGGAGGACGAAAATGACATTCGTGTAAATCGAATGAGACAAACACACCTATTGGATGCACAAGATCAATTGGAAACGCTAATTGGACAAGAATAAGCCTAGGGAAGACGAAAATGACCTAAATGTTCATCCAATGACAAAAAAACACCTATTGGATCCATAAGTATGGTTAAAAACCCTAATTTTACAAGAATAAGACTAGCGAGGACGAGAATGACCAAAATGTTAATCTAATGACACAAATGAACTTATTGGAGGCACCAGATTGTTTAAAACCCTAATTGGACTAGAATCAGAATAAGGAGGATTAAAATGACCTAAAATGTTAAGCTAATAACAAAACAATCCTACTGGATGCCCAAGATCAGTTAAAAATCCAAATAGGACAAGAATAAGTATAGGGAGGAGGAAATGACCTAAATGCTTATCCAATTACACAAACAAACCTATTGGATGCACAAGATTGGTTAAAAACCTTAACTGACCTAAATGTGAGTCGAATGACACAAATGAACTTATAAGATGTACAAGATTGAATAAAAACCCTAATTGGACTTGAATAAGCCTAAGGAGGATAAAAATGATTTAAAATGTTAATCCAAGGACACAAACATACCTATTGGTTGTGCAAGATTGGTTAAAAAGCCTAATTGCACTAGAAAAAGCAAAAGGATGACGAAAATTACCTAAATGTTAATCGAATGACACAAATGAACTTATTGGATGCACAAGATTGCTTAAAAACCCTAATTGGACTTGACTAAGCCTAAAGAGGATGAAAATGACCTAAAATATTAATCCAATGACACAAACACTTCTATTAGATGCGTAAGATTTGTTTAAATCCCTAATTGGACAAGAATACGGCTAGGGAGGACGAAAATGACCTAAATGTTGATCTAATGACACAAAACACCTATTGGTTGCACCAGATTGGTTAAAAATCCTAATTGGACAAGAATAAACCTAGGGAGGAAGAAAATGACCTAACTATTAATCAATTGACACAAATGAACTTACTAGATGTTCAAGATTGCTTAAAACCCCTAATTCGACTAGAATAAGCATAAGGAGAATGAAAATCACCTAAAATATCAATCCAATGAAACAAACACATCTATTGGATGCACAAGATTGGTTAAAAACCTTAATTGGACAAGAATAATCCTAGTGAGGACGAAATTGACCTAAATGTTAATCCAATGCCACAAACACACCTATTGGATCGAAATGATCTAAAATGTCAAGCCAATGACAAAACACAACTATTGGATGCACAAAATCGGTTAAAAACTCTAATTGGACTAGAAAGCATAAGCCTGAACTTATTGGACGCACAAAATTACTTAAAACCCTAATTGGACTAGAAAAAGCATAAGGGGGACGAAAATGACCTAAATAATAATCCGAAGACACAAATGAACTTATTTGATTTACAAGATTACTTAAAAATCATAATTTGACTAGCATAAGCCTGAGGAGGATGAAAATGAAATAAAATGGTAATCGAATGACACAAACATACCATTTGGATTCACAACATTGCTTAAAAACTCTAATTGGAAAAGAATAAGCCTTGGGAGGACGAAAATGACCTAAATATTTATCCAAATACACCAATACATCTATTGGATGCACAAGATTGGTTAAAATCCCTAATTGGACAAGAATAAGCCTAAGGAGGACGAAAATGACCTAAATATTAATCCAATGACACAAATGAACTTAATGGATTTACAAGAATACTTATAAACCCTAATTGGACAAGAATAAGCATAAGGAGGATGAAGATGACATAGAATGGTAATCCAACGACACAAACATACCTATTGGATGCACAAGATTGGTTAAAATCCCTAATTGGACAATAATAAGCTTTCGGAGGACGAAAATGACCTAAATGTTAATCCAATGATAATAATGAAGTTTTCTGGATTCACAAGATTGCTTAAAACCCTAATTGGACATGAATAACCATAAAGAAGATGCCAATGACCTAAATGATAATCCAATGACACAAGCACACCTATTGGATGCAGAATATTCGATAAAAACCCCAATTAGACAAGAATACGCATATGAAGGACGAAAAAGAGCTGAATCTTAATCCAATCACACAAACACACCTATTGGATGCACAAGATTGGTTAAAAACTCTAATTCGACAGGAATAAGACTAGGGAAGATGAAGAATGAGCTAAATGTCAATCCAATGACAGAAACACACCTGTTGGATGCACATGATTGGTTAAAAACCCTAATTGGACAAGATAAAGCCTAAGGAGGACGAAATTGACCTAAATGAAAATACAATGAAACAAACACACCTGTTGGGTGAACAAGATCCATTTAAAACCCTTATTTGACAAGATTAAGCCTAGGGAGGACGAAAATGACCTAAATGTCCATCCAATGACACAAACACACCTATTGGATGCACTAGTTTGGTTAAAAACCTTAATTCAACAAGAATAAGCCTAGGGAGGATGAAAAGGACCTAAATGTTAATCCCATGACCCAAATGAATTTATTGGATGGAAAAGATTACTTAATAACCCCAATTTGACTAGAATAAGCATAAGGAAGATGCAAATGACCTAAATGTTAATCCATTGACATAAACACACCTATTGGATGCACAATATTGGTTAAAAACCCTAATTGGACCAGAATAAGCATATGAAGGACGAAAATGAGTTGAATCTTAATCCAATGACACAAACACACCTATTGGATGCACAAGATTGGTTAAAAACTCTAATTGGACAAAAATAAGACTAGGGAGGACGAAAATGAGCTAAATGTTAATCCAATGATAGAAACACACCTATTGGATGTACATGATTGGTTAAAAACCCTAATTAGAGAAGATACAGCCTAGGGAGGACAAAATTGACCTAAATGCAAATACAATGACACAAACATACCTTTTGGATGCACAAGATCCGTTCAAAACCCTATTTTGACAAGAATATGCCTAGGGAGGACGAACATGACCTAAATGTTCATCTAATGACCCAAACACACCTATTGTATATAGCAAATTGGTTAAAAACCCGAATTGGACAAGAATAAGCATAAGAAGGACGTCGATGAAAATGAGCTAAATGTTTATTTAATGACACAAATGAACTTATTGGATAGATAAGATTACTTGAAAACCCTAATTTGACTATAATAAGCATAAGGACGATACAAATAACCTAAATGTTAATCCAATGACACAAACACACCAATTGGATGCACAAGATTTGTTTAAAATCCTAATTCGACAAGAATTTACCTAGAGAGGACGAAACTAACCTATATGTAAATCCAATGACACAAATGATTTTTTTAGATGCACAAGTTTGCTTAAAATCCTAATTGGACTAGAATAAGCATAAGGAGGATGAAAATGACCAAAAATGTTAAGCCAATGACAAAACACACCTATTGGATGCATAAGATTGGTTAAACACCCTAATTGGACAAGAATAAAATTAGGGAGGAACAAAATGACCTAAATGTTAATCCAAAGAAAGAAACACACGTATTGGTGGCACAAGATTGGTTAATAACACCAATTGGACAATAACAATCCTAGGGAGGACGAAATTGACATAAATGTTAATCCAATGACACAGACACAACTATTGGATGCACAAAATTGGTTAAAATCCTAATTGGACTAGAATAAGCATAAGGAAGATGCAAATGACCTAAAATGTTAAGCCAATAACAAAACAATCCTATTGGATGTCGAAGATCGGTTAAAAACCCTAATAGGACAAGAATAAACCTAGTGAGGATGAAAATGACCTAAATTATAATCCAATGACATAAACAAACCAATTTGATGCACAAGATTGGTTAAAAAACCAAATTAAACAAGAATAAACATAAGGAGGATGAAAATGACATAAATGTGAGACCAAGGACACAAATAAACTTATTAAATGGTAAAGATTGCTTAAAACCCCTAATTGGACTTGAATAAGCCTAAGGAGGATGAAAATGACATAAAATGATAATCCAATGACACAAACAAACCTATTGGTTGCCCAAGATTGGTTGATTACACTAATTGGATGAGAAAAAGCCAAGGGAGAACGAAAATGACCTAAATGTTAATCCAATGACACAAATGAACTTATTGGACGCACAAGGTAGCTTAAATTCCTAATTGGACTGGAATAAGCATAAGGAGGTTGAAAATGACCTAAAATGATAAGCCAATGACAAAACACACCTATTGTTGGTTTTTATGGCCTCTATTATTAAAAATTATATGAAATGACTTAACTAATTTTTCAGGATTATTAACCAAGTTAACAATGACAGTTTCTAAGTATTGAAATTATTATCAAAACCAACGTGATCAATATTAATCCAATTCAACAGTGATAAATTCAAAAACTTAGCGAGACAAAGATTCACATACACATGTAATATCAATATAAGAGTACATGTACAATGCTTATTCAAAAGATTAATCAAGATAGAAATTTACCAATACAAACATTCAAGAATAAGCATTCATGCAATATCAATATAAAGAGAAGAGATAAAGAAAATTGTGCACCAGGATTTTATACTGGTTCGGCTATCAGTTTGACAACCTACATCCAGTCCTTAAATCAACAATGATTTCAGCCTTTTCACTAGAATTGACTTGAGTATGTTTTACAAGCTTTCCAGCTTAATCACAGCCTATCCATCCAACTCAACACCAACATCTATTACAATTCCATCCTATCCCTAAGAGCTACTCGCCAAACCCTCACGAGATCAAGTTGAGACTTCTTCTTGATGAACACAAGCACCAACAAAGATAGCCACCAGTTTACACCACTGGATTTTCCAGAACTTCTTTTCAAACAGTTTTTACAAAAGAAAATAAAAGAGATGGGAAGATTCGACTCAATCACTTTTGAGAATTTCACACACTATTTGCCAATCTATCCAAGTGTTATTGATCAACTATTGTGTGTTGTTCAAAGTGTATTCAAAGGTTATTTCAATGTTTTCAACATTATCTCAAGAGTTCTCTCAAAAGTTATCAAAAGTTGTTTCAAAAGTTATGAGAAATTGTGATTGAATCAGTTTATATATTTTTCAAAAAAACATCAGATAAATCGATTTCCCAATCGATTTCATAAAGGTGTAGTTTCAGCTTAATCGATTTCCCAATCGATTATCGCGTTTCTTGTTTTTCTTGAATCTTGATAATATAGGAACTAATCGATTTACCAATCGATTCTTTTAATTCATAAATCAGAAAATAATACTAAGTGTATATCAGAATCAATTAACTAATTGATTATAAGTGTTTTGTTCAAACAACGAGATCAAAACAATCGATTACTCAGTCGACTCATATTTATTAACATAATCGATTTGGCAATTGGCTTAATTTTCCCTGTAACACAAACCCTTACTCGAAATGCCAATCGATTGAACTGATCACAATGACTCAAATGTTTTGCTCCAATCGATTTGTCAATCGATTTGACTAATCACAATGACTTAGATGTTTTACTTCAATCAATTTGCTAATCGATTTGCCTTGTTACAGTAGCTTATCCATTTAATTGGATCTCTGTTAGCTGGTCTACCTTATAAGTGGTCTTTACTGGCAAAAAGTGTGCGGATTTCTTCAATCGATCCACTATTACCCATATAGAATCATTCTTTCTCCTCGTTTTGGGCAATCCAGTTATAAAATCCATGGAAATCCAGTTATGGGTCTTACATTAACCATTGGAAAATATTTATAGGTTGTCATATTTGTTATTTCTTGTTGATTATTGCTTTTTAATATATAAATTTGTGAATTATATGATGCAAACTTCATAAAAACTGAGTTTTTAAGCAAAATTGTGCTTATGTAGTCGAATACAACTATATTTATTCAAATACAAACTTTCCCAGATTTACTGTATTCGAATACAAGGGATGTGTAGTCGAATACACGTTCCCAGAAAACTGTGTATTCCAATACAAGAAGGTGTAGTCGAATACACCTTCGTGTTTTTGCCCAAATATAAAAGCTGATTCACGTTTTAGGTTTAAGTTTCTATTTTGTGGTATTCGAATACAGCCCTAGCACTTTCTCTCCTCTCTCAAAAACTCACTCATCCTCCTTTCTCACACTTACCCATTCACCTAACATAGCAAATCACATCCCCCCTTGCTTCTTTCTTGTGATTACTCTTCAGATTTCTCACAAATCTCCCATTTTCTCTCAAAACCCATTTTTCCCCAAAAATCTCCTTTCTCACCATGGATACTCGCAAACGAGGACCACGAACCAAGCATGCAGCAGTAGGTCCTTCACGAAAACGAACAAGGAATCCTAACATCACAGATCTATCCCGGCTTCTACACACACCGGGAGAAATTGATCATTTTCGCACATTCTACTCTGACAAGCGCCTTATTATCCCAAAGTACGGTACTTTAGACTCTTTCTCTGACTTTAACTTTCCTAGGTTACTCAAAGCACAACATGTTGAAGAGTTTATAGGTTACAAAGGTCCTGTTTATCCAGACTTGGTTAGGGTTTTTTATTGCAATCTTACCCAAGAGGGAAAACTGCTAGTTTCTAGAGTTAAGGGAAAAACCGTTCGGTTAAATACCAAAACCATCGGAGAAATTTTGAATATCCCCTTTAATGGTGAAAAGTTTTGTCCCAACAAATTGTGTGAATGGGGCAATATTTCTAAATATGATGCGTATGTTTCTCTCTGTCGGTTTGACAGAAACACAATGGAACAAAAGAGAGCTCAGGCAGATTCTAAGTTTGCCCAGCAACGATATGGTGTGGGAAATCTTACTGTTGATTATCGGCTTCTACACTATTTCCTTAGTTGCATTCTGATTCTGAAGGCTGGAAACTACTCCTAAATTTCGGAGTTTGAATTGCAAATTATGAATTTCATGTTTGAAGGTCGTCAGCTTAATTGGGCATTTTTTGTGAAATCTATTATGTTTGGATCTCGTGATGCAATTGGCTTACCCTATGCTAAGGAAGTTTCACGAATTCTGGAACACTTTGGTGTGGACTTCTCTGATGAGGTTATGTTTACACCCACCAAAGAAAATATGCTGGATTTAGGTGTTTTGCCTAGCATGAGGATCATATGGAATGAGGAGCTTGAAGCTTTTGTGCATAAAGGTGATCATGGTCAACCATCTGATGCTGCACAGGATGACAATGCTGGACCCTTAAATGCTGCTGCTCAAGAGGATGAAGAGGAAACTGCATCTGATCATTAATAGTTTATCAGACAAAATTGATCATTTCCACATTCCGACAGATTTTGATTAAGTTTCTTAGTTGCTATGTACTACTTTAACATTTTGTTATGTACTACTTTAATATTTTGTCTTATGTACTACTTTAACATTTTGCCTTATGTGATATTTATGTTATGAACTCATTTCTCATTTGGATTTTGGTGTATTTTGTATTGTTCTAATTACGATGTGTTATGTATTAAATTTTATGATGTTATGACTTAATTTCTATTTATGATACTCTCCTTGTTCACTTATATACCGTTTGTATGATTCTACTCGCAACTTGTATGTCTCTTCTTCTATTTTTTCTTCTTTTTGATCATGTCAAAAGGGGGAGAAAATTTGGTATTGTTGTTGCATTTCACATCTTGTAGGTACTCAAAAACAATTTTTTTCAAATCATCACATATAACGGGGGAGTATGCATATATTACGGGGGAGCAATGATTTCATCTATACACTTTCTTCACAACAACAAAAATTTTGTCATAATCAAAAAGGTGGAGAATGTAAACTACATATTTTTGATGAAGACAAAGACCACCGATTATGGACAATGCAACAAGATCAAAAAGAAGATCAATAAGCTTCATAATAAGCTTCAAATCCAAAACAATAGATGATAAAATGTAAAGGTATATGATACTAACCAATACATCAAGTACATGAGAACAAGTCACATTTATACATGCATTAAAAATAGTTTCTAAAGTCCAAACCACATTAACAAAGTAGTTAAAAATCACACTTTTGACTAAGTACATAAGTGTATTCGAATACACCATGTTGTATTCGAATACAACTTAAGTCAGAGGCAAAAATCTAAATAGTGTATTCGACTACAACAATGTGTAGTCGAATACAACTCAAGT